>CM061921.1:318229371-318280660 GCA_031002005.1 Vandiemenella viatica | reverse complement strand
GAACGCTATACGAATGCACTAAATTTACCTCATTTTTCTGGATCACAATTCACGAGATAGATACCAAAACAAACCTCCGATTCCCAGCCACCTCACTTGCGTCCATTATTCTACAATACGAAAGGTGAAAATCTTCTATTTACATGTCCTATTAAGACAACTTATTCCTCGACGGAAGAAACTGTTCACAATCATAGCAACCTTACAGCAAAACATATGAACTGCAACTCTAAGGTTATATACGTTTTAGTCGCATGCACTGGACATCAAAGACCTACATAAAACTTGTTTAATTTTCCTATTCCTGAGGATAAACCAAAACAATAAACGTCTTTGTTACATTCGATGACCAACAAAATAAAACAGAACTACAATTTATATGTACACATCAACGAACCATTATGGGATTTAAGAATCAGACAACAGGAATCGAACACTTACCAGCTGAAGATTGAATGGCACCTGCCGAGTCATTCGGCTGGTTATTAGACCTAAACGTCGAATTTCTACCTAAACCGACGTCACAACGAATCATTTTGATTAAAATAAACACAAAACAATAATGTAATAGAAATTTTTTTCAACTGAATATAAATTAACAACTTCTGTCTATATCGCAATGATCGAACAAAAAAAAATTTAAATAATTTCTTCTAGATTGAGATATTTCGATATTTAACACAATATTTGTATTGTATCTCGTCAGCTTCACCCAGTTTAGGACTGCCATGTTCTGACACAATAATCTGATATGTATGGTAGTCTTGTAATCGTTTTTGGCAGGACATACTAGACATCCGTTTCGAGTTACTAGTAATTTTTTCTTGAAGGTTCCATTTTACGCATCTTTCTCGTTAAAAGAAAGACTTCTCCGTTTACAAGAGCACGACCGAAGGTAACTGAAAAAATTTTGTGTCGTTTGTGAAGATTTTTATGGATTATCATTCCATTGATTTCAGCAGTGTTGAACATAGGTACTCGAAGTCTGGGAAGGTCGCCTAACCAGGTTCGAAAATACAAGCATTTTAACATTCCCGGATTTATATTATCCTGTGTGGATGAAGCAGGTTAATAATTATTTTCTTGGTTTGAAAGAGAAACATTACATGAACTGTTCAAGCTTCATACATTCCATCAGAAACAAACGCCCAGGAACAGTCTAGACACTTGAACCGTAACGACTACAAAGGCCCAATGAATATTCGACTCACTACACCTCAGAGATTATGGAGGAATGCTCAAGACGGTTGTTTAAGCGAATATGTGTTGGTGATCTTAATTATTTTGGGTTAGGGGCGTCCATTAATTATGTTAGGTGAAATAAGGGGGGGAGGTCAGGCGAAATCTCACCAAGGGGGAGGGGTCGACGGAAATCTCACGCAGTTTTTGAAATTATTGAAGGACAGTAGAGCTTTTTTAAAAAACGGTCCACAAACAACACGGAGGTCGAGTTTAGAGGGGGGAGGGGTGAAAGGTCTAAAAACGATGCGGAGGGGGGGGGTTTATAACTGCCCTCGGAAGTTGGAGAACTAAAAAAAATACTCACGTCATCTTAGGGTTGGGGGGGGGGGGGGTTTTCTGGAATGCCGAAAAACACCTCACATAATTAATGGAAGCACCCTTCTGCTTTACGCCTCGTCGACGTCGAGGTCATTACAGGCGGGAAAGGACTGGGGTCAGAAACTTGAAGGAATTAGTCACAGCTTTTTGAAGAAACCACCGCGGCATTCGCCTGGAGTGATATGGAGAAACCATGGAAAACCCAAATTTGGATGGCTGGAGGGGGACTCGAACCACGACCACCCGAATGAAAGGCCAGAGCGTTATCCCTCACGCACCACACGCTTGGTGGTGATCTTCCAAATGATTTTTCTGTACCATTAGAAGTCTACTACAGTTCGGAAATTTTTTGACGCAGAGAACGTGCTGTGTAGCACCTGACTGTTGCTGAGGTACTGGTAAGATACAAAGTGGAGTTTAATTCTTCTTAAAACAAAATGAAGTCAATGTAATGCAGTTTGCGAATTATATTTTACACTATCAATAAGACAAGAAACATCGGGATGCGCGCAAGTTGTATTCTAAAGGGCCCTCGTCGTTTACAACTTCAGCACTGAGCTATTCCTAATTATGATATATGAATGTCTGTGAGACAAGGAAACTACTAAGTATGCATATTTTTCGGTTCGTGAACATTTCATTTAATACAGGAAGGGCACGTAAATACACATTTAGCCAGATATCGTAGAAGACTGTATAACGTGATTTCCACACCGTGCGACATATCACATATTTAGTCCTGCCAATCCCAGTTTCACAAGCTTAATTCAACGCTGAGGTTGGCTGACGTTAACTGAGCACAGCTGCAGAAGTGGTTTATAAATTCCAATGAACAGAAGTCTTACAACACCAATCGCAGAACTATCGATTTCAACTGGTTAACCGTAACAGAAACAACTAAACTCGAAACCCAGCACAAACAATATACCGGCCTCCACCCTCACCTTCCAATAGAAAGAGCTGACAAAACTAACTGCAGCTACAAACATTCAAGCAACGACACGCAGAATCTGACTTCTAAAAGTACCCAACTGGCACGAAACCAAAATTTACTCCAACTCATCAAATATTCGTCATGTAATAGCATCAAGTCTCCAGAGCGCGTCAGCCTATATGACCGCCCCAATCCTGAGAACCACTGAAGCATGTTTCACACTATTATCACTGTTATGTAGTGCAGTTCTCGAAGGTTTAAATGTACTAAACATTTACCTATTAACTATAGGGCTGAAAGAAACGATTTTGGTGAGAACTGAACCGGAGAAAAAAATAGGTGCCAGCGCGCTTTCTTAGAGTGCATTGCCTAAATCGTTAAGATATTATAATACAATATATGGAAGAGCATTAAGAATTTTACAAATACCTCCGCGAAGCAAATATCTCAGCTGTCATAGATAACTGAAAAGGCGTGTATATGATTTTAATTTTCATTTTCAACAAAAAATAAAATAAACGTAAAACGTGCGTTAATTTTTAACATTAATTACGTAATATCTATGAACATAAATTATTTCATTTTATACATTATTTAACGCATATAAAATGATATTTAAAAAACATGCACCCTGTATAATTCTTTAGGAATACAAAGCGAGGAGAATAAAGAGCAAAGCGACGAACCTGTGAACTTTGAAAGCAACGTCTTTGCGCAAAATCGTTCCCCATAAATTACTGTAATTTTTAAGTCTGACATTCGCCCACCACCTAATGGCATTTTAATATTTCAGCACTTGTCTCTGTGACTGTACGCTATAAATTCCGAGATTTTAAAACGTGTCTTCTGATACAACTCCTAATCAAAGAATTTTTTTTAAAGATCACACATTTTTATCTTATTTAATTACAAGTAATAATTAATCAAAGAGAAATTGTTTGAGATTTAAAAATTCATTTAATTCATTTGAATTAGTAGCAAAATTATTGGTGTTCCCCGACAGTTTATTGTCAATATCCGCAAAGGGGTTCTAGCACACGTTTTTGAACCTCCGATGATGCTTGTCAACGCTCGCTACCCGCAGGGACACTTATGGTGGCTTTCCACGGCCCGTGGTTTCATAGGCCGCGCCTTGCAGTCGGATTGTACAGATCAGCACGCGCCACAGGCTACCCCTCGCCACCACGCAGCCACCTCCCCACCACATTACCTAGTGTCGTTTCGGCTACCGGGGCGTTTGATCTTTACCGACTGGCCGACTGATAGAGGCGCGCCGTCCCTGCAAGTACAGGCTGTGCATAGCAAGACTGGCGCGGCCGACAAATGCACGTGCCGTGGGAAGCTACATAGCGTTCACTCGCCCGCCGACAACCACGCTGCCCGCGGAGGAGAGGTCTTCGGTGTGGAAATCGGAACGGAGAACGATCAATGCGGATTTATAGTATTACATTTAGATATCTCACTCTAATACCGTTCGCCCTGGTGGACCTTCATTTACGAGAAATTAAGAGTTAAAAACCATGAAATTTTAAATCATTGATCTATTCGTATAGGGAATGTAAATATGGTGAGGGGACCAAATACACACGTGATTTAATGGACATGTTAGTAAGTCGGAAGGTCGTGGGTTCGATTGCCTTGGTGAAAATATTTTTACTGTCTGCATACATTTCTTTTCACTACTATTTGCAGTTTATAGTAGGATAGAATAATTTTCAAGAAAATTCACCGAAATAATAGTTCGTTTTTTCATCGAGTATTAACAAGTTCTTTGATGATAAGCGCACATAAAATCATTTAAATATAAATTGGTTCTACACTATGAACATTTGATAAGATAATATCCACAGCCCAAATTATTCTTATTATTCAAGTAGGGAAGTTGAAGTGAACTACACTTAATGGTTCCTTGAGGTTTATTACTATGTACACAAAACACTGGTAAACAATAACAAATGTGGTACAGTTAGCGGATGACCGTCGAGAAATTTAGCCTGGTCCTGATCCGGGGTAGAGAGAGACGGCTTCTACTTCTCGCGAACTTCCGGTGGTCTTCTGTAGTTGAAGCTGGTTCCGCGGTCAGGCCGGAACTGGCGGTGGAGCGGCCGGCTACGCTTATATAGGCGGCCTGGCGCAGGAATTCCGTTGTGTGGTAGTACGGCGACCTCTGTAAGAAATAGTCCCACTTAGCTTCTAGATGATTCTATTTGTTTTCCTGGTTTGTTTTGATGTCTCTGCGCCTGTTTGGAGTCGTATATGTATCCCGGCGTGCAGGCGCGTTGTGTGTGAGGTCTGCCTGGCAGGGGCCTTTACTGGCAGACTGAACATACCTCCCTCCCGGGGGGGGGGGGGGAAGCGATGTCTGCGACGTCTGCGAGGTCGTCTGCCGCGGCGCCCTGGAGCAGACTATGAAGGCTACCTCCAGGGGAGTACGGAGCTGTTCCCCTGGCGATGCGTGCCGACCTGCGTCGTGGTGCAGGTTGTGGTGGAGGTACTTGTGGAGCTAACGGCATCGGTTCGTCGGCGTCGATGGCCGGGGGCTGTACGGGGGGCGCTGAAGATGGTCCCCGCAGGTGGTCGAGAGGCTGCGGCTGAAGGGTGTCGGAGCGACCGACAGGTTGTGGCGTCGTTGGTGGCGCTGTAACTGTCCCTGAGCAACGGTTAGACGGCAGGAGTGGTGGAGGTGGCAGGGAAGGAGAGGAAGAAGTGGATGGCCGTGCCGTGGTGGAAGAGGACGGTGCCGTGGGGTAGCGGGGACGTAGTTGGTTTCGATGGCGTCGCACTATCCGGCCATCCAGGCTGACGTCGAACAGTTGGCGGCCCCGGGGCCGCTGGATGACCCCCGGAAGCCAACCGGCCCGGGAGCCAAACCCGCGGGCCCAGACTAGGGAGCCCGGGGTGAAACGGAATGGGCCCGAAGGTACCTGTACTTTGGGCGGGGGTAAGAGGAGATGGAGGAGAGTGCGAGGTTGGCGGCCATGCAGCAATTCCGCCGGGCTTTTGGCCCCCACTGGAGTGGTTCGATAGGAACTGAGGAAGAGTGTCAATGCCTCTTCGAGTTTGTGACTTGTGGTGTATTTGGTCATTTGGGTTTTGAATGTTCTGACTAGCCGTTCCGCCTCCCCGTTAGATTGGGGGTGGAAGGGCGGGGTGAGGAGGTGTTGGATATTGTTGGCGGTACAGAAGGATAGGAATTCCCGACTTCGAAATTGCGGTCCGTTATCTGTGACGATAGCGTATGGTAATCCTTCGATGGAAAAGATCTTCGTGAGGGCTGAAATGGTGACCTCTGTGGTGATTGTGGAGCAACGGACGACATATGGGAAGTGGGAAAAGGCATCCGTCACTAGGAGCCACTGGTGGCCTAGGAATGGGCCAGCGAAGTCGAGGTGAATGCGTTCCCAGGGTCCGGACGGTGCCGGCCAGGAAAGGAACTTTTGAGGGGGGCGGGGCAGTTGTTGGGCACAGATGGTACAGCGCCGCACCATCTTCGTGACATCCGTGGTAAGGCCGATCCAGAATACATGGCGTCTGGCAAGGGATTTGGTGCGGGCAATTCCCCAGTGTCCTTGGTGGAGAGTTTGGAGGATTGTCGGTTGTAGGGATCTCGGAACGACGACCCTCGGGGTGGAATTTGGTTCTGTGCGGAGGAGCACTCCCTCTACTACTGAGAGCTGGTGGCGGATGGAGTAGTAGAACTTGAGGTCTTGATGATGGCGTGGAGGGGAACGTGTTTGCCACCCGTGTTGGATGTGGTGTCGGATGACACGGAGGAGGGGGTCCTCCCCTGTGGCTGCCGCGACTTTTGAGGCCGTGACTGGAAATGTCTTCAGTGCTTCTTGTATGTCATCGTCGATCTGGAACACCAGAAGTTCCGACTTGTCGAAGGCAAGGTCTGGTCCCTGCGGTAGTCTGGATAAGGCGTCTGCATTGGCATGCCTGGAGGTGGTACGGAAATGCATGGTATATCTGAACTGGGACAGGAATAGTGCCCAACGCTGGATGCGGTGGGATGTTTTGGTAGGCAGACGTGTGGACGGATCAAATAGTGATAGGAGTGGCTTGTGGTCGGTAATGAGATGAAAAGAAATCCCATATAAAAGGGAATAGAATTTGGAGCAGGCAAAAACAATAGCTAGCGCCTCTTTCTCGATTTGAGAATATTTAAGCTGAGCAGCCGATAGGGCTTTGGAGATGTAAGCTACGGGGCGTTCCGTGCCATCTGGTAATTTATGAGACAGAACTGCCCCCACACCGTAATCGGATGCATCTGTGGCAAGTATCAAGGGGAGGTTTGGAGTGTATGGCATGAGGCATGCGGACTTGAGCTGCTGTTTAAGGGTGTGGAATGCGGTCTCGCAAGCTGGGGTCCAACGGAACGGGACATTCTTGCGACAGAGGTGGTACTGGGGTGCTGCCACTTGTGCTGCTGAGGGTATAAATTTTCTGTAGTATGAAATCTTGCCTAAAAAAGATTTCAGCTGATGTAGATCCTGAGGCCGAGTAAGTTGGAAATAGCGTCCACGTAGGAAAATGCTGGGGAAATGCCTTCCTGAGCGATGATGTGACCCAGGTAGGAAATGGATTGTTGAAAAAATTGACACTTGGAAAGGTTGCATTTCAATCCTGCTGCCCGGAGGCGGAGGAAGAGTAGGCGGAGGTTGGTCATGTGTTCGGCAGCGGAGGGTCCCGTGACGACTATGTCGTCGAGATAGTTGATGCATCCCGGAATATCCTGGAGAAGTTGTTCGAGATACCGTTGAAAAATCGCTGGAGCACTGGCCAAGCCGAACATGAGCCGGTTGAGTTGGAAGAGGCCAGAGGGAGTGTTGATGACTGTGTATTGTCGGGACTGGATATCCAAAGGGATTTGAAGGTATGCTTCTGCCAGGTCAATTTCTGTAAAGTAGGTACCTCCTGCTAGTTTACGGAAGAGGTCGTCCGGTCTCGGAAGTGGATAGTCGTCTACCAGCAGATGCGGGTTGACGGTGGTCTTAAAGTCACCACAGAGACGTAAGCGGCGTCCTGGCTTCTGAACTATGACCAACGGCGTGGCCCAGGGGCTGAACCGCACCGGCTGGAGGATCCCTTCGTCTTGGAGACGTTGAAGTTCTTCCTGAAGTGGTTGTTGAAGCGCTACGGGTACCTGGCGTGCCCGGAAGTATCGAGGCCGTACGTCCGGCCGGAGTTGGAGTGATGCTTCGAAGTCCTTTGCACAGCCGACGCCTGGTGAGAACAGGTCCTGAAACTCGGTGCAAAGGGCGTCCACTTCAGGAAAAGGAACATGCTGAGATACGAGGTGTATGTTATCCTCAATTGAAAATCCGAATAAGCGGAAAGCGTCCAGTCCAAATAAGTCTGCTGTGAGAGAACTGTTAACTACTAAAAAGGGGACTGAACGATGTACAGACTTATACATGACGTTTGCTGTGAATTGTCCCAGGAGTGCTATTTCCTGTTTGTTGTATGTCAGGAGGCGCTTGGGGGCCGGCGAGAGGGGGGGCGAGCCAATTTGCACATAAGTAGTATAATTAAGCAATGAGACTGCTGCTCCTGTGTCGACTTGTAGGCGCAGGGGCTTGCCATTGACCGTAACGTCAATAAAAAGTTTGGATGCTGTGGAAGTGTCTACCTGATTGATATTCATAGGTGCGCCGCTCAACCTGTCTTGGTAAGACCCTGGGCGGCGAGAGCCGGGATTGGCATTGGTGGTGTTGGTGCGGCAGACGGACGCCAGGTGTCCTTCCTTGCCGCAACGTGAGCATTCAGCCCAACGATCCGGACAATTTTCCCTCTCATGTGCTGAATAACAGGCGGGGCAGGAGGGTAGGCGGAGCGGGCTGCGGCGTCGGCGCTGCGGGATCCGCTGCTGCTGCCGAGACTTGGTGCCCCTGCCGGAACGGGCCGGTTCGATGTCCTTCTGAGGAAGCGGTCCCCGGTTGTGGTGTCGGGAGGAGCGCGACTGGGAGCTCTGGATGGCGGCGACGTCCTGTGTGTCCTCTACGTCGGTTCGGATTGCGGCCACATCCGCCCAGGACTCCAGGCGGCGATCTGCGGCCGTAGATATTTCGAATTTGTAGGCAAGTTCGATGACCTGCTCCAGGGATGGGTCCTCTAACTTGAGGGCGTCATGCCGGAGTGCGGCATCTGGTGCAGCCTGTATGATGTGATCACGCACCATGTCGTCGGCGTAGGATTCGTGGGAACAACGAGTTTGAAACTTACATTTTCTGCTAAGGCCTTGGAGTTCGGCCGCCCACTGGCGATACGTCTGATCGGGCTTCTTCCGGCATTGATAGAATTCGACGCGGGCCGCGACGACATGGTACCGGCGTCTGTAGTATGCATTCAGTGTCGTACAGATGGTCGTGAAGGTGAGGGTGTCGGGGTCTTGTGGCTGAAGTTTGGTGAGCAAGACATACATCTTCGATTGGTTCCAGGAAAGGAAATATGCACGCTGGTCTTCTTCTTTGGATATGTGATGAATTGCGAAGTGTTGTTTTATGCGCTTCTCGTAGGTCTCCCATTCTTCGACGTCGTCGTTAAATGCTGGGAACGGAGGCGGGGCCGTGGGTTGGCGGAGATTCCTGACTTCCGCAATCAGTTGTCTCTGAGATTCGAAGAACTGATGTAGAAGTCCTTGGAGGAACTGTTGCCATTCCGTAGGTGCTGCTGGCGTAGCCATGATGGTCGAGAGTTCTTATTCCAACCTTGTCGCCACTGAAGTGAACTACACTTAATGGTTCCTTGAGGTTTATTACTATGTACACAAAACACTGGTAAACAATAACAAATGTGGTACAGTTAGCGGATGACCGTCGAGAAATTTAGCCTGGTCCTGATCCGGGGTAGAGAGAGACGGCTTCTACTTCTCGCGAACTTCCGGTGGTCTTCTGTAGTTGAAGCTGGTTCCGCGGTCAGGCCGGAACTGGCGGTGGAGCGGCCGGCTACGCTTATATAGGCGGCCTGGCGCAGGAATTCCGTTGTGTGGTAGTACGGCGACCTCTGTAAGAAATAGTCCCACTTAGCTTCTAGATGATTCTATTTGTTTTCCTGGTTTGTTTTGATGTCTCTGCGCCTGTTTGGAGTCGTATATGTATCCCGGCGTGCAGGCGCGTTGTGTGTGAGGTCTGCCTGGCAGGGGCCTTTACTGGCAGACTGAACACAAGCAGTGTGTCATGACCCATGGACGCATTCTGTTAGATACAAGACTACCTTGGCCCCAGTGCAATGTGCACACAAGACACCCGTAAATTCTATATTAAAAGTTACTCAGCTGAATACTAAAGGAAACGCCATGGTTCTACATGAAATCAGAAAGGTGGCTGAGGAATTGAGATCAGATATTATTTGTCTACAAGAACCGTACTCCTGGCAAAGCAAAATCCCACACATGCCTGTAACATCACGAATAATAACAGAGGGCAATAACCCAATGGCAGCAATTATCGTTTTAAATAAACAGATAACAGTTACAAAAATTACGCAGTTATGTGATGAACACACAGTATGTGCTGAGATAGGAGCAGCATGGGGAAGCTTCATAATTGTAAGCATGTATTTCCAGTATAGTGACGAGATCTTCCCATACTTAGATAGAATACGACAGATAGATGCAGCTTTGGGAAATTATCCACTAGTTATTGCAGCGGACGTCAATGCAAAATCTGCTCTTTGGCACAGCAAGAAGACTGACAGGAGAGGGCAACTTCTAGAAGAACTGTTAAGTGAATTGGGTCTAGAGGTTAGAAACCAAGCACATAATCCTCCTACTTTCTGCAACAGTGTTGGCGCAAGAACAAATATCGACGTAACAATTACAGACATTCATGCGGGGAATTTTCTTTGGGGTTGGAGAGTGCTTGACAACATGACAACAAGTGATCACAATTTGATTGTCTATGAACTGGGCAGAATGCAGACAGAAGAAAGCAGTGGCAACAGAAACATTAAAACAGCATATAACATCAAGAAAGCAGCATGGGGAAAGTTAAGGAATGTGTTCATTCCACCGGATTTGCCAGAAAACCACTTCGATGTAGACAAAGCCGCAAGAGAGCTGACAACTGCAATACAAAGTGCCATGAAACGGGCGATACCACTAAAAAAGATAGTAGATCCCACTGACAAAATATGGACAGAAAAACTTCAAAAACTACGACTAAACATGAGAAGAGCGAGGAGAATGTATCAACAAAGCATGGTGGCAGCAGATAGAAGTTTCCTCCTTGAATACTACAGGCAGAAGAGGCAGATTTTCAAAGACGCGATGAGAGAGACAAAACAAAAATGCTGGGAAGTCTTCGTGAGGGAAAACCTCATGAACAATCCATGGGGTATTCCTTACAAAATAGCTGCTGGTAAAATTAGGCCTCCCACAATACTATCCACAGTAAAAAGAACAGACGGACAGTTAACCACGAATTGGAGAGACTCAGCGGAGGAGTTATTAAAAGTTTTGCTTCCTGATGACAACCCGGAAGAAGAAACAGTAGAACAAGCTACACTACGAAGGAACATGTGGCAGCCCTGCTGGAGTCAAGAGGAAGGAAATAATATTACACCCGAAGAAGTAGTAATAACCGCGATAAATAAAATGAAAAAAGGAAAGGCTCCCGGTCCAGATGGAATTCCAGCCGAGGTCCTGCAGGAGTTAATTATAAAATTAACCCCCGTCCTATGCAGGCTCCTGAACGAATGTCTATATCAGGGTAGAGTTCCGGGGATATGGAAGAAAAGCGAGGTGGTAATTCTAAAGAAAGGAGACGACAAGGATCCTCTTCAACCGAAATCTTACCGGCCGATTTGTTTATTGAATGTGCTTGGCAAAGTTCAAGAGAAGATTCTATGCAAAAAATTACAAAGCCACCGGGAGGTTCAGGGAATGAATCCTAGTCAATATGGATTTAGAACCGGGAAGTCGCCAGAGGATGCCATAAATCGGTCGATGGAAATAATTTGTAGCAGTACAAAAAACTACGTAGTAGGCATATTTATTGATATTTCGGGAGCCTTCGACAATTTATGGCTGAGGGAGATTGGTTGTCCAAGAAGATTATTTTACACCTTCAGGGACTATTGCAGATTTAGAACTGCTTCCTTGAGATGCCAGAACTCTTTCATCACGAAGATCCTTACTAAAGGATGCCCGCAAGGTTCCGTTTGCGGTCCCATATTCTGGGATATAGGGATGGAACCAGTGATTGAACTATTAAAAAGAATGCCTGAACTTCTAGGTCTAATAGCTTTTGCTGATGACCTTTTACTACTCGTGGAAGGAGCAACAAGAGCAGAGATTGAGTACAATAGTAATCTAGTACTTAGGGGGCATCCACAAATTACGTGAGGTGTTTTTCCGGATTTCTGGACCCCCCCTCCCCCTTGGTGAGATTTCGTGAGATCTGGCCGGACCCCCCCCCCCTCTGGTGAGATCAGATCCGTGAGAACCCCCCCTACAAATCGCACTCGAAACTTTTGTAGACCCTTTTTTTTTTTTTTTTTTTTAGGTCACACCCTAACTTTTTCACGAAATACCCTCCTAAAATCGACTTAGGCGCAAATTGTATACCTTTTTTTTGGCTCTACTATCCCCAAATTTTTCGCAAAATCTCACGTGAGATTTCCGTAGACCCCCCCTCCCCCCTGCTGAGATTTGGTGAGATTTCGCCCGACCCCCCCCCCCCTATTTCACCTCACGTAATTTATGAACGCCCCCTTAACTGCCTTAGCCAATGGTGCAGTAAAGTCAAACTGAGTTTAGCACCACATAAAACAACATTTATGTTGCTCAAGGGCAAGCTGACTTGAAAACCAACTATAAGAATCGACGGTAAATCAATTCGTAGAAACCCAGTGTGCAGGTACTTAGGCATTCAATTGGATGAACGTTTAAATTTCGAAGCTCACTTAGAGAAGACAATAGCAAGAGCAGTGGCGGTCATGAATAAAATCATTAATATTGGCTAACGAAAATTTACTGTTCCAGTCCAAACAATAAGACTATACCATGACGCAATTTTATCCTCTTTAGTGGGCTACTCAGCAAGTGTGTGGGCAAAGCAACTAAGAAAAGTAAAACTAAAACAGCGAGTCAGACGTGTCCAACGAGGAATACTTTTAAGATTGACAGGAGCATACAGAACCGTGGCAACAAACTCATTAACCGTTGCCATTGGTGTATGGCCACTGGACCTTGAAGTAAGGAAACGGGGTGCCACATACTGGCTCAGAAAAGGGAAACAAGATAAGGTAGCAGAAATTGTAGGCAGCGAAGCAACATCGGAGATGCACATTCGGAAGCTTCTATTGGCAGAATGGCAACAAGAATAGAACAACAGTGAAACAGGTCGAAGAGCATATGATATGTTCCCATCCGTAGAGGAGAGGTTAAAGTTGAAGTACCTTCAACCCTCTCCCGGATTGGTACACTACATTACAGGTCACGGGCCATACAATAGCTGGCTCCGAAGTCGAAATATTGTGGACTCAGACAGGTGCGAATGTGGTGAAGAGAGTACGCCGGAGCACGTGGTATGGGAGTGTGAAACAACAGCCAGTTTGAGAGAACTCCAACAAGCTCGGCTGCAAGGTAGGAGAATATTTGACATACTGCGCGACGAAAGTGTGTGGCATTTGCTGGACGAGGCAGCTGATCTAGCCTCAAAATTTTGGAAGGAGAAATTTATAAAAAGGAAAAATGCCGAGCGAAATCAAAGGCCACAGATACCAGAAGAGGAGAACACAATTACACCGGATTGACGGAAGATATCCTACGACAATGAGCAACATCAATCGTCGGAGGAACTTCAGTGTGCTCCAGAGAGGCCGTCTTCTGAGCGACAACTGGGGCCGTCTTGGTATTCCAGGAGGTCAACTCTTGATGGCCTGGGCGGCTGACTTTGCTGCCGGTTCCAGGGGACTCTGCCTTTGGAGCGCACACAACACCAAGAAAAATGAATAATAGTGGACCAAAGTGCGGCTGTGACAATTGGTGGTGGTAATAGTAGTATTAGTAGTAGTAGTAATGGTATTAGTAGTAGTAGTAGTAATGATAGTAGTAATATTAGGGGCAATAACAGTAGTAGTAGATTTAGTAGTGGTGTGGTACCCATTCTGTTTAATAGCAGTAAATGTAATAGTTATTGGAAATCGAATCAAAATTTTCTTTCATTCATGTTTATATGTTAATATATTATATATATATATATAAGATACAAATATATGTAAATGTAAAAGAGTGGAAATACGGGCCCAGATTAGATACTAGGTGCTGGGCTATGTTGCATATGGAAAATAAATAAATAAAATAAATAATAACGCAAAGAATGACTGGACGTTTGACAGAAATATTCCTTAAGATTCTCAGCCATATCTGTCATATCTGGATCGAAGCAAAAAGTGTAGTATTGGAATACAATGATGTTTTATTTGGAGGTTGAAGGTGCTAAGACGCTGTAACTGTATCCTTGGCGACCCTTTTGGTTTGTTGCAGAAGAGAAGACCTGAATGGGCCAGCGTCAGGTTTCGTCCTCTCCCTTCTTACGTAGCTCATGTACAACACGAACTCATTACAGTCCTCTAACCATACAATAACATACAGGTGTAGTAATACTAAACATACCGGGAAAGGCAATGGTAAATCGCCCCAGTCAAAACGGGGATACGACGACAAACTTTACTTTTATTATTGTTGCTCGCCATATTTTCCAATAGTCAAATTAATGTTAAAAATATCCTATTTTTCAATGACTTACATATTTCCTACTCGTAAAAATTACTATTTTCCGCTGTCGGAAGTTATTCTGAAATATCAAGAACACGAAATCATGAGTAACTGGGATACTAGAAGAAAGTAGAGGAATTCAACGAGTAGTATTACAATATTTAAATATAATATAGGAGCTCAATTACAGGTATAGCATAAGATTGCTTCTTTCCCCCCCCCCTCCTCAGTCGTTGAGTTGATGAGCACTTTCCTTGGGAAATTTAAACTGGGGTGGTTTCCACTTACCTTCCCTAGTAATAAAAGTGTGTTTACGTGTTATTGCTTTGTATAGGTAACTGCGATGTGTTTATGTTCAGTATAGTGTTTTGTGAATGAATGGAAGATAGAAGAAGGGAGAGGGTGTCCTACTCTTCCAAAGAACTCCAAGGAGACGCATGATGAACATTCCTCCCGACGGACGAATCATTATAAACAATATCATATGCGCTCACTCCATACACACTGCGGAGTTGTTTGTATTTAACCCAGGAATTTGGTGCACAATCTGGTAATGCATCACCATCTCTTCTATCCTGTCGGCTCAGTCCTGATGATGAAAATTTCTTCCACAATCAGGAGGTCAGGTTTAGGAATTGGAGAGTTTAAGGAATATGCCTTAGCAACGAGCTGCCGAAACTATCAACAGGATCTTAATTCAGACGATTAAAAGACTTTCCACTTAAGACAACAGGATTGCTTGGCAACCAAATTCAAATTAATAATAACGATAAATGTATTACGTTTACTAAGTCGTTAAAAGAAGTCAGTAAACACTTTGGTTACAGGGAGTGGTTCAGATTATAGTATTAATACAAAACAACACTTTAATTTTCTGATGTGGTTTAGTGGCTTAGTGGTAGTGTTTAGATTGTCCTTTATCTCAATGCGTCTGTGGACCCGGTAAGAATGTTGGGTTAGGCAGCAATAATTGAGGTGAAATACGTATACGATTTAAACACTCATTGAAGCAGTCTAACCTCATTCGTTATCTCCCAGAAAATAATGTCATACCCACTTGCATTTACAGCTACAAGTGTAAAGTTGGTAATCGGACAAGTTACAAGATGTGAAGGGTCGTACACAGGTGACGAGTACTTTAAGGTGGGTCGAGCTAAGCGGCGATGCCTTTCACCAGTGATGAACTCATATTTCACGACGACAGCTGACAAAATGCAGACAATGCCAAGCCCTCTCGGGGGGCTGGATTCATATAAATAGTCTTTTGCATCAACAATTTTTCAGAGCGAGAGAAATGGTGGTACGTTGACGCAGAGGCCCTGCCTGTCTGCCTGTTCATCAGTCATTTTCTGAGGTTTTCACTTAGGCGTGCTCGATTACCATGCCTCAAACCACATGTGATTCTTCTCCATTCTAACACTCTGGCACCTTACTAAACAAATCAGCGGCCAGGTAAATTCCATTTTTAGGGAAAAGGTACTAACACGATGAAAAGATAAACTCAAATAGGACTTCCTCGCTGGTTGCGAACTCCAAGGTAAATCGTGTTATACAGTAGTGAGTGTTTACACGATGCTTTGTAACTGTTGCATTAGATGTTCAGTTCCAAAGTAATTTGCTGCCAGTCGGAAATACTGTAGCGATATTTACGTGAGGCGTTGTAGTTTATTTATCACTGTTATTTCTGGAATCCTTTTACCAGAAATGTTTTATGGTCAGATTGTGTTTGACACTCGCTGATTCGAAACAGCAGTTAATGTGTGTAAATCATGTTGAATATCTTTCATGCTTACCTATTTCTAGATATCGCTGGCCCTTCTTACGTATATTATGGGTGTTTTGATGATCGATGAACATTTTTGGAAACTGCAATAAGCCATTTCTTGTTTAACAGAATAAATGCCAACATTGAAAATACTTTAAATATCCTTGCATCTTTTACTTGAGTATATCGAAATTTTTACAGTTTCCATCTCCAGTATTATCGCTTTCCTTTAGTTCTTTTAACCAACTAAACCTTAGGCTTTTCTGAAATTATTGCTTCTACTCAGGTTTCCAATTTGATGCGTGTGAATTCTATATTGATCTCAAATTTGATTTTGCTGGCTATACTAAGAAAACCTGTTAATGAGTCGATGGATAACATTTGTGCATGACTGCTTCTACAAAACAGGTTTGGTTACGACACCATACTTTATTTCAAACTGTTATTTTCTCCTTTTTGACACATTTTCTGTTACTTTTTTTATAAAATATTATTGATCCCTCATGGTGTACGTGGAAATGTAAATCATTGGTGTACTATTAATATACGGTACGTCATTAATTTAGGGAAAGTAGTCAGTATATTAGCTGTGTATCTACTACCTAAAAAAAAATTTCTTGAAAAAAAAAATCAATTGGAAGAATGCATAATTTTATATTTTTATATGTTAATATTAATATTCGTGCCAAACGTTGGTAGCTGTCATTTCGTCTCTTGTGACGTCACGTCTCAGTACTTGCCGCTATAGGCAAAGCAGCAGTTTGCTAATTTTGTTGAAAAAATATGTTCTACAGTTTACAGGTGGTGTGTAGTGCCTCAGTGTGTAAATTCATCAATTAAAACACCAAAAAATGTTTATTTACGTTCCAAAAGACGAAAATATGTGGGAATATTACATAAAACTTGCACGAAGAAATCCAGCTTATTTTTCTACAAAACCTTCAATATATTTTTGCGAAGACCACATTGATGTAGGTTTTTACTTCATACTTGATCATTTTCGATAAACTGAGTACCCTCATATTATTCTCTGTGATAAATGTCTATCGATAAAAGGACTATCACTTTGGAGGTTAGGATCGTGTGCTCCCATAAACACAGCGTCTTTATAAGTTGTTGAATTTAGTCAGACATCATGATTTAAATACATATATAGAAAATTAGTAATTATTTTTAAAAAATGTCAGTAATTTTCGTAAAGTAGCTACTGATAAAGAGTGCACTGTTCATCCTTAACAATGTCTTTGATTGGAATATTGTCGCGACGAATGCTTGCTGCTAGCCCATTGTCTACTTAAATGCAGAGTAATTAAGCAATACTTTCAACATAACTTCTACTTCTGCTAATATTGGTCGTATAAAACAAATTTTAGCTTATAACAACAACTCTTTCTAGTTTTTGAAATCTATCCTCTAAAGTCTAACATTCAAATGCAATATTTCTATTAATTAAATGGGAGGTAATTAGGCCATGGCCTTCTGAAGGATCTATCTCGGCATTCAGCTGGCATTTCTGGGCCTTACTTGTTTGATCTTTAGTAGCTATTTATGCATAATTCATTATTTATATTACATTGACTATGAATTTAAGAGATGTCAAATGAATTTATAACCAGATATAATAGTAAAAGTGTCATAACATGAACGTTAATTATAACATCATAATGACCATACAGATGGAAGAGTTATTTACTTTTAAAATGTCAGATATAATTCTAAATTATTAAAAAATAAATTAAAAAAATACACCCTGTCCTTCACAAATAGAAGTTAGAGTATGGAATTCAATATGCTACAATAACGTTGAAGACATTATATTGGAAATTGATCACGATTTTACGAACATTAATACAGTACAATTTGATATCCACTTTACTTTATAAAAATTAACTCACAGCAAAAATATGAAATATTTCAACGGGAGAAGCAATATTATACGGGCCTAATGTTTCATTAACATGTGTCCTTCAATTGAATTTAAAGTATAACCAATGCTGTTGTATCTGAAGTACAACATTTGCACGCGATGATTATTCAGTTTATAGTTTGGTAGTGAAACTCTTATGGGTTGGATCTCTCCACTCAGGGCGTCAGTAGTATGGTTTCTTCTACGGAAATACATATATGCAAACACTTGTCGTTAAAGAGTGTCGATGTCTTTTACCGTGGCAGCTTTCACCAACACGTTGTACCATCAGCCGTCCCACCACCGTTTGAGCAGGTGAGAATCTATAAGTTCAGAGCCTAAAAACCAAACAATATCAAAATCTGATAGATATTCTTTCAGCTCAACGTTTGGTCGCTTATATTAAGCTCCCAGCTTGGTATTTCGAACAGCCACGTTGACTGCTCGAAACTCAAAACCCCAAATTTGGCGTCTGCTGTTGTAATGCCAACTTCTCCCCTGCCAGTCTCCTTTTGCATGCTTCAATTTCGTCCGAAGTCCTATTCCCGCCGACCGGATACAATATAGTACGTATCAATTTCCTGACAAATTCCAGAATTACCAGGGCCTCTTAGTCGTGATTGGCCGTGCATCTTCGATTTATTTCGGCGTTACCCGTTGCTGTTCGGGAATCGTCTCTCTCTCATGCAAGTATGAAATGTCTTTTTCTAACGAATCACGGCTAGGAATTAGCTCATCACTATCTCGTCAAAGTCACTGCCTTTTGAATAATTGTGAGGCTTAGTATATGCCACAAATATCCGCAAATAGACATGTTAAACCAAGCGTACTTTTCAAACAGAATGATCAAAGGGTCGAGCACTATCTGGTGTCTGGGAATCGCCTCCCCGGCAATGTGTGGCCTAGCATACTTCCCTTATCCGCGAAGGACGAAAATCTCCCACCTCGTCTACAATAAACGTCAGGGCCTGGGACTAGTTACTCGTTACATTCTGTGTTAGCTGTATTCAGGAGGACCGATAATCATCCCTCTGTTTTACTTAGAACGAGTTATGAGGTACCTCGACTTTCCTGTACACCAACAACTGTAATTGTGATACGGTTTTCTGATGTAGATTAAAAGACGATTCTGTAGTTGCTTATTTAATTGCAAGTAACTCATAGCTGTCCAATCCCTCCCTTACAAGTATCCACGGTTCTCATATGAACCCACGGTGCTGACAATGTATTAGTCAAGTGTCAGATTCAAGTACAGAAGAGGTCAAGAAAAGAAGAGTTCCTGAATAGAAGTCTTACGGCATTATAAAGAACCATAATTTGAACCCACGTAGCTATAAAATACCCCTCGCACAAGTCACATAACGACGAGAGGAAGGTACCTGTTTTTCTGCCGAAACTTTGACAGTAGCAATAATATTGAAGACCCGCAAAGTTAGTGGAATTTTTCGAGCATGACTTGCTTGTTTTGTGTCTTTTTCCACCATCCTATTACCAATAATGCCCTTCTTGAGGATTTAAATAGTGGACTTAGTGTCTGTACCATTTCGTGTAAATTCGTGTGGTTGTTTCGTTCCATTTGGTACCGTTTTATCAGGTGTAATGTAGTGCTGTTCCAGAACTAAGAGATATGATAGTAGGTTTCTTACTTACAATTTTTTTTTTAATGTTTCAAGTTTTCTGAGATTACTTTGAATACTGCATTCATAATAAGACGTTGGATGATCAAATATTCGACAAAAGCGCATAGGGACGTAAGCCCACAACTCAAGCGCTGTGGCTGGGGGCTGTTACACTTGCCCTTAACTACATGCACTGATTCCGATGTTATGCAGCGGCGGCGAAAAAGCTTATTTTGTTCAATTGAGGTTGATATACGAAATCGATAGTGTTTGGCGGGAGTTGCTGTATATTTATTTTTTATTGCATTGCACATCAATATGGATCTTGGTTACTGGGAATCAATGTCGATTAATTTGCATAATTATTTCTTCTTGTAATCGAAGCTTCACAGATTTGTTGTAGACATTAGATACAGGCATTGCAAGTGTTGTGGTTGGATTAGATTAAATATTCTCGCTTTGATCACTTGTGAAAAGTCTCCGGGATATGAGACAGTATTTACAATCATTAACAAATCAGTAATATTACCAGCTACTTATTGCCAGTTAGTTACTTAACATCGCATCAAAATATTCAATTTTCAAAGTTAGCTGCTAATACATAACTTCCCATGTTGACTACTACCGGTATGTATGAATGCAGTTTCAAGTTACTCTAATTAATTGCTTCATATGTAATCAGATTAAACAAACAGTGAATGTGAATAACTTTGTCACCTCCCTCTTCTGCACCCCAGGAACATGTTCTATTTTGTCAGTTGTCTAAGATCCTAAGAAAAAATTATTTCTTGGAGTAAAGTGGATAATGAAGAAAAAATTCTTGCTGTCTTGATTTAAATCTATTATGTTTCCGTAGATAACATTTTATTTCCGGTGGTAAGAGTATAGAAGCTCCAGTGAATCTATCCCTTTCTGTTCAATTGTCAATGGCTTTGTGATTGTTACATTTATTCCTGGTATTATACCTATGTGTATGAGCATTGAGACTATAGTGTCCATGTTTTCCACTACAAAAGGCAGTAGGGAGTATAAGTATTGTACTGGCATTGCAAGTACACTGTCGGTGGGCTTGTTCCGCGAATCACTCTTAGAGCACGTTTTTATGACTTAAATAACTTGTGTGCTTGAAAAGAGTTTCCCGCTAATGAAGAGATGCGGGCGTTCCCTTTGCTACTCTTCTTGGAAGGCCTACTTAACGTATATTTCATCGTTTTTTTTGTTTTGTTTTGTAAATTATTAAGAAAGAATATTTTACTCGTAGATTGCATGGATAACGGTTCCATCCATTGTTAAGGCATATCTTTTTCAGTTAACTCAATCACTAGCTTTCGAAGGAGGTAACACATTAGTATTGATAGGTCAGTATTTTATAACATAAAGAACTAAATGCAGCAAAGAAATACAAGTTCTCCCATATTTACGTAAAAATCGATCTGTTTGCATATTTTTAGTAGCTGATTTATTTCGCCACATGTACGCTGATTCTAAGTGAAAAAAGAGTGTTCTATTTGCATGACTAAACAATAATCACCCGACTGTAGATTCCAAGTGCACACCTAACCTCAAATGTGCGTTTTTTTTTCTGGCGAAACTGACTTTCCAGGAAGGTAGGTGATTACAGACCCTTGTGCTCTTAAGTCACATGCGCGCTTTTAAGCTAGTTTCCCACGGCCCTTGGTTTTGTAGGCTGCACAATGCAGCCGAACTGTATGTTAAGCAAGCGCCACTGGCTGACCCTCGCCTCGTTTCAGCTACCCAGGTGTTTGATAGACGCGCGCCACCCCTGCCAGCACGGCCCGCTCGTGATTGCTGGACCGGCCTGGCCGGCAAATCCACGCGCCGTGGGAAGCCACCTGGATGATCGGCGTCCACATTCTACCTGACGCTTAGTGTACCAACCTGCAGATTCTGTTCCTTCGTCGTTCTTATAGTTTTCTGTCCCAATTATCGATGTTTTACCGAAACGTGTTACATATTTTACGAGGTATGAGCCATAAGCATACTCATCATTAGGTAGTTACCATTTAACATCAACTTCAAAATTCAACTTTTTTGATATATTGCATGGTGTATAGTTATTTTATGGGAGTTGGGTATACAGTGGTGTTAATCAAGTACCTGATTGACTTTCAAGGAATACATTTTAATAATCTGGGAACAGGTGTTCATCGTTTCGAGTTATCTAGATTAACTTAAAGACGAAATTTGTTAGTACCTATCTCTCATCATCATATTTTTCATTTCGTACCTGCGATTAAAAAACCGGTTATCCCTTTGTTGCTTTACTGCTCTGTCATTGTTTCAGGTTGCGAACTGGTTCTCCGCATTCGTCATGACAATGGAATTTTGGCAGTTAATGGTAAGTAGCCTGCAGATAGCCTTCTGTTATTGTAATTAGTGTTTTAGCAACATAGTATCATTACTTACCTTCTGTTTCAGTGATTTCGGGACGAAACTTCTGCAGAGCAGTAGGAAAGAGCAGCAGCATGTATGTGAAGGTAGGAAACAAATGCTATTCCTTTTATCTCCTGTAATTAATTCCGTTGGCTGTAAGTGGCCTGGAGGTGCTTTAAAACGATTAATAGTTCAAAAAATTCAAGTAGAGAATATAACATAGCGCGATTGACAATAAAATAAACAACTGTTAAAATTAAAAATAGTAATAACAAATTGCAGCCAGCTTCATTTTACCCACTGTTCTAACTATAACTCGCTTTTCTTCTTGTGATTAATGTATACCATAGTGAGTATAGCACAATACTAACATAGTCGACAACTCCAAGATTGGTTGGATCCAGCCGAAGGAGGCATACCTACTATTCCTTTGTCCCACAGGTAGGACGGTCAGTTCCTTTCCTGTTGGATCTACAGTTTAACGTGGAATCCGAATCATGAACGTCCTATTATAGTTCATATGATCAATCACAAATATTAAAAATTGAACCCCGGACGAACTCCGAACTTTTGAAAGAAAGCACCTTAACTACTGAACATGTGATTACAATTACCACAAATACATGGTACTTGAACTAGCGCCCTTTGTAACGCGTAGTCAGGGCGCTAGCTCGTATGCTGACATTGCTAAGAGTTACGCACTAGGAACGGGAAGGATTTCATCCTTCCCTTTTTGAAGGAACCGTCCAGGCATTCACCTGTGGTAATTAAAAAAAGAAAAAAAACTTGGAAAATCGATAACTGGATAGCGGGATGGGATTCGAACCCGTGTCCTCTCGAATTCCAAGCTCGGGCGTTATAGCTCACCCACCGGACTACGGAGTAGGTATACATATTGTACCAAGAACAAAGTTATAGCGTAGATTTTTTGTTCACATACCTGATTAACTTCACTAAAGTGCCAAACACTTCGATACGAATGGGAGAGAATTGGAAATAACTGTACCTTAATTTATCTAGCTCTTAATTTTATTCTCTCTTTGCCTACAATGGTGTCAATCCCCGCTGGTAACATAGCTACAAACGTACATATGCGTTATGAGTGATTTACTTATAATTCATTCATTTTCCAGGTAAACTATTCAACAACGCCCTCAGGATCTTATTCCAGTCCCTGATTTATACTTCCTTATGCCTGAAAGCAAACGCTAGTTTGGTACTGTCCTGCCTAGATTCTACGTAACTACTCCTATTAAGTGTTCTCTAAAATTTCACCCAGCCCCCACTCACCAATCTGCACCATTTTCCTTTATTCCAGTGAGTCCCAATCTAGTTCAGTTATCGTATCGGAGTATGTTTTACGGCAGTTTCCTCCCGCATATCTAGATACTATCTATCCACCATCACCATCAATAGGTACAGTACTTGATACATTTAAAGTGAATCGTTTGTTACCCCATCACACACAGGCAATTTATTCTATATGTGATAAATAGACCTCGGATTTTAGGCAAAAACCTATTTTGTTCTTGATTAAAATACATGAAAATAACATCATATAGACTATATATATACTTTTTATGGACATTTATGGCCATTATTTTGGATTTTATAGTGCCTACAAATGCCTAAATTGTCGTTAGGACCTGCTTTTGCCTATATTACGCATTTTTCATTCGAATATCAAAAGAAGCGTTTTAACTCGGAAAATCACAAATATTTTGTTAAGTGTTTATTTCCAACATATACGGGGTCATTGTTTGCCAGTTATTTCGTTACACGGACAGAGGATTCAGTGAGCATGAGCCATGTTATGTGTTCTCAGTATGACCACGTACTGATCTCCAAATCGTCTTTAACTAGTTTTCTAATTCCTCAACGGATATTATATATTGAGACGTGTGCAACAAACAGGTTAGTAAACAGTAACAATGTATTGAAGAGTTTACAATACCTTTCTAACAATACTTCAATAAATTAATTGCCATACATGAAGGTTTGTTAAGTTGTCAATGAAAAATAGGACAGGCATCCTTACAGAATCGCTAAACTAACGTGACCATTTATCTTTTTCGTCAGAGCGGGACGCCTGAAGATATTTCTTTTTTTCCACAGAGTGGGTTGCCTTAGGAATTTTTTCCCCGTATTTTATTAGTTTTTATTAATATACGAAGAACCTTATAATAAGTAGAAAGTATTAGATGTGAGCTGAATTACTTAGTCTTAGTGTCTGATATCTAACGTCTAAGTAGCCAGTTGTTTTGTATTTATCAGCGGAACAAATCAGTTTCAAAATATCGGGCCTAGGAGCTCATTACACGATTTATTGACATTAGTGTTGGTAATCAAAATGGATTTCAATAATTCGACACTTAACTACGTTTTATAACTTTCCATATTTTATTTATCAGAGAAAAAACTCTTTCTACCGGTGAGTTACTTCCAAGCGAAATCTTAACTTACTCAAGAGTTATACGAAATTTCGTACAGTTGAGAGTGTTAGCACGGAAGAGTTGAAATGATTCCACACATCGGTCTCCAGCAGCAACATTCTCAGCGTTCCTGCTAGTGATTTTCTGATCTGTGACGTAGTTGGAAATAAGCGAAAACTCGTCGAACATTTCGATATCGTAAGCTGCTGTTAATAAATCCTAGCGTGATCAGCAAAGGTCCATGCGTCGACTCTACCACCGCGCGTCAAAAACCACATCTTCTGTTTTAGACCTTAATAGATAGATATATTAAGGTACTGTTTTGTTTGCGAAAGTAGGACACTTTTACTCTCGCCGGGGACAGCGGGATAGACAGCCTGAACGTGTGACGTATGGTCAAGTTACGCAAAACTGAACATCGCTTCTGGGAACAGGACAAAATTTTAAATGGTAAAGCTTGCCCGCGATTTTCCTAACGTCTGGTAGGCCTGTTATTCTACCTATGTACAGAAATTATTTCGAAACTTTTAAAAGATAAAGGTCCCAAGATTCCTACGGCTTCTGCCTCTTCCCCCGAAGTAGAGCCCCGCATTCCATTATATCATGTGACGGGGTAGCTGTACTGGACGTTCAGCTTCGTCTTCGGCTTCATCGGGGATCAAACCCCGACCGTCCGGGCAGCAGTCAGGCTATTTACGAACTAAGTTATGCGGACGCCTGATCGAAACTTTTAACTTCATACTATTAAATGACTGACTAGTTATATCAAAATTACCTAATTTTTTTAAAAATCTGTAAATTTAATATTTTTCACCGACAGTAATAGAGTGCTAAACAATCTAAATTGTAAAGAGTGGATTTTAAATATATAAATGGTCCGATCTGGTTGTTCAAAATAAATGTCTGTTGTGTTTGATCAATAGTTTAACAATCCTCAAATTATGGAATTTACAATCTGAGAATGTTGACACAAATATTCGCATTGTAAATTTAACTAAGTATTTATAAATAATACAATGAAAATAATATACAGTACATACTGTAAACATAGTAATATATAATAAAAATCCGTACATATAAACATAAGATTTTTTGTATCTCTATAAAAATATACAACAGCTGTGTTTTCCAAATTTATTTCACCATCAATAGGAAATACGTGGCAAATACACATTTAGAGTTTTATTGATTTTGAGATAAACTCAGCCAGCTAAAATCAATTTAATTCAATAATGTTCTGCTGAATTGCCGTTCTCGATGTTATATTATAGATTAATTTTTTTATTGATGATATTTCATAAACATAACCGCAATTTTGATAGCCTATTTTGACATTTTTAGAACCTATTTTGCACTTGCATAGAGCCTATTTTAGGCACCTAAAATAAGATTTTTATAACTTAAAAATCCGAGGTCTAGTGATAAACATTATTCCACGATGTTAATTTAGATATTTACCGTTTCATTTTTCTTTCTGTGAGTGTTACAGGAAACATTCAGAACACGGAAATAATTTTGGTATGTTCTGTGGACAACAACTAAATGTTGCTTAAATGGATCTATACCGAAACGAATTCATTGGAATGTGGAAAGCGTAGGCCGTCGCCTGCTGCCAGTGGATCAATACAGGCAGTGCCACGTCGTATAGTAAGTTCAGGGCTTTATGTGTTCAGATGCGGTATGCTCGAAAGGCCTTTGTACTTCGTACAGAGGCACCGGCTCATCCTGTCTTATACTACCGTTTGGCGTGAGATGGCGAGTTGGACTACAGCACTAAAACCTCACGCTCGTCCTTAGATTTCAGCTGTAAGTTCCCTGTGATTTTTGTTGTGGTGTTATATTGTTGAAATCAGTAATACGCTAAAAAAATAGCAAAAACAATTGTTTGAAGCAAGAAGTCAGGTCTGCGATACAAACAAGTCATTATAAACTTTCGTAACATGAAATCTTCAGCAAGTGGAACAAGCTGTGTGTAATTTAAGGTAGCATTCAGGAGCATCCGGATTCTAATCAAGATTAGATTATTCATTTGTGGATATTTTTTCGTTTTTCGCAGTGAACCTGGGATACTGGTGGGGAGCGGTAAATCTGGGGCCTGACTTCTGGAGGACGTCTTTCAAATCCCCGTCCAGACATCCAGATTTCGTTTTTTCCATGGTTTCCCGAAATCCCTCCAGGCGAAGAAGGCCTTCATGAGGCCTTGGCCGAATTGCTCCCATCCCTTGAGCTCAATCCTTTACCGCCTCCAATGACCACGACATCGACGGGGCGTAAAAATATAAGCAAAAAGAGAGGGATGAACCATTATTTTTGTTTTGCTCTAATTCTTCCAGTTCCGTCAGCTACATTCCGCCATGGAAAGAAACTCTCCAAACCCCACCAGGAATGGCTTCTATATACCTACGTCATTCGCAAAGTTAATAACGTTTACGAATTAGATAAGTGCACCTATAGGTGACATGAAATTGTATAAACTCTTTTTGTTATGGCTTTGTGCTTCGTCGAGGTCATTAGAGGCGGGAAAGGACTGGAGGCAAGGAACTGGAAAGAATTCGGCCATTGCCTTTTGAAGGAAGCATCCCGGTATTCGCCTGGAGAGATATGGGGAAACCACGAAAAACCCAAATCTGGATGCCCGAACGGAGATTCGAACCCGCATACTCCCGAATGTGAGGCCAGAACGTTACCGCTCACCCACCACGCTCGGTAAATTGTATCACGTTCGAATTTGAGGCAATACGGTGTTCAGAAAACCGTGCATTACCAGCAACACTGTCAGCTTTACTCATCAGTGCGAACGAGTCCACGTATACGGTGTTGGTCTTTCGTCTGTAGATGGTCAAGGGTTGTAGGGCCTGTGACTAGCGTTGCCAGGTGTCCCGATTTGCGCGGGACGTCCCGATTTTCGGGGGTCTGGGGACGTGTCCCGATTTACTCGTGATCGGGACGCCAAATGTCCCGATTTTTGGAGTAAGTGATAATAAGCCATCACTCAACGCAAAACATGAAATCGCGTGTTACACGTCGAGACGCATCGCTCCCAACCAGCAACACCATTCCAACTTATGGTGTAACAGACCCAACTACCCTTGAGCGTGGTAGTAGCTCACTGAACAGATTCCTGGAGCACTAGAGTCGGTGATAGATCCCCAAGCTGTAATTCTTTCCTCGGTTAGGGGTGAGTACGCTCCTTCTTTCCGTTATTGTCGTGCATGAATCCAAATATCCTGTCCAGTATATGGTCTCTCCCCACAGCGCTTGTGCTGGCCCGTTCTCTCTTGCCGCAAATGTGAATCGTTGAAGCTCTCCTGCTTGCTGGAGACGCGATCGCACTTATAATCGTTCATCGTTCATCGTTTGTCCGTTCACTGGTTGTGTTCACGTGAGTTTCGTATATTGTAAAGTTTTAATCAGTCAAGGCAGGAGATATAAACGTCCTGTGGGTAAGTGTTAGAGCTATTTATACAATAAATTACTCTACGTATAACTAGTCTGTTCATGTGATTCTAAGATTTCATCTCTCTCTATGGAATTTAAGGTTAAGTTTAATATTTGGGTAGAAAGTTTATTCAATCTGGTTTAGTAATATGTATATCCGCAAGTTCTTATACGAGATTAAATAAATTTTAAGAATTTTCGACGAAGGGTTTTACTGCTCTTAATCTACTGGATAGAAGACAGAATGGAATAAAGGGTGAATATATTTGTACGGTATGCCAATTTGATATGTACTTACGTATGTTGATGTCGGAAAGATAATTTTATTGTTTTCAAAATTTCATCAAAATTTTCGAACACCAATTCAGGAGAGGACGAAACAACAACAAATAATGTTTTCTTTTCTTGATGTTTGAATAAAAAGCTATTCCTTTATCAAAGAATAATAAATATAAAGCATATTGTACATTGTGCCAAAAAAAAGTTTAAAATATCTCATGGTGGCAAAAATGATATATAGCAAACACCATAAATGTAACAAACATTTTTTAAAAAAGAAACAACATTCCTGAAAATATTTTTAAAATAATGGGCACCCAATAAGAAAGCTTCCGAACTCACAAAGACTACTACTCGGTCAATAACAACTTGTCATTCAGTTCTCTTGGTTGTGACTCAAAGCTCGATCATACTTTGCATAACGATTCTAAAATTGCTGAAAAATTGTCAGTTGGTAGAACAAAGGCTAATGGCATTGAACATAATGTTTTAAGTTCGGCATCTAGTCAAGAAGCGATCGAAGCTCTTCAAAAGGAAACATTTTACAGTGTACTACAGACGCCTCCAATCACTGCGGAACAATTTTTTTTTCTACTGATGGTAAAATTTTACAGTCCAGCTACATATTTAAAAACTTGCGTATTTGATTTTTATGAAGACGCGACTGAAACTTCTGAAAGAACCCGCAAGTTATATGTTGCCAAAATATAAGAATCACTCACTTTATGGACTGTACAGTTACCAAAAAAAAATAAAGTATCTTGTTCTCGTGGCGTTTACTTGTGCCTACCTGGAAAGCATCAAGTAATTAACAACATACAATGTTCTCTCTCTTCGGCGGTGGTCACTTCAAACCTTCTCTGAAATATATAAAAGGTTAGAAGGGTATCTCAAAACTACTAAATCATAGATTAAATGATTTTCTTTCAAGTCTTTAATGCACAGCTTTCCTTAAATTTTGTTAGACCCACCGACCGGTATATTATTTAAATTTCTATCAGAAGATTCCTTACACAACAGATTTTTCACCAGGTAAATAATTTCTTCTTCGCCCAAAAAATCAGAAGACAGTTCTGCTACGACCGCAAATAATCCCTTGAAAAATTCTTAATACTTTCCGCTAACAATCCCTAACCATTTCTTTGAACATCACACAAATTGCGCAACATTGGAAATTTACGATTTCAAATTACTAAAGTTCCTATCAATTTCTTGCACACTTGTTGCACAATTATAAATTATAAAATCAATACTTGATGGCTGATATACAACTTCTAAACTGGAACAGAATTTAAAACAGTGGAATAGACGTTGCAAATTTAAACAATTGCGCAACCGCTAAGTGTCGACTAATAAGAAGTTTCGCTGGTATTATTATTGCTTCCCTAACCTGACACACTTTATGTAAACTTAGCTCTTGCTAGTTTCGACGAAAAAACCTAATTTGAGTGATTATACTAAAATTCTCACTTTCGATGAATAACAAAAATAAAATACCAGACGACTCACTTACTCCCCGAACAAAAACAAAAGACCAACTCAGACGGTTACCGCAAACACCTAGAAGTCACCCACTGCCACACAAATTTAAACTCTGCTCTGGACCGAAGGTCCGACTGCGATGAAGACTGGTGACGAAAAAGCGCCACGCTCGGTGGTCTCTCGTCCTTTCATACTGACGCTGGTTTTTGATGCAACACTTACCAAGACGCCAGGATTGTGTCGCAATACCTGTGGCTACGCATGGATCCTAATATTACACCACGCTCGCAATTCATAATTTTTATAATAAAACTCAGACAAATGTCTTAGAATACACTCTGTACAGCCCTAGAACCGTCACAAACTGTATCAGTCAAGGATAAAAATTGAGTGACACAACTAAAGGAGAATAATGCTGATACTAAAAGTCGTGCGGACAACACAAATTTGAACTTTGGCAGCCGCAATTCAGTTTTACAGTCAATGGTCGATGATAATGACAAAATTATATCAGTGGGATGTCCCGCACACATTTTACATAACGATGTAAAATATGTTATAAGTTTGGATAAATCTGACTAGGAAAATTTTATCCTAAAGCTGCATAGTCATTTCTCATACTATACAATATGTGCTCAAGCTTTAAAAGACTTTTACTGTGTGAGACGCTTGAATCTGAATTTCATACAGCCGTAAGACATGTCATTTCTACCCGCTGCTGAACGTGTCTCGAAATCATTCGACGTCCTAAAAGATTATATCTGTAATATAGGAGAAAACGAATGTTCCACTGCACCCTGGATATTCTTTAATTATAAAGGAACAGAACTTTACCTGACTTTGTTCCAAAATCCACTGAAGGTCCCTACAAGATTCGGTATCGAGTCTCGAAAACGAAACATTTCTGTGTTTCGGAAGTTAAGATAAACGGCCAGACTCACTAAAAAATTTAAGCAGAGGATTGAAGATGTATTTATAAGTCTTCAATGTGACAATTTTTCAAATACTTGCCGAATGAAATAATTTCGAAAATTAAAAAGATTGTAGTGGTTAGTACAGAAGTGGTTTAAATTACATAGAGACTAAGTACGATTTCAGTGAAAGGAAATTCGACTTTTTCAAGCCACTTTATTTGCAAGGTGACTTTCTCACTTTCGCGTCAAACTAAAAATTGACTTGTTTTTAGAAATGGGTGAACTTTATGAGAAAACATGTAACGTTAAAGAAACAGTGAAGACAGCACCGCAGAACAAAGACTTAGGGACCGTACACAAACTACGTGGCTCGGTCCAAGCGGGGGGAGGGGTTGGCTGGAAGGCTACGCTGGGCTACGTTGGGGGAGGGGGGCGTTCCGAGCCAGACCACGTAGCTTTCCTTTCATAACATTTTTCACAGTTAAAATGAGGAACAGAACTCACAACAGCATGTGAATATTTATTTCCCTCAGTTAATTATCTCCGTATATAATTTGCAATAGTCTGACAAGAGAAAACCGTACAAAATGTCTTCTGGAATCAAAAGGGAAAAAAGCTACGTGCTACGTGTGTGTATGGGGGGGGGGGGGTTACAGGAGGCCAAAATGGAGCTACGTGGTTTGTGCACGCTCCCTTAACGCTGCCACAGAAATGACACAATATATTTAAAAATCAAGATATTGTCCGTCTGCCAGAAAATATTTTATTTTATGGCTTCAATACGGATTCCAAACGCGGCAGCTGAAAGGATATTTTCCCAGGCTAATTAATTACAATAATTTGTTCTGAGAGACGAAACCGATTATCACTCGAGCATGTCACAGCAGAGGAACGAGTTAAAACTGACTTCATTTTGTTTTTAGCGAATTTTATAACAATACTATACCTAACGCATTAAAAAATAACAAAATAAAATTTTAATAAAAAATAAATACCTCATACTTATTACAGCATAAATAAATTCTTAAAATTCAACTTCAAAATACACTTTTTCCCGAAGTATTTCGCTACTTGTCCTAGATAACAAACCTTACTATTATGATAATGTTTAGAAATTAGATTCATAAGTTCCTATCACATGATAGACAGTTCCCATAGAAAATAACCCTACCCAATCTAAATTATAAAAATAAACGCGAATTAAAAATTTTTTTTTGGCCGTCCCGATTTGTAACCCTGAATCCCGATTTTTTTGACCTTCCGTCCCGATTTCTAGCAAACCGGACCTGGCAACACTACCTGTGACATCCGTAGTCGGAAGCGCGTATCTTGCTAGCGAAATCGTAAAGTCGGAAAGGCTTTTAACTCTCAGTTAGTGTAAGTTTGCTTTACTGTGTTTCTGACTCTCACTTGTGATCGCGATGAAGTCAATAAGCGTGTGCTTTCCTAGGTTAAACGAGAAGAATGTTTTTATTATGGACAGCCTCTGTGTCAAATATAGGTCCCTAAATTCTTGTGTGTTCCTCGAAACGACGGAAGTGTTGAATTTAGGTTCCTCACTAAAAATTGAGCTTCAAACATAAACTGAACGAACCTTTCGTATCGTTCATAGCAATTCGTTTATGCTCTACTCTGTGACGTTCGGAACCTAAAATCGACACGTGGTGTCGATCTTCAGTACTTACGATATCATATTTAGGAGCCTGTAGTTACGTAGGCTGATAGTGGAATCCATCACTTTGCGTAACGTCGGCATATAGTGCAGAGGAATAATGGTACACTGTGTGATACGTTTTTGTTTGTTTGGTTCCATTAAAGAAAAAATAAGGGAGTAAGTGTTGCGTAGCTTCTCTGAGTTTACGGTACTGGGCAAACATTCTGTTGTAGCTATGTACAGTGAGGGCTAGGTAGTTGTCTGACACAGGTGGTGACATGAATTGAACAAGTTCTGGCAATCAGTTCCCTGGTGGCAAATCCCAACATGTGTGAGGCGCAAAGGTTTACTTAGTTTTGTTCTGGTATTAAGGTGGGATTCCTATGAAGCCGCTAATGACTGCTACAATGGAAAGCAACGGGAGCGCTTCCTATGAAGCGGCGGCGACGCGTTCTCGGAAACGGCCGATTGAGCCGCGCGACTGCTCCGGTCCGAGAGCAGTATAGACTCAGCCGCTAGCGGAACATTCGAAATATGTCAGACTGAAAGCTGTTATTTACTGCGGGAGAGGATGAAAAATTGATGGAATTAGAGTGTAAATGACCTTGTATATTTGATGTTTCTTCACCACTGTACAAGACCAGTCTCGAAAAGATAATGTTTTTTATAAAAAATAGCGTGATTCCCTGAAAGATCAAGTAATAAAAATACAATATAATCTAACAACTTTCTTAATATTTTTTTATTTCTTTCGCGTTATTTGTTGTTATATCATATATATTATTTCTATAAGGTGTTTATTTGTCACAAGCCATTCTCTCCCTTCGCATCTATCCGTAATCGATAAATGTGGTATCATTCTAAAGATTAAGGTATCCGATTTGATCATATTTTAAAAAGGTAGTTTTTTTTTCAAATTTAACCTTAAATTGCAGAAATATAAATATTTCAAAAAGGCTGTTTTTGTGTTACGAGCCATTTATCTCGCTAGATACCTAACAGAGATCGTTAAATGAAGTATCATTTTAAAGATTAAGATCTTCTCTTTGCTGACATCATGTATTAAGACAAAAAAAATTCAGAATTCGACTCTTAAAGGGCAAAAGTATCAATATTTCCACAACGGGTTTTTGTGTCACGAGCCATTTATCTTAGTTGATATTTAACCGATATAGATAAAAGAGGTATCAATTGAAAGATTAAAGTCTCCGCCGTGGTCACATCTTATTTTAAGAAAGGAATTTTTCGGAATTCGACCCTTAAAGGGCAAAAATATCATTATTGCCGCAAAGTTTTTTTTATTATGAGCTACTTGTCTCCCTTGGTATCTAACGGAAATATATAGATGAGCTATCATGTTAAAAATTAAGGTCTCTGCTTTGGTCAAATCATATCTTAAGAACGAAATTTTTCGGAATTTGAACCGTAAAGGGTAAAAGTAATAACTGTGAATGTCGCGTGTATGAGACAGTTTAGATTCAAGCCGCTAGATAGCAGTGAGATATTAATAAAGTGCTTCACTGGCGTCGACTTTTGTTATGTTCCTATTACACTAAAGAAATAGACGATTGAAACAAATGAGGCGGTTCTTCTTTAATCCTATTACAAACCCCTAACCTTGCTATTCATAGTATTCGCGAAATTTTCGCATAGGTCATCTAGCATTTATTATTACAGAAGCCTTCAAAAAATACAATCTACTTCGCCTTATGTGATTGTAATTAAAACTTCATATAGTATTTTTATTGTAGTGTTAATTCTAATGGATATAGCAAAATGTAAAATTTTCTGAAAGTTCCCACTATTTGTATTAAATCATACATAAAATTAATATTATGAATTCATATAAATAAAATTGAAAATTTTAATAACATATGTACATATTTTTTAATATAATACAATTAGATACTAGCTGTAATGAGTTCTGCAACGTGATTGCCTTGCCAGGGTGTTAACCATACACCTCCACGGCTGTTAAAATATTCTGTGAATGAGTCCCACACAGATCCAAGATTTTCGGTTGGTAGTTGTTCTTTTTTGTTTATTTTATAATGAGATGCGTATTTTTTTTTTTTTTCGAGAAATGCATTTCTAAGTGAATTATGCAAACAGCAAACAACAATAACCAAATTATCAGTTGTTTATAGCTTTATGCCGATCTCCTAACATTAAATTAAACATCAAATCGAGCTCGCTAATGACCTTCCAGTAACAGAACTGCTGGGCGGCTGCCGCGCCATAGGAAGCCCACTTTTAAAGTTTTTTTAATGCCTTTACGCCTCGTCAACGTCAAGGTCATTAAAGGCGGGAAAGGACTGGTGACAAGGAACAGGAAGGAATTCGGCCATGGTCTTTTTGGAGGATGCATCCCGGCATTCGCCTGGAGTGATTTGGGGAAACCATGGAAAACTCAAATCTAGATGCCTGGACGGGGATTCGAAACGACGTCCTCCCGAATCCGAGGCCAGTCGCTAACCACTCACCAACCACACTGGGTGCGTTAAAGTTAAACCCTACGAAATCCATTGTGCCCTTAAGTGCTGAATTAAGATTAACCTGGCGTCATCCTAGTTGGATAATATTGACCAGGGAGGATTTGGAACACTTGTGTTTCCGGCCTCAGTTCCGTGACCTTGCCAGACTCCTGAGTAACTGGAATTTACACCCCATGACGGGAACACGTCCTTATAAGTAATAGCAGTGCACTTCAAAAACAACGAGAATTCGTCAAGAACTTGTGAATGAACATTCGGAAGTATTCCTTTTGTGTAGCTAGAGAGATGTGTAAAAGAATAAAACAATTTTTTGGAGGATCTTCAGACGAGCCACCAGAAAATCTGCTAGGAGCTCGAAAGACATGTCAAGAATGCCCTGCCAAAAAATCACCACAAGACAGTACGTACATGTAAAGCCAATTATCTTTTTTCCGCAGCTTGTTACTTCCTACTGCAGCTATAAACGGGGTATCACTGATTGGATATAAATGGTTAAGTATTCAAATAATATCTCAGTTGTGGTCTAGAAGAAAGTCTGATTTTGGTTTGAAAACTTTGTTTGTTAGACTATTACGATTCAGACAGAAGAAGTCAACTTTGTTGACTATTTTTTAAGTCTTTATAGGAAATACATTAATTTTTGTATTTAATGGGTTATGTGCAAAAATTAGTTACTAGAATGGTACCAAAATTTTCACAGAAATAAGTAGTATGTGAAAACTATTGCAAAAAAAATGAAAAAATCGGGGTGGTTTTGACCCATCTGGATGTCGGTGTTATAATTTTTCAACATACTGACAATTGGTTAGGAATATAGAACAGAACTTCATGACGCTAAAAGCTAAGAAAATACTCTGCCATCAGAGAATGTGAATTGAATCGTGTAAGAAAGTCTTAAGATGTAAGACTACCTCAATGATAAACGTTTTGGAGATGATGAGAAACTTCAGGATGCAGTTAATGTTTGGTTGAGTAATCAGGTGGGTACGTGATACTGGGAGGTAATGCTTAAATCAGTGGGGTAACAAACAACTGCGTATCGACTATGCGCGGCTGCCGCGCGAGCCATGTTCAAGGGCGCCAAACCAGGTATTGCTGCTTCAGCCATTTCTATCGTGACAAGTACGTCTGCCGCGCGTGGCAACGCAACCCAGCCAGGATTGCGTGGTAAACTATCCAGGCACGGTCTTTTGCTGATGCCACCGTGGCCGTGCACGAGCAGCTGCCACTTTCACTGTGATGCATCACATTGTAAACTAGAAATCTAAACTAAAAGTGCATCGGTGGATAAGAAAATTGTATTAATAGAATATAGTATGATGTGAAACTTATGGAAGACATGAGGTATGAATCCATCGAGGATACAATTAACAAATGTTACGAGAGTGACGAGGATTGAGTTGGAGTTCTTAAAATTATTAATTGAGCCAAGTGTGAATAACGTGAACACTCAGTTTCGGGAGGCGATTTCAGCTATGGAAAGACGCTGTCACTTTAAGAATTCTACCAATTGGAGACTCGTGTAATAGACTGCAATACCTTTTCCGAGTTTCAAAACAATCATTTCAGAGAATAGTTCCGGATGTTTTTAACGCATGACGCAAAGCCCTGGAAGAATGGGTAAAGATAAGGAAATAATACCCATTTTAAATTAAATTTTTTATTGTTATTCAATTTTCTGTGGCTATTCCTAAAGAGGTCTTACTTCTTGCTTAGGTAAAATGTATTGAGTTAATCATGTCATTTAATGATTCTATATATTCGTTGATTGGAGATTCAAGTGATGATTGTAGTGGTAATGAAGGAGATGCCATCTGAGTCTGATTAGGCTGCATATTTGCTATTCCACAAAAAAATCTTTGGCACCGTACAATTGTATTAAAAGGCAACACTTTTAGTTATCCATGGTAGCCAACTGTCGCTGTGCCGCGCGAACCAACTCGAACAAAGTGACACCCGTCTCGACTGCGCGTGAACGAAGCAGCGGGGGACCTTTGCCGCGCGCCTGAATACCGACAGAGAATGGCTCGCAGCGCGGCATATTCGACCGTGCCAATGTCCAGGTCGCCTCGCGAGCCAACAGCGTATCCATTATGCACGGCAGCCGCGCGAGCCAGTGTTCGATAGTTTGCCACGCTTAGTGGATACGCAGCTTTAGTGCCTCGCGTGTCAAATACCGAGCCGGATGGGTGAATAGTTAATGCTTGGTCCTTGAATTCGGAAGGACGTTGGTTCGAAATCTGGCCCGGTCATCCATATTTCGGTTATTCATGGTTTACCAAAATCAGTTGAAGTGAATGCCGGGATGGTTCCTTCAAACGGCCCTGACCGGAATTTTTTACGTTTATTGCCCCCAGTCCTCTCCCGTATCTAATAACATCGACTTCAAAGAGTCGAAAAACCCGAAGGGGAAAAAAAAGTTGTTGTCAATGAGACAAAAGGGGAAAAGTACGTGAAAGAATGAACTGTTTTTTTTCTTTTTTCTTTTTTTACAGTATGATCAGTGATTATCCCTCGTATATAGATCATAATTTGACTCCAAATAAGTGATAGAAACGTCAGTAACCTTCCATACGTCGATGATACGGCCCTACCTGCAGAAAGTGAAAAGGGTCTGGATTACCATATCCGTCGAATGCAACAAAAACTCGAACGCTTGGGACCTTGCCTAAACAAGATAAATGAGGTCGAGACCAAAACAGGCAGTGATGCAGTAATCATGAACTATGAATAAACTAATTCGGTTCAATACTTCACTTTCATTGGGTTCAAAATTATCAATCTGGTTCTGAAATCATGAAGAGGATCATAGTAGGACCATGATGGGAGGAATGTGTCACTGACTGCCCATTAACTTGTAGCCCAGGCCACCTCATGAACTCGCATCTAGGCATACACTCCATTAAGCCACCTAGCCATCAGTACAACAGTCGATTAAAATCGTCCATTACGAGGTAGGGCTCAAAACGGCTACTTTACAATGCGATATGAATGCTAAAAATTATCCGTTGTACCTCTCGACCTTGAGAGTTACCGGCTTGCGTGCAGATTCCGACCCTCAGCTGTTGAGGTTACGATATGCTTACAGGCAGCGAGAGATGGAGGGAGCGGTTGCCTGGGAGACACCTTGCAGTTCGGTTGAGAAGGTTGGCTGTCATGTGCAAAAAACTAGAATATTCACAGAGATTAAGAGCACGTAATGTTTCTCGTGTTATGTAAAGGTTAAAGAAACTCAACTTCTGTGAGGCTGTTATAATTTTAGTGTCATTCACGGATGATTTCGAGCCTACATAAATAGTGAATGTAAGAGCTTACAGATTTAGCTGACGCTGTCCGCAAAAGAATTGCCAGCATAGCAGTGGAAGCAGAGGCTTGGAAGTTCGGAGGGCCATTACAAGGAATAGGATTGGTGTGTGAGAAAGACGCAGTTAACGCAGGCAGCTCAAGGTCAGTCTGCTGTATTCCCACTCCTTTGCCCATACCCCTACATGGAAAGGGAAATTTGCAACTTTTCTATATGGACACAGCGCTCAGGGTGGGAGGGGTGGTGAGGTGCAGGTGAATATGACCTTGAGCCACCAGTTAGGAATTAACGGTGTACAGAACTTTGTAAGATATTAGTTTATATTTTCGCCACCTACAGCGCCACCATGCAAAGCGTGGTATTGTTAACTTCCGGTTGAGCACTGTGCGTTTATTTTCGTTTGTGATGCAGTCTGTTTACAAGAATTAACAATGAAAGAGCTGAAGCAATTACTTTTTAAAGACCGAGCACGTAATTGGTCGAAGCGAACTAAGAAAGAATTGATTAACAGGTAATAATTCACATCATAGCCAAATTAGCACTGAAGGTACCGATTAATTTGGGCTTCTTGCCGGTGTTTCGCTCCTCGTTTTCAACTACTTGAAATCATATCAAAACTTATATATTTTCATATATATATAAACATATATCTGATTTTTGTCCACAGTGTTTTTATCGGTGTTTTTAGAAGAGTTTTTGGTTGTATTTACAGGTTATGTAGTAGAAGAGAACTCATGAACGTTAATAAAACAGTGTTTGGAGTTGAGCTTGTTCTTCTGTATGCTAATTTCCCTAAGACCGGTTTAACGAGTTGTGTGCCGACCACCCCCAAAATTTTTTTATCTATCACGAAGTGAATATTAACAATTAGTTTTTTTTATTCCATTTATTGAGTCGAAAAGATCAGTTCATGTTGCTGGGTCGACTGACGGCAATTTAGACTTGAAACCACTTGATTTTTTAACTACCGTTTTTTACCTTCCTGAAAAATGTTGTTCACACTATAATTTGTTCAATTCCAGAGAAATATGCTAACTGCTACATACGAGACTATTTAATACATTTTTGTCAGTTAAATTGATTTTCAATTGATCTAAATAATTTTAAAAAAGTTAATTCTGCCACAGAACGTACCAGAAAAGGGTACACAAACCACAACAAATCAAGGTTATGTAACAAGGGTAGTCCACCAATTGTAAAATTCAGTTTCAATTCATACTGTGTGCAATAAAATCTCATGAACCGAAGTGTAATGTGGCAAAGCAGTAACATGAATTTCTTCCCACTGTCGAGAAAATCGGCAGTGAAGTATTCCGGTGGGTTCAAATACTTTCTAGGTTCCACAGATCCGAATGGGCGTTTTTTTTTACTTGTTTATTCAAATATAAATACAGATAATTCCCGGCAGTCGGTTTAAATAATTACGCATATAATAAGTTTTTTAAATGCCGTTTCTTGTTAAAAATAAAAAAAAAACCAACGCTTTCGAACTTCATCATGTTGTTAGCAAAGAAAGATATATTTCAAAAATACGAATACATACTGTGGCAGGTATGAAATACAGATACCGTTACAGTTAAAGGACAAATAGATGTTCATTCCAGCACCAGGGGACGGGAGGGTCGAAACGAGACGCCGTCGGTTTTTCCACAGCAAAAGGCATTTAAAAAACTTATTACTTGCATAATTGTTGAAACTGATTGCCGGGAGTTATCTGTATGTATATTTAAATAAATAAGTAAAAAAAAAAAAAGCAAAAAACAAACAACGTTGCCAGCAGCGAGATTCGGTCTATCGATCACGTGATTATGGTGCAGAGAAATGGAAATCTCTGTAATGAGAATGTTATTGAACGCAACAGAATATTTTAATGCCAATTTTCTCGACAGCGGCGAAGAAGTGCATACAGTATAATTGCTTTGCCACATTACACCTCTGGCAATGAGCTTTTGTTACACACAGTATGGATTGAATCTGAATTTTACAGTTGGCGGCCTCCCTTTGCAAGCACAACTACCACATAAATAACTGATTTATAACAAAAGAGCATACGAGGTTGATAGAATCACTTCATACTCTTAATTCAAAGCGTTAAAATCAAGCACTTACCACAGCTGATTCGGCAAAGTAATTACTACACATTTCGGTCCACTTTGACGGTATTTTTCGATGCCGCAGTTGTACAATCGACCGCTTTAGGATAAGTTTTAGGATAAGCCTTGTACCAACGATAGTACATGTAAGGGGGCGTCCATAAATTACGTGAGATGAAATAGGGGGGGGAGGGGCCCGGCAAAATCTCACCAAATCTCACCAAGGGGGAGGGGGGTGTCAATGGAAATCTCACGTGAGGTTTTGAAAATTATTGTTGGACCATAGAGCTAAAAAAAGGTCAATTTTTGGGGGGTATTTCGTCGAAAAGTATGGGTGTAACCCGCTTTGGAAAGGGGGGGGAGGTCGGACCAGATCTCATGAAATCTCACCAGAGGAAAGGGGGGGGGTGTCTGGAAATCCGGAAAAACACCTCACGTTTTTTATGGATGCCCCCTAAACACAGTGCTACAGTTGAATATGCCACATTTCTGTTGCCATATTGAAGTTACAGATCTACACTCATCAGCCTGAACATTATGACTAGCCGGCCTCGGTAGCGTGGGGGCTAGAGTGCCAAAGGTCGCCGGTTCGAGTCCGGCCGAGGGCATGGGTGTTCAAGTGTTGTGTGTGCGTTAATGTCGTGTCCGTCATGTAGAGTCCATTGTTGGAGGCTAATAAAACGTACGGAGAAACTGATACACTGCAAGAGTCATGATCGCATTGAGCTGGCTGTATGGCCTATGTTACCGAATACAATTAAAAAAAAATAACAACAACATTATTATCTATATAAACCCGTCCAGGCAATAGCAGCTTCACCTGATGAGGAATTACTGCTAGTCAAACACACGCACGGTGCATGTAGTATCACTGAGCGTGCCATTCGTGTTTAGAATGGAGAAGGCGCTCGATTTATCTGAGTTTGACCGAGGGCAAAGCTTGGCACGAGCATTTCTGGAACTACACGACTTTTCGGATGTTCGAGGAATGCTGTGGAACAAGTGGCGAAACCACGTCCAAACATCGAGGGGTTTGGCGGCCACCCCTCATTACAAATGTCGGACGTCGTAAGCTGGGCAGACTGGTAAATCAGGACAAGCGGCGAACTGTGGCGGAACTAACATCAGACTTTAAAGCTGGGCAGAGTACAAGTGTGTCTGAAGTTCTGAACATACAGTGCACCGAATGCTCCTAGTAATGGGCCTCCGCAGCCGACTACCCATGCATGTGCAAATGTTAACACCACGACATCGGCAATTACGACTGAAATGGGCACGTGACCATCGTCAAGGGACGTTGGCGCAGTGGCAGGCGTTGCATGGTCTGACGAATCTCGATACTTTATACATCATGCCGATGGGAGGGTGAAAATCCGTCCTTTTCCAGAAGAACAGCTTCATGACACCTGTACTGCGGGGCGGAGACAAGTTGGCGGTGGCTCAATTATGCTCTGGAGAACATTTACGTGGGAATCCATTGATGCAGTGGAGCTCGTGCAAGGCACCATGGTGGTCAATAAGTATCGTACACTTGTTGCAGACCACGTACACTCCTTCATGTCGCCCATGTTTCCAAACGGCGGTGGCATTTTTCAACAAAATAATGCGCCATGTCACAAGGCCAGGAATGTGATGAAGATTTCCTTTTCTTAATTGTGTTTGATACCTTTTCAAACTTGTCGTATAATTCTAGGTTCGATCTCAAACGGAAATTAAATTCGCTTCCTGTCGCTTTTTTTGGTCCCAAGATTTTCCTTAGAAACTTTCCTTCTTTCTTTTCTATTGCAGAATAATTATTAATCTGAACTTTAAAACTTTCACATGTTACGTCCTTGCGGTACACCGCAATAGATTATATGCACTGAAATTATGTTAATTGCTTATGGAACGTCCATAAACCACGTAGCTCCATTTTGACTTGCTGTGAGCCCCCTCCCCCTTCCCACGTAGCCCGACGTGACTTCTGCCTTCCCCACCTGGCAAGTAGCTTTCTTCCCTTTTGATTCCGGAAGACATTTTGTACTGTTTTCTCTTGTCAGACTATAGTAAAATACATCCGGAGATAATTAAATGATGGAAAATAAATATTCATATGCTTTTGTGTGTTCTGTATCGTATTTTAACTGTGACAAATAATATGAATGAATAGCTTGGAAACCTCCCACGTAGCCCAGCGTAGCTTCCTACCCAACCAATTCCCACCACACTTTAGATCCAGATCACGTAGTTTATGGACGCTCCTGTAGGTGTATTTAATTACTGACAATACTTGAAGTTTTTTTGTTTGAGAACAAAACGCTGAAATTAGTGTCGAGTTCAACCACTCCTCGTAGCCATACTGATTTCTGCTGATGGCTGCATTCGATTACAGAGATACTGATGTTTTTTTTTCTTGAATTGTGTCAGTGCCGAATACTCATCATAACTGCTGCTCAGGGAGACCCGGTACCAATCCAACTACGCACGTTTTTTTTATTGGATATCGACCTGATCAGAGAATTTAAATAACTTGCAGAGCCTGTTGCGGTTCACGTGCAGTAAACGAATTGAAATTACATAGCTGGTACAGCACATCTCATAATTCATCCACGACGAGTGAAAAAAGAGCTACTCACCTGTAGGTTGCGATTTGCTGAAGTTCTTTACTCGGAATAACAGCGAAAGGGAAATAATCAGTTATTATAGACCAGGTATGTATAAACGTACGGATCTTGTAGAAAACAGAAGTTTACTAACCAAGCTTAGTTTACACAACCGTTGTGTGAAAACAGTTTCAAAAATGTTACAGTAACTCTATGTGATACAAATATCTATGAAGTTTGTCCTAGGCAAAGAGTACAGTGCACTGAAATGAGAGAGATCACTAGATACCTGATTATGTAACGACCTTTACTGATACAAGTGCCAATACTGAACGATGTATGAAGCAAGGTTAAGCAAGTGTAAGTTAAATAAGTGTATTTGACATGGTCCAAATATTCCAGTTACGCCTGAATCTTGGGTAAGTTAAGCTCTGTATTCCACCCTTGCCACAAAGTCTGCTGCTGTCTCTTCTAGCTACTGTATCACATTGCTAAGCTTGGATTTTCTTCTAAACGATTAAGATGATCTATCCAAGACAACCTGGTGGTATTCCTTCTATCTGGTAGTGGCCCTGTCACTTCTGCTCTGTTATATGGATTTTCTATGTCATTGGCACCAACATTCTTTTTCTACCAATATATTATTTACATTGTCTCTACCATAAAATATCTTTATGTATTAGTTCCATATCTGGTGGACTTTGAAGATGTTTCCCAACACCAACTGTAACACTGGTGACTGTTCTTTTCCACAAAATTCTGTTTGATCTTCCAGCATGCTGGCTACAACCATAACTTTCCATATTACTTCGAATTTGTCTAGCAACTTCTTTTCTTTGTACGATCCTGATGGATTAGTGGTAACGCTCAAGCCTGGCAGTCGTTAATATCCCCGTGCGGCCATACAGATTATGCTTTTCCTCGGTTTCCCAAAATCGCTCCAGGTGAATGCCGGAATGTTTCCTTCAAAAGGCTATGGTCGAATTCCTTCTCGTTCCTTGTGCACCATTCTCTCTGGCTTTAATAAACACGTCGTTGACTATCCGTAAAGCCCTAGGCTATACAAATACGAGTATATATATATATATATATATAGTTTTTTTGACAAAATTTTTGACTTTTTCTATATGCCTGTAAAATTTGTGACAATATGTCAGATAATATGGCTACAGTAAATTTGTGAAACCACTTTAATCATTTATAATATCCAACACTCCTAGTGCACTATCAAAACCTTGATTGCAGCGGTTTTTTTCTCTCACAACCGAAAGCATCGGTGCTAAACCTAATGTCCACGAGTGTTCCTTACGACACCAGTTCCGATGATGCCAAATGACTTCGAAGCTTCCGATCAACCACGCGTTAACTAGCCAGTCGAAAATCGCCTTTTATAACGCGTAAGTGCTCTATATGTGTTCCCTTACTGATTCTGCAAGGTGATAAACAAGTTCGTGCCACGTTTGGTCAGCATGTCCCTATATCTGTTAAAGCACTGTTGATGCCAGCTCGCATTTATGGTAGGTTCCTTGGCGGAAGATGCTTAAGCACTGATTTTTTTTTTTTTTCATAACTCCACAAAACAAAGCTTTGGGATTAGTCTGTTCCGAAAGACTGAACAGAAGCTTTCTGAGTGCTTGTTGCCAGCTTGGCTGACTGCTCACGTCTGAGCTCTCATGACCGGAATTTTAAACGCGGCTGCAAAACATTTTGAGCTTTTTTATAGCCAGCCCCGGTAGCGTAAGGCTAGCGACATGGCTCGGTGGTTTTAGTAGCTAAGTGTTGTCCTTTCACCTGTGCTCATGAACAACACTAGAAGATTCTATGTACACTATTGAGAAATAAAAGAAACAAAATTGTTGGCTGAATGCCATTTTAAAAAAAAAAAAGTTTTTTATGACTGTAAAATGTTGTGACAAAATGTCAAATAAAATAGTTACAGTAAATTTTTTAAATCTTTTCAATCATTTATAATAACCCTGCACTATATTCCAGATAACATTTTGTTTTATATTGGGGGTAGGTTTAACAGTCACATTTTTTATTTCCATTTGTTCCATTTATACAAACTTTGAATCAGTGATGTAAATGCGCGAGAATATTGGGTCTAAACTAACATTAAGGTCTTCCAAAATAAGCCTGCAATTTTGAAAATAAGAAGTCGTTTGAATTATAGACTGTTTTAACAGTTGATGTGATGGAGCGATGTGTTGTTAATAAAGAACAATAAAATCAGTGATATAAATAAACCTTTCAATCTTTCATTTCAGCAGATCGCTGAGCCCTTTCTATGAAAATATATTGTTTCAATCACCATTTATAAGTAACATCAAAATACAGCAAGATAGAGTAACATGTCGCATGATAAAGAATCTTTTTAGCACAGATCAAGAAATCAGCTGGTAATAAAAGTGTTTGAGGTGTTTCAGCTTTAAACAAAATCATCGTACATAGACAGCAGCAGATTGTAGTTCCACTGAATGAAGGGAAGGTGTGTCGCTTGGCCCGCGGCTCACCTGAGGCCCGTTAGTCTTCCTTTGACTGACCCTTTCTTTCGTTGGCTACACACCGCGGGGGGCACTTAGCCGAAAGAAAGGAGTCGCCTTGTCGCCAACAAAGCGGTTGCCGCGAGCGAACGATAACTTTAGTTGACTCGACGAGCCTCAACTTAGATCTTTTCGTCACCAACTGCTCAGTACATTTTATAATTATAATCAACACTTTTGCACAGAATTATTGTTCGGTAGTGCGCAAGGTATTTAAATGAAATGGATCGCTACAAATTAAACAGGGAACACGGTAAAAACTGTCATAAACACATTTGTGAAAGAATTCGGTTTTCAGTTTTACTTGTGGTGAGAGATCGGCTGTTCTGGCACTGCTTTACGTGCACTTGTTGTTCCTGTATGTAGGGTTGCCAACCGACTACATGGTTCATTTGAGGTATCTTAAGTGGGTTCTGTACCATATATACAGGCGTAGGTCATGGGAGGGGTTTCCTCTTCGTAGCAATTTTCTCGGGAATATGGACTTGAATTGCCTTACCCAGTGTGAAAGTGTTTGTTAGTGTTATTGTATGTGTGAATGACCGTGATGGTATGCATATTCAGTGTAGGCTGTTATTTGTGTTGTGGATGAGAGATGATAAAATTTGGTGCAGGCCTACTCAACCCAAAGAGACTGAGCCTGGTGGGTGAGCGATAACGCTCTGGTCTCGCATTACGGAGAACGTGGATTCGAATCCCCGTCCGGGAATCAGATTTGGGATTTCCATGGTTTCATAAAATTAATCCAGGTGAATGCCTGGATGCTTCCTTCTAAAGACCATGGCCGAATTCCTTCCCGTTCCTTGTCCCCCTATTTGGATTTCGATGAGACGAAAATAAAATCATCCCAAGGACAGCATGTAGGCCACCAAGTTTAACGTTCCCATCCGATGGACATCACCAGCAACAGAATCATATGCCCTGACTCCAAACGCACTGTGATGCCCCACCAGTGAAGCGTCGGACATCGTCCTCTGGACGGGCGTATATAATTGTGCCCGTCAGTATTGCGCCTGGCAGTTAGTTTTGAAACATGCCACCAGCATTCCGGCCACCGTGATAGTGGATTTTAGGCCATTTTCTGAATTCTGGTGTGGCCACAGAAATACAAGTATCATTTATTAAAACCCCCACGGTTTGCTGACATACGGTGATATTCACTGTCATACTTCAAGTTAAAACACCCTTGGTAATCATTAAGCTGTCTGACTTTTCTGGGAACTGCAGATCTATAACATTGAAGTTATACTCCAATCTTTATGATTTTCGTTCACTTCTACGAGGACAGGCGTGGGTAAAAGCCTAATCAAAAAGTTAAAATCCTCATAATGTGGGTCTATAGACTTTAACGTAGTGTCACCTTCTCCTGCAGTTACCCACCTTGTAAATTAATGACTAATCCTCAAACAGTTTATACGAAGATCAGTTGTTTTCGTATCCAAAGCGACACAGAGATCATGGTATACAAAAAAGGTACTTTAAAAAACGTTATTTATTTTGTTTGTCGTCACCGTAGCAGTCAATGATCTCGAAAAGCCTTACTCGACAAACAGACGCTGTAGATTTCATTAGATCTTACCTCTACTTTTTGCCAATAGTGACTATTTCACGTTTGATATTCGTCGAACAATGCATTACAGAGTTTCAAAATTGTTTGTTCTATGAATCGGATAGTACAAGAATTATCCTGTACTAGTTTTGGTGCAGCTGTACAGCGTGATTCATAAACTTATCTGGAAATTGTGTAGTGGCAAGAAATAATACAGCAGAAACGGTCATATCTATACATACAGAATAGCTCCAAGTTTCTGGATGTACCTTACAGATACTAGATATGTGCACCTGTCACAAACGTCCCAACGTCTTCCTTAAACTTTGTTCACCACGCACGAATTGTTTTATCTGTAGGTGGTTCTGTTTGATATTTCATACGAAATTTCCGTTGCACCATCACAACAAACTTATCAAATTCTAAAATGCAAAACACTGAACTTCATATTGTTTTGCTGAATCAGGCAATATTTCCAGGCACCTATTAGAAACTTGGGAGATATTCTGTATCCGTAGATGTGACTATATTTACTCTGTCTGTCATAGCCAGTGCACAATAAATGTCAGATATCCCCGAGGGACTTACGAATCACGATGTATATAACGTACCTAACATCTTTGGTTAATTGGCTGGCGCGTGAGCCACCGTGTCGTGCCGTTCTCGTTTCCAGTCGCGTCTGTGTCGGAAAAATCATTATTTTATACGTCACGAAATCGGCCAAATTTCCAACTGGCAAGTAGGTAAAGCAACACCGCGCACAGTAGCGTAGGATGCACGTGCTGCAAGCTTGCAGCACAAAGAGATGAGTAATTGTTTTGGTCAACCAGCCGCCAATGTTCCCACTTGTAAAAATAGGTGAAATGCTGGTGACTTGGACGGTAAGTCACGCAGATCCTGAGCACAAAATAAATAAAAGCTTCAGCCGCTGTCTTCGGCTAATTTGATTCGAAATGATGAGAGCAAGAGAGTTGAAGAATAGCTTACTTTAAACGAGCCAAGGTGAAAATTTGGAGAATACAACCATTATCTCACCATCTATCCCTGAGACTGAATCAGAAGTAAATGTTGTAACGTTAACAAAATGCTCGGATATGAAGTCGTGAGTCAAAAAGAAAAATTAACCAGAATTGGATAGCTTGGAAAATAAAAGTGTAGTCTAATAATTATAATTTAGAAAGATTTAAAAAAATCTTATATGGGAACGTAAGGAAATCAACACACAGCAAATAAAAGGAACCCGTGCTATGGCAAAGAAATGTCTACATTGATTTCATTGCAATCTCAGCCAAGGATTATTGAGTGCTTCTGAACTGTGTCGAAAGGAACAACGTCTCCAAGCATCCCGGTGAAAAAACTCAGTGCTACAACGAATGACATTAGTGGATTTAGCTTGTCAGAAAAAAAGGAGAAACATGTAAAAAGTAAAGAGAATAGAAAGTCGATTTTCGTTTTCTATTACATGTAATTAGGGAACCGCCTACAACCTGACGAAGTCCAGGATATTTTTTCGAAGCTGAATGTCCGAAATTGCTCCTCAATCCCGCTCAGCCTGCTTTCAAATAAGTACGTGAAGGAAATTACGCTGTGATTGTAATATCTATCTTTCCTCCACCCTTAGCACCGCGTGTTAAACTATGGCACTATGGAGCTCTACCTCCGCGAATATATGTGGGCCTGAGCTTGAACTGTGCCTGATTACTCTTAATTACAATTGTTGTTAATTTTACTTCCCCGGGCCTGGTGTGTAAGCGGTGGCGTTCCAGCCGATTACTGGGAAGGACATGGGTTCAGTCTTCGGTCCGACTATTCATATTTCGGCTGTCTACAACCCTCTCCTTCAAGGCCAGCGGATCGTGTTTCGCCCGGGTGGGTAGCCAAAAGGTATCCATGAAAATGTTAATTGGCTATCTTACCCCAAAAGAAATATAGTGATAATCATTGAAACAAATGTATAAGAGAAATTCATGGGACTAAAAGTTACAAAATAAATTAAAAAATTATCATATAATTTATTCAACAATACATTTCACTGTGTAAAAAATATTTCACTATATTATTTAATTTTATTATTACTCAGTATTAATTGCGCAATGCAGAAACTGAACTACAATTTGCATCTTTGGATATGAATTGATTCAACAATTTGTCACAGGAAAAAGGTAAAGGCTCTTGCGGTCGTAATGACCAGCTGACAGGGTTTCTATAGGACTGATCAACAATTTTAGCAAATAAAGTGAGGTTACTATACAATATTGCGATGTTATTTGGTAGTTATTACAACATCGTCGATCTTATTAAACTCTTGAGTTGTCGTAAAATTGAAAAAGTTCGTTAGTTGTCGAATGAAGTGCATACTCTTTGGTATGAGCCATCTGGTCCACTTGTACAAATATATATATATATATGCTCGCTTTTAGATCCCGGGTGGATATTGCTACCCACCATACCCGTATTATAGCCACCCCTGCTCTCCCTGGATTAATGACTGCGTAGCCAACGAGGCGTTGAAAAGGGAGCGAAATAAACTGATAAATTACCAAGGAACGAAGGAAGTATAGTGTAATGAAAGGAATGAATTGTAGTTGCAAGACAACGAAGTAGCTTCAATCACAGTAGACTCCTCGCTCTTGACAACACTGGCGTTGACCATATACAGGGTGTGAAGAGCTGTCATTGCGAGCAAAGATGCAATAAAATCCACGCAATAAATTTGCAGCACGACCTGCGACTGTGAAAGACTTGAAGAGCATCACTCTGTATCTCTCGACTGGAGGCATTTTACGGTAGGATTTAAACCACGTGACAGTAACATAATTGATACAAAATCAAACGATTTTCCAATTTTAGTTGGTCTGTCATTTACTTTAGTAAAATAAGTTTTCAGAGGAATTGTTCCTCACTTCGAGCTTCACATCTCGCAAACCTAGAGGTCATTAGAGGAGGGGGAGGAGTGGGTACAGGCAACGGGAAGGAAATCAAACATTGTATTTTGAAGGAACCATCCAGGCATTCTCCATAAGTGACTTGGACGAAACTGAATGTCTGCATTCCTTCGAAATGCCAAACCCGATCGCTACCGTTCATCCACCAGCATAGCTCAAAAGAGGGAAAGCTATACTCAAACCACGCCTTTTATATCGACTTGAACTTGTAAAGCGATATAAAATTTCACATTTTTCGCAGGCGTCATTTTGAAAAATTGCACTTACTTTTCTTTTTGCATCACTAGCCAGAAACACGCAGCTTAAACCCCAAAAAGAAAAGAGAACGCAATTTTTCAACTTGTAAAACCATTCTGTTATTTGAAAATGTGACAAGATCTTTAAAATTTTGAGCAAATTTTGCCAGAAGTCATATATAAAAATACTGTTTACAGAATAATCAAGTGGCTACAATACACAGAATCATGAAAGACAAACACAAGGTAGAATGTGGTTGGCCCACACTGTGCCACAGCTGATGTTCAACATGTGTGTGTAAAAAACAGTTCGAGGAAGTTAGAAGAAAAATTCGGAGTGGACCAAATTTACTAGTTGAAAAATTTTTTACTTATAATTTTCTGATTATTTTCTCCAAATGGGCAGAGAACTGTAGGAACAGAAAAATTATATTAAACTTAAACAAAATCTCATGAACCTAATAATGGGGGTAGAAGTGACATCAAAATCGGAACAGGTGCACTAGTAAAACAGTTTTATCGTTTAGCAAATAAAGTCACAGCTTATTCCCGAAATAACAGATGATATAAAGAATAGACCTGGACTAGGAAAAAAAGACTTTTTCTTAAGGAAGATTTTGCGAATGCCTGTAGCCTTAAAGAACTTAGGCCCTACTAACACTCCAAGTATGAAGGACAGCCGTCGACTAAGGCGAAGCTTGAACTTTGGGTATACAAAGAAGCAGGAAAATTAAATATTTTCAAATGTTGTGTTACAAAAGCACGTTTGAAACATAAGTGTACTAATATACGACAAAATAAAAAAGTTTTGGAAATAATGATTTAATCAACATTATGAGATTTATTATTTTGCTGATGGTGAGCACATTTGAAGGAAGAAATAACTGTGCTTGAATCTGGTAGACTGCAAAGTGTTTGTGTAGTTGAATGTATCAATTTAGTGGAGAAAAAAGTGGTAGATTGCATGAAACCAAACAAGAGACTTATGGAAAAACTAATGCTTAATGATCACCAGTGATGGCACACGTGTTTCAATGAAACATTTTTATGGTCACATGCTACTGTGGCTATTCATTTCACTTTCAACATTATAATGAGCGTTATTTATGGAACAACATGCCAACTGTTTAGTGCAAAGACAAGTTATACGCTGTTCGTTAATATTTCGGTCAGATGTTTTATAACACTATGATATATCAGAGGGGATGGGTCACAGGAACATTGCTGTAATCGTATTACAACAGGGGCAGATTGTGCAGCTCTATTTGGTACCACACCCTATTTACGTGCATATTTTTTGACTTTTTATTTTTAAATGTAACAGTTTATAATTATGTACAGTATTTGGCATTAAGTCTGACCTGGTGCGTTAGAGTCTATGTACCTAATTTTTCAAAATCTGACAACGCTGAGCAATGTTCGTCATCCGAGAAAAAGTAACGT
>CM061921.1:318139604-318228371 GCA_031002005.1 Vandiemenella viatica | reverse complement strand
CAACTCGCCAGATCTGAACCCGATCGACACATCTGGGATGAGATTGAACGTAGCGTCAGATCTACCACCCCCTCCCTGGAATTTATGGGAATTAGGTGACTTCTGTGTGCAGATGTGGTGCCAACTCCCTCCAGCGGCCTACCAAGGCCTCATTGCTTCCATGCCAAGACGCGTCACCGCTGTTATCTGTGCCAAAGGCGGACATACCGTCTATTAGGCATGTGGTCATAACGTTCTGGCTGATCAGTGTATGGGCCTAACTGTCCTTGTGAGAATCAATCCGTATCTAGATCTGAACCACACAATTCTAACGATTGGCCCTTGAGTTTCGTTGACGGTGACTGCAAATGCCAATCGAATTGGGAGTTGCAATCTCTTAAAGTCAAATGGCACATCCGTTGGAATCATATAAATGCGAGAAATGAGGACATCTTCACCTGTGAAAGATCCTGTCAAGATTATTGCTTCTGGGAAGTTGTTCATTAATTTATTATTGCAAACCGCATGCCGTTGCAATACTTTAGCCGTTTGATATTTCGGAATTTAATAATTGGCACGCCGAATTTCAATTGCAGTACGTGTGGTGCATCCCTTGCAGATGGAGATAAAAAAATTCTGTTTGATAATTAACCGCTTCATGTGCTACCACAACAGTGTCGACGGACTTGTATCCGACTGTCTCGCTTTGATCGAATAATATTGTTACGTTCGTAGACGCCTTTGTTCTTGGCGGCAGGAATAGCTCGTTTACTCAGCCAATCGTGATTCTTATAATTGATTTGAATACCGGGAAATACTATTTCAACCAATTTTTCTTTTGACATTACTAAACTGCAGAAGTTATAATTTAATTTTTATGAAATAAATCTACAAAACTCAACTCATTAAAAAAATAAAAACTATACTCTCGAAATAAACGCAATGCTCAATTCCAACGCAATGTTACACGAAACATCAAATCAAAATTAAAATATGAAAACAAATCACTCCAAATCACTGGAAAAAAATAAAACAAAATCAAAGAAACGAAAAAATAAATAAAGAAGACTAATGATGATTGAGATAGACTATATAAACGCGCGGAAATTCGAATGTAACGTTGTGTCAAAAATTCAAAGCAATCGGTTAAGAACTTTCAGATTTAAGATTTTGAACAAACATACACTTACATTTTTATTTACTGTATATAGATGTTGATTCAGTACATCGTTTGTTTTAAATGTTAATGAATTAATGTTGAAGCTTCCCGATTTATGTATATATTAATATTATTTATATTTAATTTCCAAACCCCAATTTATTGTTTCCTATCACAGATGCAGATTAATCAAATAATTCGTACCAGATATTCTTAAATTACAAAAGACGACCGGCAGAGTCTCTTTTACACGTGTATGAGGTCACGGGCAAAATCTAGATCCTGAAAAAATTTGAGTAAACGATCGTTAGGCCAATCAATTACAGAGAACACTTAAATTCTGTATTGCTAGTTTAGAATGTAACAATAGCATCCCAATTGTTTTTATCCATTATGGGTGTTGGATAAGATTATTGAAATACGAGTACTTTTAAAAAACGCCTGAAGAATCAAGAATAGAGTTTGTTTTTGAACGGAAACAAATATTTCTGAGTAATCCCGAATCAATGCAATGGTACAGGCGTAAGAAATGTTAGGTAATTATTGAAGATTATTTTTTCTACAGTTTTTCGTTAAAATAATGAAATATCATTAAATAAAAACGCCAGTTCAGAGGCATCTGTACTATATAACATTTCGTTATTGTAAGAAATATTATTCGAAGACCGCCATGAAGTTTATTATGGGAGAAAAGTATGGTCGGTCATTATTGGTGGCCGGCCCATGTCTATTTTGCCAAACTCAGAATTGATGAATTTACGAAATATTCTTAGAAGAAGCTCATGTAGAGGTGTTAGCAGGGCCGGCGTTAGGGAGGAGTAAGCGGGGCAAAAGTTCCTGGGGCCCGAGTCTCCGAAGGGGGCCCGCCGGCCTGGGTGTCTATCTAAATAGAAATCAAATGCAAGTTTTCAAATTTGCACCTATATTTCGAACATTTCTGAATTAAATTTTTCGGGATTTATATATAACAAACAGAGTTAAAAACTTTTCAGGGTTGGGATGGAGGGAGGGGTGGGGGTGTCTATGAACGCTTGCCCGGGGCCCGAGAATCCTGGCGCCGGCCCTGGGTGTTAGAATATGTAACACATGTTTTCTTGCGTCAGAAAATATGGATACTATGGATGCAACAGGATTGAGTACCAGAAGTAATCTATCCTGGGCGTTGGCATTTAAGGGTTTATGCAGGTGATTACTCCTCTTGGGCGCATATCGTTTCAAGTGACACTAGATAACGACTAAGTATATCTTTTATCCAGAATAATTGCAACAGTTCACGTGGTTTGGGAAATGCCTGGATTGACTGCGCACACCAGAGGTTAGGTTGACAAGAAAAAGATTGATTTGGTTCACTGTCCCTGTATCAAATCCTAACAACGTCTGTACAGCTGTATGCAAGTAACGTATGTTTAATGAATGTGAAAACGAATGGTGTTAGCAAATTTCAGTTACATTATGAAGACGTTGACTAATTCATGTTCTTCCCAAAAGATCTTACAACAGAGACAACATGGCACGATCACTGTAACAGCACACGGTCCTGCGAATAAAGTATGTTTTACGGTAAGATGTTGTGTTATTTGGAATTGAAACATCATCACTAGATCTAGTAGTGACCAAGTCTTAAAAAAAAGATAGTGGAATGGGATCGTTATTTAAGAATTATAATTGGCGTGCTGTTATGTTATGTAAACGATTTTATTTAAAATATGTTAGAAAATTTAATAGGTCATCAACCTACCCCGCCCCCTTATCCCCTTACCGAGTGAAAATTTACTTTCCCATGCGTCTGCTCCTAACGAACACCCTAGTATTTAATGTGCAAAAGCTTAGTTTTTTAAACATTAAAACACGAATCATCTATATTTTGATGCCAAAATTGACACCATCAAATTATGAATGATTAATCGACATTCTGTTGGCACCTTCGTGCGCAACATATTATTACACATTATTATTGCGTTTCCACCTTTGTTCTTACAAAGAGCACAGTTCTTCTCTTATCCTTCAGACTAAACTTGAGACAATATCCCCTGGGAATCGCCTACATGAAAGCCAGTGGATGAACACTACAAAATAACTCGGCTAAAGAAATATAAGCTCTGATAAACGTGTCACCACCCAAGCATAAAAATGAAGGATAAATACCCGTGGTTTGATTAGAATAATGTATCGAGCCGCATCCTGACGTCCAAAATACAATCTACATTTCCATGATGTAAGTTTGAAGTTTTCACGGCGTTGTCTATAAATAAACTGTTCTCGGGGTTCCAGCCACACTTGTGCGACGTTTCTAAGGCGTGTATCTCAGCCCTCATTTTAAAACCATAGATGTCACTGTATAACAAACAGTGTGACATTTTTACGCCGTTGGAAGACTGAGAAGAGTTTATTTACATTTTATGATGTCATAAGATAATGAATAAACCTCAAAAGTAGTAAGTTATAAGAAATACCTCCCTCGATAACTGAAGTTGCATGGAGTTATGAGCAGTCCTACGTTAAAATAGCAGATAAAAGAACAATTTCTACCAGCGCGCATCCTTGTCTGTTATAAGGATAACTAGCTGATACCCGCGACTTCGTACGCGTGGATTAAGAATTTCGTTGCCAGACATTGAATATAGACAGCTGTTGGTAACGTAGGATTGGTCGCAAACAACACCGAGTCGGAAAATTATGACAGGAAAGCCATCACTATATTATTCCCCGTCGAACCTATCTCATGAAGAGAATGAATTTCCCACATTTTTTAAAAACAGAAAAACAAACGATGATGCGGGGATGTGTGTCGTGTGTGTGTGGGGGGGGGGGGCGGTTATCTAAGGGCAGCTTTATTTCAGCTTGTTCTTTGCTTCTTTCTTCACCATGGGCATCCGATTATTGGGTTCTAATAACTTTAGTTACTCATGCCTCTGCTAGAGCTACACCTTAGGCCAGGTTTACGCCCGCAAGGCATGTCAAAAAGGAAGACAAAATAAACTGGTGCAAGAAAAATTTAAGCAGACACAATATGTCGGTTAGCCTGAGCTCGGATGTTACGGTTAGTTACATAACACCTGTAAAAGCTTGCTGATACACGACATTTTTAGTTTTTCCCTGTGCTGGCGTAAATCCAAAGTTGAAATTGGCGTCCCAACCCTTGAGCAGGCTACGTATAGCTGACTATGTGAAAAGCATGGTTTATCCAAGTTTATGCCGACGACGTTGAGCGATTGTCCCTGAGTCATTGCAAAAGCAAGTCGAACGGGGAATGGCAATCTTTTAAAATCAAAGGGCAAATCATTGGTGCCGTTTATCATAGGAATGCGTGGGATGAAAACGTCATCTACCTTAGTATTTCCGGTAATTATTGTTGCTTCAATGACATTCGGAAGAAATGTTTTAATCGAAAGTCTCGTCCCGTTGCGCAGCCTGGGAGGGTCAATGTTGTGAAACGAATTATTGGGGAGGCAATTTTCAAATGTAGTTTGTGTGGAGGCATTCCAGGCGGTTGCGATGAATTCTGAAATTCCGTGTGGTAAAATACAGCTTGTTCAATGTCAACCACGGTGTCGATGGAGGTAATTTTAATTACAAACTAATTGCAAATTACCGAGCGTGGTGGTGTAACGGCTAGCGTTCTGGCCTCGCATTCGGGAGGACGGCGGTTCGAACCCCCGTCCGGGCATTCAGATTTGGCTTTTCCATGGTTTCCCAAATCACTCCAGGCAAATGCCGGGATGCTTCCTTCAAAAGGCCATGGCCTAATTCGTTCCCATTCCTTCCCCCCCCCCCCCATCCTTTCCCGTCTCTAAAGACCTCGCTGTTAGAGAGACGTTAAGCAGATAAAAAAAAATTAATTACAAATTTCTCGGCTCCTAATTGCCCGATTTGAACCGGAAAACTTCGATTCAACGGGAAATTTTCAACCACATGTAGACAGTAATTTTCTCCTGGTTTCAAAGGATAAGTGTGGAAAGTTTCATCGAGATCGGATGAAAACTGTGGATTTATATGAAGAACAAACAAACATACATACATACATTAATCTTTATATATGTAGATAGATGCCATGGGCATAGTAAAATTTTGGTCGAGAATACAAGCAAAAGTGCGGCAAAACTACTTTCAGCCCGCAAAGATAAGATTAAAGAAATAAAACACAGGTTAGGAATTCGATAGAAGGATAGCACTTTCATTTTCGGAACCTCCCCTTTCTATTGCTTAAGACTTCGTCGCGTAGAGGATTTGAATACGCTTACTACCGAGCGTTACCTCTCGGCCACCAGCTTCGTTGTAAACAATGTTGTGATTGATTATGGATACTGAGCTGCATTGTTCTCAGTACACAATCATTTTCTTATTCTCAGGGGCACTCTGTTTCACCGACTATCACTGTTGGTACAGCAGCGAATATATGTAACAGCCCATTATTAACAATATGAGCAACCACTTAAAAATAAAAGGTTAGATTATCGGTTATTTCTGTGGACGGCGTTAGGTAGAATTGGATAGATACGGAGATACAGAGAAATAGTAGTAAAGGGGTATGAGACAGGGGGAGGCGGGAGATGGGAGGGACGGCATACTGTGAACTACACCAACAAGCTCAACTGTCATATCGCCCACATTATTTTTAATGCGAACTGACAAAAATGTCAACAACAGCAGTGTGCTCTGATGGGTCCCCACGGAAACTGTTTTTGATCACCACGAATGTTACAAGTTGAGTGACGCCTGGTTTCACAGTTTAGAAGGGAGTTATTTCAAATATACCTATACTTGCTTTGGAACCGCTGTGAAGTAAAGTGTAGTCGAATAAATTAACGGAAACTTAATCAACAACATCCGCTACGCCTGTGACACATAATGATTGTTGATAGTTTAAGCGATATTCAACAGTGTTGTATAATACAGTGAAGATACGGACCCAGTATTAACATGAGTGAAAAGAAATTGATACCTGTCGCTCGTGTGACTTTCCCTCGCATTGTTACTTGAATACCTCTTCCTTGTTTGGTACCGAGTGACAGCAAAACTGTCGAGTTTGATATTCAAAGAATTACTCAGCGGATAACAACAATGTAAACTGCGTTCGACAGAGAAACCTTGAAAGAGTCAACTATATTAGCAGGCGTCTCTCCCGCCACCCGCACAACACAACGTGGGAAACGAACACGTGACGAAACGGCGATTCAGTGGACGCGGACTGTCTCGCTCATCTGTTGCGTAATAATACCATTTTGTATGAAATACGCTACGGCGGACTATTTAAGATCATTTCAAGATCAAGAAAAGTAAATTCCATAAAATTATCGCCTTTGGAAGTGAAAATGTCAAAGTATATTCTAAGAAAGGGAAAGCCGGAGGCACGGAGGTAAAACTGAAGCAAACCCCTTGGAAATATGGAGAGGTATTGGCTGTGCCCTTTGAGCAAGAAACCCAAGTAGAAGAAAGTCATGGGGGAGCCACGACGGGTGGAGAGAGTTACGGCTATGGAACTGGCTCGGATGGTTTGCCAAAAGGAGCTAAATAATTCGTCCCCCCCCCCCCTTCTTTTTACTTCTATAAACATCTTCTGAAACATGTATTACAACATTTAAGTCCCGATTAGAAGTTTCTATTGTACATAAATTAAGATATAAACCATATTTGTTGTTTCACTAATTATTTGGCTAAAAAGAAACTTATACACGTGACACTTAAGGTAGTAGCTCCAGCTACCTACCCCAAATTTTTTCCATTTGCTAGTCGCTTGTCAAAACTACTTGAGAGACGCATGCAACATGCTGGTGTTAGTACGTGAGGCGGCCAGTATAGCAAACAGGCGCACTAGCCACCGCCATCCGAATAGTCACTTTATCCTTATTTCAAGGTGATTGTGTTACGATATCAGTTTATAGTGTTCACCTCCATTTATAGTTCTATACAAGGGAATATCGACTGTTGCTCTGTTATCTGTGAATGAAAGGCACCTTTTGTAATTGTTTTTACCATTTTGCAGAAGTTCACTTCCCGTACCTATCCATGTCGAACACTTAGACCACAAAAATCCACAACCTTGCCGATATCAAGTACAGAACACTATCTTCAACGACATAAATAATTCAAGAACAGAGAAGTGGGTTGAACCGTGTGGTGTGACTATATGCAGACCTCTGTTACCTGCAGCGTCGAGTAGATTCCTCTTACTTGCTGCTGAGATCCCCTATTAGTAAGATAGACTGATTTTTATCAAAAATTGATATGAGTTGTTTAATCCTCCGATTTGGTTGTTTATAGGCAGCAACGATTGTTGTTTCGGAGTTAGGTATCGTTCGAATTTGGATTACATCTTGAAATGTTCCCACCCCTCCTTATTAATTATTCTTGGCTACTTTATTAATGATATATTATTGGACCTCTTTGCCAAAGATTGACTGAATTGTTTTGCTCTATGACTATTAGATAATCACCAGGTAAAAGAGGGGGGGGGGGCAGTCACAAAGAAATAAAATAAGTGGATATTTTGAATAACACAAAATAAAATTGTATTCTGTTGAATTAAATTCATACAAGCTCTATAGTTGACATAGGAACACGATAGACAAAATCATTCAGTTTTCCTGTTAGTGACCACATGACAATTATACACTGTCCCTTTAATGTTCTGTTTCTTACACCATAACTTGTAGCGAAAGTGAGCCTTCAGTACAGAGAGAGAGATAAATTTGTCCTACATCATAAAGGCAGGCCGGGGGCGCAGGCAGTAATCACTTCAATCACATCGCAGACTGTACACAGACTGAACAACACATCAAGCAGAACTGAGAAAGACTGAGAGCGCAGGGATAGGGCCGGCGTTAGGGGGGGGGGGGGAGGGGGTAAGCCCCTATCTCCACGAGTTTAAACAGTAGCTAGAGAAACATCTTGAAGACAATAAAGGGTACCAGCAGACTTTTTCGAGCCCTAACAATCAGATTGACAGTCAAATTCATACATAAACAATTATAACTTGTGCGAAAACACTCACAATTATTACAAAACACTTTAAAATGGAAATTAATGCTATTTAAATTAATTTATACACGATACGGGCCATGTAAATCACTCCAATTAGCAGAAATCGCCATCAAAACACCATGACTAATGCAACATTTATAAACAACCTTTCAATTAATATTTCAAACATTATACTGTTTTTGATCATATTACACATCATTTACAGAGCTTCTATCTATAGAAGCGATAGTTATTCACATGAAAAGAATATTAAAATTAATAATTAATCAATTTTCATCTCTCTATGCTTAATTCCTAAGTTCAGAATTCACAGATGGCTGGGTTTGAGTGCTATTATAAAGTCCAGTTACTTTGGCCATTGGGAAATTAAGAATAATTAGTTCCACTTATTTCTTCATCTGTTAGTAATGCTGTTGCTGCTGCTGGTGATGATAATGTTGTTGTTGATGAAGAAGATAGATCTGTTGTGATGATTGTTGTTACCGAATCATGATGCTGGTATGCTGTGACCTACTGGTGATAGGCTGTTTGACCTGGTCGCTTCTCTGAAACTGCCTGGGCTGCGTTATAACCAGAAATCATATCGCCGGCGATATCAAATGTATTTACGGCACATATGTTAGAATGTTCACAGATCATAGCGGTGTAAATAGCCGAAGCCAAATCTGTGTTTATTGACATGACGTTATATAACTGATCGCTCGTAGGGAGAACGTTCGGTTATAGAGTCGTGTAAATGCTGTCTAAGCTGCCAGCGCGGCTTCTGCGGTTTTTTTTTTTTTTTTTTTTTTTTTTTTTTTTTTTTTTTTTTTTTTTTTTTTGTGTCACTGCCTCAACGGCATGTTTGTGAGGCCCCGCTACCTGAAGTAGCTCTACCTTGTGTGTCTCTGTAGGGATAGGTTTGTTTGGGGACGCTTTTTAATTGCTCTTTTGGGGGGAAAATGGCTGTGGGCGCCTAGGGCGCCCTTATGTTAAAACCCCCATAGGGTTCGTATGATGGCTGAGGATCATCGCCGTGATCAGCTGTGTAAGCAGCTGGACCCAAGTGCCGCAAATACAGTGCACAGGACCGGGCCTGGAAGTAAGCCACGCTGGTACTCGCTCCGTTCAATCGGAGTCTCAAAATCGCTTAATCTAAAGATGAAGTAACTGAAAAATTAAAGAGTATATGTCTTCTTCTTGCTATTTTCTACGTGATGTTGTATCATTCTATAAGATTGTATATTTACTTTCGAAAAATTCGGAAACTTAAAGACCGGGCGCAACTCTATGTTAGTGACAAAGTAAAATCAGCACATTGCACCACATATCAACATTTCTTGGGCGATATAACAGCATCCCATAAAAAGTGGAACAATCTTTCTCCTGAACATATGAATGATCTTTTGATTATTTACAATCACGTATGACTGTGAGTTCAATGTTTTGCATTCATATGTTCAAATCCTTACTAAAAGTCACATATATCTGAAGTTTTCGTATAAATCAAAAAGCACTAAATGTGGATTCAGGGTATACTTTATAAATTTCAGTAACCATAGATAACTTATTTATGTTATCTCATGATTTGTAATACTTCCGTTAGATATATTTATCAAATTCATGCACATTACACTTCATATTCACGACGATTCAATTGATAGAACTTACACAAAATATTTTTAGTAGTCACTGATATACTGTAGATTGGAAATTCCCCTGCTGTATAACCTCGAACAGTTTTATATGATGTATCCCTTGTTGACGAAGACACTGTGCCCTATTTCTGCATGCCGAACCTACGTACACACTTTGACAGTAAATTTGGCCACCCTTGAAAAATTCCATCACTCATATTTTGCAAAATCTGACATCAATGTCATCCCACGAAACAGTAATGTAATACTGTCAAGCCAATTACTGTTTCTTAGGATGACATTGATGTCAGATTTTACAAAATTCTTATACATATATATTTCGGAAGCGGCTCTAACGATGTGGATGAAATTTCTTATTTAGATAGTTTTTTTTTTATGTTTACCTAAATAGGTGTCTTCGCTAGATACATGCGATTTTACAAAATACGATCAATTTTTGCCCTTGGTATCTCGAAAACGGTTCTAACGCCATCTCATAGACGATTCAGGTAGCAGAAAGCCTACTAATAGTTTCTCTTTGATTTCAAGGAATATTTAAACGAACAGTTCTTGTATACTAGCTGACACGTGGAAATACTAGTACTACATGTTTAACTGTAAAACAATTAAAAAGGAAGATAATTAAAAAGAAACTGCTTTGGAAATAATATTACCGGTTATAACGTGAAAAGTGGTTATCTTTAAATGCTACACGTTAATTGAAAAACATTTAAAAAGTAGATATTTAAAAAATAGATACTGGCTTTGTTCTTTTTTTAAAATTTTAACCTTACAATATTAATGCCTACAAATGACTAGGAAGCCGTTAAGAAAATCTTAACTATCGCCAAGAAAGAAAAAAAAATAACAACATACGTGACATCCTTGAAGAAATACAAGCTTACACAAAAAAATTCTATCACCTCGTGATCTCATAGAATATTATCTTTGGTTTTAGTAAGCAATTGTGAGCTTAGAATTGAATAGTAAGCCTTGTCAAGCTTCACTTCAAGACCGACCCATTCGTCATTTAAATCATTTTGATCTAGCCATCTATCTAATACTATTATATGAGCAACTCTTGTAAATATATAAAATTAATTTCTCACAAACGTCTTTAAGGATTTTTATGAAATCTTGCATACTGACTAGAAATCGAAAGTAAAGATCGGTCACGCAGGTACTGAATACTATACGTGGGGGTAATTAATGAATCAACTGGAACATCCCTCTGCTGTGGGACGTATGAGGAACCTCAGCTCGCAGTATGGAAGTCGATCAGGCGCATTACGGTAGCCTCGGGGATCCACGCTGCATTGATTCTATGGGGGAGCTGATACCACGTTGCAACGGAGTAAGGAAATTGTAGTAGACGTCTATCGATCATGTCTCATCTTTGTTCGATGGAATTAGCTGGTCATGGATACAATGGAATTGGCTTTCACGTTCTGAAGGCACCTAGTACCGTTCTATTATGACCAACTCTTCCTAAAGATACCATGGGAGGGGTGGGGGGCGGGTGTTGTATTCCCTGTTTCCTACGCAGTGCGGAGAGTTCTGCATTTTCACCAGCACTTCGGTACATCAGGGATAGTGCACTGCTAGCCAAACTGTCGACGGAGAAAATTACTGCTACCAACGGAACAGACCTGTTAATTATCACCAGCTGCCTTCAGTCAAAACCTATACTACCGAAACTGTACTACTGATTATTCCACTGAGTTGTTTTTTTTTTTTTTTTTTTTTTTTTTTTTTTTTTTTTTTTTTTTTTTTTTTTTTTTTTTACAGCGATCGGTCATGCTGGATGAGCGGTAAGGCTCTGGCTTCGCATTCGGGAGGACACAGGTTAGAATCCCCGTCGAGCCATCCATATTTTTTAATTGGTTTCCAGAAATCACTCCAGGCCTATGCCGGGATGGTTCTTTTAAAAAAGCCATGATCTAATTCCTTTCCACATCTTGCCCCCAGTGTTTCTTCGCCTCTAATGATCTCAACGTCAACGAGGCGTAAAGCCAAAAGAGTTTTCAATTTTTTATAATGGTTAATGACTCGCCAAAGCAATTGAATTTTCTTTTATTCTTTCGTCGTACGCGTTTCGCTCTGATTGCAGAGCATCATCAGCGACATGTTTGGTATTTGTAGGTTTAGTTAGTTACATTCCATTTAAAAACAATATAAAGCTCAGTTGAAATTAATTTTTACTTACACGTGACTTTTTTATTTTATGTTCTTCACCGTCCCTGACTAGGAGAGAGCATAAAATAAAAGTCACAAAGTCACATGTAAGTAAAACTTAATTTCAACTGATCTTTATATTGTGTTCAAATGGAGTGTAACTAATTGAACTTACAAATACCACACAGATGTCGCTGATGATGCTCTGGAAATAGAGTGAAAGGCGTATGACAAAAATAAAAAAAAATAAAAATAAAATTCAATTGCATTGGCATGCCATTAACCTTTATGAAAAAAATTTGATTTACTCGCAATTGAAGAAATGGCCCACAACATTCAGTTATTCATAAGATTTTTTTTTCACGTCCCACATTGGTGTGAAGTCTTGTAACTAAATTTGAAACTGAATAATTAAAGACTAATTTCAGAATATAGAGCTCTATAAGCGAGCTACAAAATTGAATCAGGAAATGAACCCTCATCCCCAAACACACACACCCACACACACAGGGAGAGAGATAGGAAGGATGAAGTTGAGGTAACAGTTGGAACACTTGTAAAGTTAACGATGAAAATGAAAAGTATTAACACAATGAATAAACAGGATTACGGATGTCGCATGATCAATTGAATGACTAGAATGTAATTTCACTTTTGGATATAAAGCGGAGTCTGTGCGAGGTTAGAAGGTGTTGGAAATGTGAACTTGTATCGACCATACTAGCCGACGCATCCTGCGTCACAGCTGCCTCCTCAAATAGAAACATTGCTGAAGGGTCACAGGAATTATCAGTTGGCTGCTTCTCCATAACCGCGTTGCGTTCTCTTTGTACAGCCTTGCTCCTTGTTGCCCGCTCAATCATGAAACGCGGCCACCTATCTAGCAAAGACAAATTTTCGTGTCGCCTTAAGAAGCTAAGTTTCGGCTATGTATGCTTAGAGAGTCTTTACGGTGCAGGTTCACTCAGCTGGCACGTCCCCATACTAAATACCACCCAAGGACAAAGCGTCCCGGTTTTAAACAGAAGAGATCAAATATGAGTTTTCGCCCAAGTCAAATAACCGTCGAAATCAATTTTACCATAGTAAAAACCTTGAAACAAGATTTAAATGTTGGATTGCATACTTAAAATAGTGTGGAAACTAATTTCTTCAAATAAGAAGTATTTCGCCCATTTTTGCCATTAGAAAAAGATGAGACTGGGGTCTTTATTGACGCAGATTTATTTTATTTTTTTGAATCAAAGATGGAACCCTGAAAGAATCATTCGTCTGTCACGGTCGTATAAACTCTGAATGCTTTAACTTACAAATTTCTAACTGTGCTCTATTTTACTTCTTAAAACCCCAAATACGATTGTTGCATAAAATCTGAAAATATAACAAGGGGGTAAAATTTATTTAATAAGGTTTGAAGCATTACTTTGAAGATATCCTTAACGATTATCAAATGAATTACGTTTTCCCGTCGACTAAGAAAAGTTTTGATTTCTTTTATTTTATGATCTGTACGGATATTTGGCTCAAAAACATAAAAATCTATTTTTTAATTTTTTTTTTTTTTTACAAAAAAAGTCGTATATATCATACGGTAGAGAAGTTCGTGAATCAGATGGTAGATATATCGTCAATTTTTCTTAAAAATGTTTTTCAAGGTAACTGTTTTTAGATTTTTTTTAAAAAAAACTGCTTTACGTCTCTATTTAACATCGAGGTCTTTTAGAGACGGGAAAGGATGGGGGGCAAGGATGGGGGCAAGGAATTCGGCCATGGCCTTTTGAAGGAAGCATCCCGGCATTTGCCTGGAGTGATTTGGGGAAACCATGGAAAACCCAAATCTGGATGCCCGGACGGGGATTCGAACCGCCGTCATCCCGAATGCGAGGCGAGAACGCTAACCGTTACACCGTCCCGCTCGGTCTGTTTTAAGAGAATTCAATGAAACAAACTGATTTCATTCGCACTTGACTGATTTTTTAAATGTTTAGTGTTTTCTTACCATATAACTATATAAAATTTTTATTTTAATGTTCGTTTGGGCCAGCCAGGACCACGTTAAGCCTTTGTTTGGTTTGAATTTGCTGTGGATGTGAAAACATCAGTGATACAACTAGGGTTGTTAGCCCTAGAGGGGACCTGCAATTTAACGTGGAATCCGAACCACAGATGCGTTCTGGCATACGTACTTCACATTACACAGTAAGCTGTGCCAGAGGTGAAGTTCGAGTTATGATCTTATGAAAATTCCCGGCGGGACAGGGATTCCAACCGGGGACCTTTCGATCTCCAATCAGATGACTTAACCACTGAGCTACCATGCCGGCCAAAAAGTTTGATTTATTACAGTATTTTAGTATTTACACAGACGGAAAAAAAAATCCCAACACCAAGAAAAAATTATTGTAGAGTAATGAAATTTGGACAATGCATTTGTCAAGTTAACATGTTTAATTGATTAAATTTTCAAGATCACAGGTTAATTTAAGCTCAAGAAAATGGATTTCAAATGTGAAATACTGTTAAATTAATAGCCGGTGTAACCTCCAGAATTTTGAATGCAAGCCTGCAAACGTGAATGCATTGTGTCATACAGGTTTCGAATGTCACTTTGTGGTATGGAGTTCCATGCTTGTTGTACTTGTGCTGTCAATACTGGGACGGTCAGTGCAGTCTGTGGATGATGCTGGAGTTGTCGTCCAATGATATCCCATACGTGTTCAATTGGAGACAGATCTGGTGATCTCGCAGGCCAAGGTAACATGTCGACACTCTGTAGAGCACGTTGCGAGACAACAGCGGTATGAGGGCGAGCGTTATCCTGTTGAAAAACTCCCCCTTGAATGCTGTTCATGAATGGCAGCACTACAGGTTGAATTACCAGACTGACGTACAAATTTGCAGTCAGTGTGTTTGGTATAACCACAAGAGTGCTCCTGCTGTCATAGGAAATTGCTCCCCAGACCATGACTACAGGTGTAGGTCCAGTGTGTCTAGGCCGCAGACAGTTTGGTTGCAGGCGTTCCCCTGGCCTCCTTCTGACCAACACTCGGCCATCACTGGCACCAAGGCAGAACCTGCTTTCATCAGAAAACACAACAGATCTCCACTCCGTCCTCCAATGAGCTCTGGCTTGACACCACTGGAGTCGCAAACGGCGATGGCTTGTAGTCAGTGGAATGCACGCTACAGGGCTGGAGTCATGGTCTGGGGAGCAATTTCCTATGACAGCAGGAGCACTCTTGTGGTTATACCAAACACACTGACTGCAAATTTGTACGTCAGTCTGGTAATTCAACCTGTAGTGCTGCCATTCATGAACAGCATTCAAGGGGGAGTTTTTCAACAGGATAACGCTCGCCCTCATACCGCTGTTGTCTCGCAACGTGCTCTACAGAGTGTCGACATGTTACCTTGGCCTGCGAGATCACCAGATCTGTCTCCAATTGAACACGTATGGGATATCATTGGACGACAACTCCAGCATCATCCACAGCCAGCACTGACCGTCCCAGTATTGACAGCACAAGTACAACAAGCATGGAACTCCATACCACAAAGTGACATTCGAAACCTGTATGACACAATGCATTCACGTTTGCAGGCTTGCATTCAAAATTCTGGAGGTTACACCGGCTATTAATTTAACAGTATTTCACATTTGAAATGCATTTTCTTGAGCTTAAATTAACCTGTGATCTTGAAAATTTAATCAATTAAACATGTTAACTTGACAAATGCATTGTCCAAATTTCATTACTCTACAATAATTTTTTCTTGGTGTTGGGATTTTTTTTTCCGTCTGTGTATTATATCTAGGAATGGTATTTATTTCACAACCTTCGTAAAACTTTAAGATCGGAGACATTCCCACCGTATGATTGTAATGAAGTCTTCAGAGGCGTACCGCCGGATTGTGTTGTGAAAACACAATATTTCGACAACTAGCTCCGCCGTCTTCCTCGGATGTCAAATCATCTGTAGTGGTACGACATTTTGATCAGGTTTCGATTAATGTACTCCACTTCTTCCCGCGGGTGTAGTAGGGTGTGTTTAATTTTGATGTGATGTCGAAAATCTGAGAAATTTAAGATAATTTTTCTTTAAATGTAATTCACGTAAAAAATGTAGGTCGGATTTGGGTGATGTTCTGGTTAATGTACAGACCACGTCACAGCGCGTAAAATAGTGTGTGTTTCCTTTTGATGTACAATCGTAAAGCCGATTAATTTAAGATCGTTTTTTTTTTTTTTCTGAACGCATTCACACAAAAACTAGTTTTGAGATTTTGCTGGGGTTTCGATTAATGTTCAGCCCGTGCTCCCATGAGTAGAATTAAATATGGTTTATTTTAACGTGATGTCGACAAGATAAGAAATTAAAAGTATCCACAGAATCATATCTACTAGGGTGCTACAAAAGAAAAAACGAAAATTTTGGAAAAGTGGTGATTTATTTCTCAACATAGTCTCCTTTTAGCTCGATAAACTTGACCCAGCGATTCTCCAACTTCTTTAACCCGTCTGAAAAATATGTTTTCTGAAGATTTGCAAAGTAGGCCTCCGTGGTGTCGATAACCTCCTCATTCGACTACAATTTCTGCCCGGCGAGTGTCTTCTTCAAGTTTGGAAACAAAAAGAAGTGTCACGGGGCCAAATATGGAGAATATGGTGCATGTGGCAGCCGTTCGTAGCCCAATTCGACCAATTTGGCCGTGGCGACGGCGGAGGTGTGATCCGGTGCGTTGTCATGGTGGAAGAGCACTTTTTTATTCGCCAAATGGGGCCGTTTTTTCTGCATTTCGGCGTCAAATCGGCCAATAATTCGGCATAGTAAAGCCCTGTGATCATTTTGCCCTTCTCCAGGTAGTCGGTGTATATCACATCTTGTGAATCCTAGAAAACGGTGGCCATCACCTTTCCGGCCGATGGGACAGTCTTCGCCTTTTTCGGAGCACGTTAACCGGGTAAAGCCCACTATTTTTACTGTTCCTTGGTCTCTGGTGTGTACTAGTGGATCCATGTTTCGTCGAAAGTCACGTAACGATGCAGAAACTAATTCGGATTACGCTTAAACAGCGTCAAACACTGCTGTGAAGTGGTCTCACGGTTGCGCTTGTTGTCCGGAGTGAGCAAACGCGGCACCCATCGCGCCGACAGCTTTCTCATGCCCAAAATTTCATGCAAGATATGACCCACGCGGTCTTTTGAGATGCATACTGTTCCAGCAATCTCGCGCACCTTCAATCGGCGGTCTGCCAATACGAGATCGTGGATTTTTGTCACGTTATCCTCTATGGTAACCGTTTTCGGGGCACCTGGGCGTGGCTCCTCAAAAACCGACGTGCGACCACGTTGACTGTCGCCATCGATGGAGAAGAGTCACCGTACACAGCGACCAAGCGCTCTTTGATTTCGCTGCGCGATTTTCCCTCCAAAAAAAGAATTTAATCATGGACCGATATTGCTCTTTTTCCATTTTTCTAAAATCCGCTGACACATCCACTTTTACACGCGAACAAAACAAATATTATGAGTCCGATTTGGCTGAAATTTTAACAATAGTCGTCTAAGATAATGTACTACGCGATAATAAATTTCTCTGGTGACAGTGGCGCCATCGGGAAGAGAGGCTAAGTACTTATCGGACCTACCTCGTATTTAGAAGTAAGAAACTGCATGCAGTCGATATATTTATCGGATTTCAGTGTAGGAATGGCGTCGTATTATTCCTAGGAGTGAAGCTACAGTTTCTTGTGAAGTTCCTTCATGCAAGATGAATTTACGTTTTGGGACCTAAAGAAGCCAGGGAACGTGTTTTTGACCATGTTGATTTAAGAGGGTGGTGTTCCCTCGAATAATCACGAAGTTGGGGCCAACTGCTAGCAGGATATACGTTAGCCGGTCTTAGTCAAATAGGAAATTGACGCCTCAGGAATTCAATACGGACTGTTGAATAATTACTGACGTAATGATCCACGCACTCGAGTATAAAACGGACCAATTTTCACTACGTCCGTATTGCCTGCTTTATGTAGGTAGTTACGTACTTTATTCACGCCAAAACCATCTAGTTAATTGCCAACTTCATAAATCTTCTAACATGTTGACGAAAATATGATCTTCTAGTAATAATCTTTCCAATCGAATGGGATTTTTGCATGCATATTAAAACTTCATTTCCGCAAATTAAATCAATTCATACAAATGCACTAATCGTCAAAACAGCAACTTTCTATTACTAAAAAAGGTCAATAGTTTAACTACTTAAAACAAATCATTACCTTTACGTTCAAGTTTCTATCAGAACTTTTGATAGCTTACGGAGAGTTTAATGTCTTTATAAACATAAATAGTATAATATTTGGGGTAAAATAATTTAAACACTAAATCGAAAATTAACAACTTGCTGAAAATTTTTAAACAAGGAGCGTAATTTCATAAGAACCTTAGTTTTTAGTGTTATAGATTTTTATACCAGAAAATCGTATAAACTAAAGAAAATCATTAATAATTAACTCTGGATACGTGTTATACAGAATGGGCTATTTTTCACATTACAAAACTTGTGTTGAATACATTACGAGAAAAATTTCCTCCCTTCTTTATGAATACAGCTCGACCATCTTTTTCGCCTTGCGAAAATCGTCATTCAAGTATTTTTCATTCACTACCTTTATTTATATTAAAATTCTCTCTTGGTTGATTATTTACTTCGTTTCCACAGTTCCATAGTAAAACTAGGATATCATTAAGCATTTCCTTCTCTCAGAAAATGCACAAAGGACTTGTATTTTTTATAAAGTAGAAAAATATTAAATTATGACACACACAACGCTCGAGAACCAATTTTTATTACGTTCATTGCACAACTATTACTCGTGTCCTGATAAAAACAGAATTTCAAAGTGTTATTTTTAATTGTGAACATTGCTTCTTCCTGCATACCAAAGAATGAAATAAAAGCTCTGAATATATGAAGCAGGCTGGTTCTGATCAGATGGACTAAATATCAATTGTTCTCTGTATTATATTCGCTTTGTGTCTCAGCAACCTTGTACTACTGCTCGCTGATTTCATTTCCAATAATTACATTGGCCGCCCAATCAGGAAAAACCACGCCCGTACATAAAAGGAAATATCGGGATGTAGAGGGTTTTGTTTCCATTGACAAAATTACGCTATGTTGTTTTGCAGACAGTTTAATAACCAGCTCGTATTTACCACGGGGAAAAATTCGTTAAATTATTAGCTGGCTATATTCAACATAGAATAAACACGTATAGAAGTAGCTTCACATACTTATTGTTAGTAAAAGCTGGACAGAAATTATAGATCAGCGTCTTCAACAGCATCGTGTCTTCAGCATAGGCAAATGCTATGTACGATATTGTGCATATGAAGCACTCACTCAAATAATAGCTAATCATATTAATACTGCTTTCTTCCCAGCCACATAAAGTATTAATTCTTTTGTGATCTACCCAACATATTTATTGAAAGATGTTCAAAACATTTAAAAGATGTAGCAGTTTGTCTCTGCAAGTTTTTTCCATCCTTCGGGCTTTACTCCTTGTCGAAATAGAGGTCGTTAGACGCGGGTGAATATTGGGGGCCAGGATCTGGAAGGAATTCGTCCATGGCCTTTTGAAGGTACCATTCTGGATTTTGTTTTTTGCTTAAGCCTTAACGCCTTGTCGACTTAGAGGTCATTAGAGGCGGGAAAGGACTGGGGGCAAGAAGGGGAAGGAATTCGGCCATGGCATTTTGAAGGAACCATCCAGGCATTCGCCTGGAGTGGTTTTGGGAAATCTGGATGGCCGTACGGGTATTTGAATGCCAAGCCCGAGCGTTACCGCTCACACGAGGAGGCATGCCGACCATACCAACTATGCACTGGCGGGGCGAGACCAAAACTTGATGTGGCGAAAGAGGACGCAATTTATAAAGAATGTTTTGTTTTGAAATTGTCAAATTTTTATTAATAAAAGCAATTGTTTTCACCGTAACTAAAATTATAAAGTAACATCTAAAAGTAAAAATTAAAGAAATAGAAATTTCCTGCTTTTAGTCTTACTGAATTCCGAAATCACTGTATCGTAATCCAGTTTAGATGCCATTTACTTCAAATAAAAAACTGCCAAATCTGAAACACTCTACTGACCCACTGTATTTCGTAAATGATTTTAATTTTGAAATGATCCTTTCAGCGGAGAACGTATTATCTGGTATTATTAACAAAATTAGAGTATATAAATATTTGGATAATTTTTTTAATTTATTTCTGTTATGTATGGGAGCCGTTGTTTCACGGGGTCACTGTTTGCAGTGGCGGGTCACTTGCTCCTGGCGAGGTGGTAAAATCAAGTTTCAAGGAGCGGCAATCTCAAGTCTTTGCCTCGGCTCGGAAAATTCGTTGATCCGTCACTAATTGTTTGTGATTTGTAAGGCTGGAAATCATTGCTCTCTCACACTAGCAAGATTGTGTGCTTATCTCGGCTGATTTTTATACAGTATATTCTCTTTTGGAATATTTTGTAACCTGCTTAGATCATACTTAAAACCAAAATTTTCAAAGTGTTGATTTAAAGACATAAATTTTGGCATATTGCTCACTATGGAAACAATCATAGTGTTGTAAAACCTGTTTCGTACAGGCTTTTGGGAAACTGTAACCAAAAATCCTTTTCTTTTTGGCTACCCTTTTACTTTCAAGATCGTACCTGCGTCAGACAAGCATTGTTCGAACCAAGATTCTCGTCATTCTCTGATCAAGTCACAAAATGTACGCAAATGATCGAGAACAATGCTATGATGGACTTGTACATTTTGCCATAATTCTCTAAGTATATTAACACGCGATAATATCCCATACCATAAATGTGATGATTTGATAAATTATAAGCTGAGCGTTTCCTTCAAAACCGAACCACAACCACTAGTTAAATCTGAGTAGTCCGTGAGATTTTTAAGCTTTCAATACACTCAAAAATTATCAAATTGAAATAATACGCCGTTCACTGTCTCGATACTGCTTTCCCATCTTGTGCCTGTTAAAGGCTTTATCGTGAGCTTTAATTTTTTTAGATTAATTCTCAGAGTTTTCTAGATATTTAAAATAACAAATACATTTTCTGAATAAAAGCAAAAAATGTTTTTGCTGCCGCAGAAGAATTAGCTGTATCTACCGAAATTAAATTCCAACTGTGACATCCGCATTATAAAAAAAATTCTTTTGGATTAATATTTAATATTCGAGTTTTAACTCTACTATTTATGCCTCCCATATTTACAAGATTGTTAAATTCTTGGTCACGACAGTTTTGAATATCTCATCCATTTTTTCTAGCTCTTTCAGTGTGACCTTATTTAAATACTCTCCAATCGTCTCAGCGGCAGTAAGGAACCCGGTTAATTTTTCATCTATTTTGCCGGTTGATACATTACAAAATGTTAAGATAACTGATGTTTGTTCAACTCGACCAGAGTATCTGCTGCACGCGAGCAAAACAGAATAGTATTTTTAGTATTTTGCCCTATGAATCACTTCATCAACAATACACTATGTACCAAAAAGTAATTGGACACTTATGAAGATAGGTAATTCAGTAGGTCATTTATCTTGTGTGGCCGCCGTATTCTGCAGGCGGTGTAAAACCAGCTGACGAAGAGATGGCACGAGATACAGACTTCTATAACTGCGTTTTTTGTGCTGCTATTTCAGTGGGATTTCTATTCGGATGATTGGACTGAATGTTAACAGAACCAAATCAACGATCGCTTTCGTCCTGTATAATTGGAAGATTGATGGAGATTGTGTCGTGCTGCACGTTATGGGCGACCATCAATTTTAATCGTCAGAACACCGAGACATAAAATTGTCAAAAATAGGACACAACCCATTGCTACCATCGGAGAGGAGTCTTATGAAGCAACAGGAGTAACGGTTTCCATTGAAACATTACGTACAGAGGCCCACTGTCATGAATATTTCTTAACAGCAGCTAGCTGTACATAAGCGCCACATCACGGAGACTCGGGTGAGGTTTGGACCGCCGTAAGTGAACACTGGTTTACATTATTCCGGTCCCATGGATCTGGCTCGGAACGACTTCTGTCGCGGTGTATAGTGCCTACTAAGAAATTCGGTGGTGGTGGAATGAAGGAGTAGTAACGCTGTTTCATGGCCGCTGGTGTTATCCATGGTATCATGAACATAGTGTGGCCTATTATAACATTTTTATAATGAAAAGTTACCAAGATTGTGACCTTTTTACGGAATAGACCAGTGTTACTTCCAGGATGACAATGCCAGGTGCCAGGTTTCAAGGGAAGCTATGCGGTGGTATACTGGTACAATGTTCGATTGGACTGGCCCGCCCGGAGCCCCGACCTCAACTTTATAGAACATCTTTGGGACGAATTGAAATCTCGGGCGTGGGCTCGTCAGGAGAAACCATACTCCATGTAATGATTGCAAGAGCAATGGAAGTCCTGGAAACACTTGTAGAAAGCATGCCAGAAAGGTTGCTTCTGTTATAGCAGTAAGAGGTGACCCTACGAAATTCTAACGGGTTGAAAACCACAGAGCAAACTTTGTGGGCACATGTTCTATTACATTTTGTTAGATAATTTAGTTTTTGACATGTGATCAGTTCATTTTGAAAGTCGTAGCTTAGGTATAATGGTGTGTAAGTTTATTGTCATTAATGCGTTTCATGTGCTCATAACATAGGGTCATATTTAGATATGGATTTAAGCAAGTCTATGACGCACTGTCTTCACCAACCTTGAGACATCTTTGTGACCTCTAAATGCCAAATTATGAGAAGGTTAGAAAAAAATGATATCAATTACTTTCTCAAACAAATTGTGCTGATAAGCGAATCAGCCTTTCCTATATTTGGTATATTGTTTTTCATGTTTTATTCATTTTATTTTAAAGTCATCCACTCGAACATAAAAGCCATAAGTTTTTTGGTATTCTCACGTCTTTGTGAAATATTACGTAAGTGTTTCCAGTCACAACACCCTCCATGCACCAATTGAGTTTGCCAAATAGTCTGCATGGAAAACAAAAAAGCTTTGTTTTAAAATTTTTATGAACCAACCAGTGACGATGTTGAGTTTCATAATTATTTAGTTTTCTGAGAAATGAAAATTATAAAAGTGCGTATGGTGCGCGAGGCACGTCACCAACGCCTTACGCCGCTTCTGCAACTACGCGTATTTTAATGGTAGTCTGGACTTGAGTCGATATCTGAAAACTTTTTAGAACATAAAACTGGTTGGTATTTTTTTTTTTAGTATTGAACGAGGTATGTTCAACGACTTAATATTTACTCTAATTCACTTGGACTATTACTGTTAAATTTCCGACAAGGTTCATTCTTGCTCTTGCACGATTTCCTTTGCCTAAAGCACAAGTATAAACTAATCTTCTCAATTTAAACGTGTGATATTGTAACGTGGCACGTGCTCTGGACCCGTCTTGTAGATGGTCGCCATTATGCAATGCTAGCTTTGCCCGGCATGCGTTGCAATGCCTCTTTTTCTTACTTGGGTACGCACATTTAAAATTGACACATTTACGTGTTCAAAATAAACGAAAGACAATGATTTTTATGCATTAAGTTAATATTCAATAAGTTTATTCTAGTGCTTTGAGAAATACAATATTTTTGGTGTTTCGTTTTCTGCAAAAGCAGACTCATAGTTTTTACCCGGTTTTGATAGTACTTAGCACACCTTTGTTTAAAAACAGAGTGGTGTGCTAGCTCAGTGGCTAAAAGTCGTTATTTCAAAGGATTTTTTGGCGTGGTCCATGGTTCAAATTCGGTGGAAGCAACAATTTTTTGAGAGTTGTATACGATCAATTGCTTAGTATGGCCTCTTTGCTAGAATTTAATCATCAGGTTGTGGAATAACGTTTCTTTTATACTTCAAAAAGAAGGGAAAAATACAGTCTACAGCGTTTCTCGGCTGCTGAATATGAAAGTTCTAATGTTTTATCCCTTTTGATCGGATTGTAGTAAAAATCCTCCATTACCATCCACTTTGGCGGATTTCTCTAACGATACAAAAAAAAGTATAAGTTTGCTTGTGTAAAATAGTATTAAGAGTGGAGAAGGGGAAGAGCGAATGCAATTTTGTAAACTAAATTTAAACATCATTTTTCATTTATTTTAAAACATCTGTGCCCAAAGTTCCTTCACGATCGGATAAAAAAATGTAGATTTTTAAATTTCAAGTTCGAATTTCTTGTCAGCAACTGTCCAGTTGGAATCAGTCTAACTCCGTTTGACAGGAAATGTTACGGGCTCTCAGAATATCACGCATACCCCTATCCCTGCCACTTGCGAGATATTTGGGAAAAAGACTGAATAGTTCCAAGTGTAAAATTTGCTTAAGGGAGAGTATAGTTTTTTTTTAAAATCCAAATGTGTGAAATATTTTTCTCATCTTTTTAATGTAAACGTGTCCCAGTTCCATCGAATTCGGATACAAACAGTGGGTTTGTATAAAGAACATTTGTAAAAATTAAGGAGAAGAAGGGTTCGATTTTGCAAACCAAATGTGGACAGTATTTTTCCTTTGTTTTAAAGTAAAAAACTTAATCCACAAATCGAGGGGGGCATACTAAGCCATTGATCATATACATCTCTTAAAAATCCCTGCTTCCACCGGCATTTGAACCTGGGACTGGAGCAAGAAATGTTTAAACGTAAGAGGCTTAACCACTAAGCTACCAGACCGATTGTTTTTTTTTTTTTTTTTTTTTTTTAAAGTATAGGTGTGCTAAGTACTATCAAACCCGGATAAAAACTATGTGTTAGTATGAACAACGTTGGTAAAACTTGAGGGATTGGATAAAGGAGGAGAGAGATTTAGTAAACCAAACGTAGACAGTATTTTTCTCTTTGCTATAACTGAAGAATCTTAGTCCACATCCCGAAGGTTGGTTGAACTACCCCGAAGGTGTACCAAGCTATTGTGTCATTGGTAATATGGCAAGATCTTTTCCTCTGGAACCTACAGTACAACGTGAAATCCAAATCATGGATCTGGCGTGCCTCATTTATTCAAATACCAAGCATAAAAGTTTCAGCTTCCACCATGATCTAAGTCCAGGAACTTTCGAAAGTAAGCCCATAAACCACTGAGCTTCTGCTCTCACTGGGATTTGAACCAAGAAGCAGTAGACAGAAACTTCTGGAAGTTAGCACCTAAACCACTGAGCTACCAGACCAAACTATCTTATAGCTAATGTGTGCTAAGTACTATCAAAATCAGATGAAAACTATGGGTTTGTATGAATAACGTTGGCATAAATTAAGGGGGGAGGGGTTAAAGGAAGAGAGGGATTAGGATTAGTAAACCAAACGCAGACAGAGTTTGTTAATTTGTTTTAAAGTTACATATGCAGAGTTCCATCAAAATAGGATAAAAACTATGAACAACGTTGTCAAAAAATTAGGGAATCGATAAAAAGGTGGAAAGGGGTACGTTTTTCAAACCAAATGCACAAAGTATTTTTCTGTTTGTTTTAAAGTTTATGTGTGCAAAGTTCCATCGATGTCAGATAAAAACTGTGGGTTTGTAAATTGAATATTTGAAAAAAATGGAGGGGTGTATACGGGGAGAGGGGGTGGGCTTTTATGATTTTTTTTGGTCTGAAACCATCGCAGCGCACAAAGAATAACTCGCCAAAGTTTCATCGTAATCGCATGAATGATATGGGAACGTATAGAAGACGAACAAACTAACAAACCCAAATAGGTAGGCGGAAGAAGTACCTCACTGCACTCGTAGGTCATAGAATTTCACATATTCTTCAATAAATTCAAACGCAAACGATCCCAGCTCAATCTATGTATCAATTCATCTAACTTATCTAAATCGGTCTGCTGCATCGTCCTTCTTGATTGTGCATGTATCTTCTTTTGCTTTGTAAGTAACCTTTTAAGGTCACGTGTATACCGTGGTGCATCATTCCCTTCCCTGATTGTCAGTTTCGGTATTCGCACGTCAGGGAAAAAAACCAAGTCTGTAGAGAAAGTGATAAAGTCTACTTTTCGGGATTTTGATGGTGTGAATTACCTAAGCAAACCCTGGTAATCTGAGAAGCGAATGTGAAAAGTTAAAGCAAAAAGTTGTAATTAAACTTGATTGTTTCATCAGGACAATTTTCGCATGTTCCCAGTTACAAGTATCACATTTCTATGGCTGTGATTCATGAGTGCAAGATTTATTTGGCACATTCTATATTACCGCCTCGTCAGACTTCAATTTTTTTAAACCTTAAAAAATTTCCTAACAGTAGACTACTCATTTCAAGTCAGATAATCCTAATAATATTAAAAATGGGGAGGTTTGGGTGGGTGGATGTTTGGATTATGTTCCTCAAAGACGCTTTAATTACCCGATGGATTTAAATGAATTTTGGCACAGAGTTAGTATATAGTCTCGTTAACTCGTAACATAGGATCGTTTTCACCAAGCAAAACGAATAATTCCTTTGGGAACAGTTGGCATATTTCCAACACCAAAGCGTCTCCTACTTCGTAACTAGTAGTCCCACCATTATGCTTCTTGCGTATATCGCATACACTGCTTTTCAGAGATCAAAGCAAGAACGTTACGACATGTTGAATGGTTTATTCCTTTTAAATTCGCGAAAATGGATGCACTTGATAAACAAATATTTCCTGAGGAGAAAATATATATCTGTTGTTAGGCTGAAAATTTTTTACAGTCACATCTACTTAGTTTCGGTAAGTTCTCAAAGAGGCATGTTCAGATACATAATATTTAAGATATCTGACCGCAATTAAGTTCTCAGTATATATATCCTAATAATTTACAGATGAAAATTGGGAGAAAATAAAAATTTCTGGTTTCATACCAATAGCAACGTCATTAAACAGACATTGGCAAAATTCGCTGACAGAGGAGGATAATAACCGATTCCCGATTAAGACGTGTTTTCCGGTGCTTTATGCCGTTAGTTCACTGCGACCATTTAGCTTTAGTTCACTTATATTATTCCGCTATTGTTTCATTTGTTGTTCAAGTAATTGTTGGGACAACACAAGATTAGCACAGCATGCAATTAAAACCATCCATGCCCGATTCCGGACTCAAACCGGTGACCCTTACAATGCATGGCCATCGTGTTAGTACCTACACTGCCGGGGCCGGAATATAGTTCTTAATTTTCTGCTCTTAAATCAGTAAGTAGTAATGCAAAGAAAAATGTTTACCATTAATTTCATTTGCAAGGGCACCAACTAATAAACAATGTTTGTTTCATCCACACTGCGAAACCTGCCTTCACCCATATTAAAAACGTCGTTGTCGTAAATTGGCTTTGTTCTAATTAGAATTTCATTACAGTGTTAAATACGATTTATGATTTGGAAACGTGTCCCAAACAAGACTTTTCAATTTATTGCTTCAGAAATTACTGTCATAGAGTGATTCTTATCTGCAACCATCTCTTATCAGATGTTGTGACTGGGAAATCTATGGTTGGATAAGCAACAAGCATCACGAACCTTTTTTTGTGGCCTTAGATATTTAGTATCTTTAAAAAGAAAGGAGATGACCATCATCACTAAGTATCATTTAAAAATAGTTCATGTATTCTGGATAGCGGTGTGTACCGACTAGTTGATTTCACAGCGTTGCAATTCGTAAATTTCTGTGTTTGTGTCTCTCACAACTGATGCTGATTAACCAGGTGCTGCTGCATTGTTTCTATCTGTCTGCGAAATGTGGAACTATGGTCCGTGTTTTTTTTTTTTTTTTTTTTTTTTTTTTGCTTATGGCTTCATGCCTTGTTAAGGTATTTGAAAGGCGGAAAAGGACTCCGGTATTTGCCTAGAGTGGTTTGGTGAATCCATGGGAATTCCAAATCTGGATGCCAGGACAGGGATTCGAACCCACGTCCTCCCGAATGCGAGGCCCACCACGCTTTGTTTGTGGAATGTGTAGCTTATAAGCATTCGCTTTAATGATTGCCGGATACCGTAATCAGAACGGCCGCACGCGAGGATCAAGCGAATGCTTCATAAGAATAAAAGGTTGGTCTCGGTCTTAATCACGCATAGCCATACTATTGGTAAACTCAAAGCAAGAAATTTCACGGTAATTTGACCATCACTCTCTACAACTCGACATAAGTTTCTTACAACTTGCTACAAATATATTTAGGACTAATTTTTCCCCGCTTCTTCACACGGGCGGACCTTGTGCGTTTCTTTTGTTTTCTTCTAATAGCAAACATAAACGTCTGTAATCATTACCGTAAATTAAATTCCACAATTTCGTTAGGCTTGCTGGAGCATTCATATTTGATGTAGTGGTTTGATTAACGGTTTCATTATATTTCAGAAAAACGAATAAATAAAAAACCAAAGTAATAAAAAATAATACTAACAGATTCCAAAGATTCAAATGTTTATCTGCATTGTAACTTGATGTGTGGTGTGTATCTCGTAGAGGAGTGTTCATGTGGTATGTGGCTCCTGTCTGTTCTCTGTTCGAACAAATTATAATTTTTTGCTCCGTCTCTCTGTCACGCAGAGTCATAAGATGCATCGCAGATTCTACGTTACACTATACGTTTTTAATTGTGAAAATTCCATCCAAATTTCTTGAGTAGTTTTGTGTGATGCCTGGACAAAGGGACAAACAGACGCATCTCACCTACAGATTTATAATAGTGCAGATTACTTCATAGAATATTATACAAAATAATTAACAGCCGTGGTAGATAATTTTTCCGATCAGCCTACGACATAACCGTTGTTTGAAAGTCGTGAACGTAAAAGTCTTGCGGATTATCTGAATTTTGTTTCAATTTAACTACTGCACAACTCGCTTTGAAAATGTTAATGACCAAGAAAGTCCCCAAATTTTTAAAGTATTTTAACAGGTTTTGAACAGTTAACAAGTTCGGTAGCCAGTGAATTTACGTTTAATTAATCACTATTCTTAGAAAAGTGAAAGATTACTCCCAATATGAAAGTGTTAGAGTATGTGACAACACGTTTACTCAGTAGTTGCTCAGTTATTATTCCAACAACACCAGCAATCCGATATTATTAAGACTTCGTGTTATAATAAATATGTAAGTTCTGGTTGGGAATCGTTGAACAGTTTTGAACAGGTAAGAAGAGAGTTCATTTATACAACATAATAACAGTCAGGGATAGTTATTCGAACATTTCTGAAACGCGACGGTGACCATAATTCAGCATTACTCAGCTGAAATTAAATAGTTCCTCTAATTTAAAGAAGCATCGCGAACAAAATAAACTAAACCAACTTCAATCACGGTCCTGTTCACTGACCAAGCTCACACGGCAAGAAGTAAGAGGCGTTCCCACCCAAATCCAAGCAGCAAACGACGAATACGAATACAATTTCACTATTCGCGTTTTCAGTATTCGCGGATAAAATAACTGTGACAATCTTCTGTATTCGTGGCAGAAAATTTATTTATTCGAAGATCCGACACTAACGTTATTGCAATTTTAAAAATTGCATGCCTGTTTATTTACTAGCTATCACAACGGAATGCCATACTTTTTGACTTATTGTCACCTGCATGCGTCTGAAACACTTATTCTTTGCCGAAAGGTGCCGGTATCACGCGAGGATCTGACTTTCAAGAAATCCGGCATCACAGCACGCGTTGCTCTTTTGACTTCTTACGGGAATTTGGGAATTCGTCACAATATAATATTTTTGATTGAATAGCCCATATTCTTTCAACTACTCGTTTTTATGGTGATTTATTAAATCAAGTAAACTAAAAATAATAGTTCCCACTCGCAAAATGGTAATTTCGCCCCTTAAAGTAAGGCAGAAACGCTTGACCGTTTACGTTTTTGTTGAGTCGTTTCTTTTAACATCAGGGTAAACTAAACGATCAATCAACAAATCAGGAGAAAAGAAATTCTATGGCTTCATTCTCAATATTAGCAGAAACTATTCGTGACCCAGCGACTGAAAAACTAAAAGATGTTTTAACCACATGGACTGAAGACAGCAAACAGAAGAAAATATCATTAGCTGGTGCTATAATTCGTGAGAAAACTAAATATATTTATACATATTTTTAAAAACATTACAGTGAACATTCGAATGGAGGCTTTCGAGCAACTGAAGAAGTTAAAAGTGCAACAGTCACTACGTAACATCAAAATTGTTTTGTAAACTTGGAACATATCCCCTATAATCCTCTAAAATTACCTTTTCGCGTTCATGGTTTCTGAAATCACGGCATATTTACTGAACGCATCCACCCCCCCCCCCCCCCCCTCTCCCCGGAATAAGTAGCTTTAACTGTATATAATACATTGGATAAAGAAATACTATCCCAACGCTCTAACGATTCTAAACTAATTGGAATACCTCAACTGAAACTTTTCATAAAGCGTGCAGGCGAAATTAACAAATTATAACAAGAACGTCACACTCACTTCTAAGTTAATGTTCAGCAATCTATCAGTCAGTACAATAACTTGTAAGTCATACCACATAAACACGCTATAAATGTATTGATTTCTTCTGAAACAAATTCAGCTACCTCAATTGTGTACTGACTATTTACTAACTCAAACCATATGATATAGGATGAAATTTCGTACCTAAAACTGAAAGAGTAATTGAAGAGCTATCACTGCTACATTTAATCTCATCTAACCAAATACTATCGGAAATGCATCTAACAGAACGTTCTGCTACAACCCTCATACAGCTTCGGTAATCGTCGCTAAGACTTACATCTATTTTTACGAAATATCATCAAACCTTACGAAATGCAACAGCAACTCCAACGACACTAGACGACTGTTAGAGTACTCTTAGGAGGAAGGATACTGTATAATATTTCAATAGCTGAGTAGGGGCTTGAATAGCGATGAACCCAGAAATTAGAGCTATCACGTATTACAATCTCGAAGTGCCAACTAGATACCAGTGACCATATTAATTAAGCTATACGAGTAGCATTTACCTAATTTTAAAAATTAAATTCTAGAAGAAAACCGCTGATGCAATTTAGTTGGCTGAGACAAATGCATCCGCGCACAATAAATCAATGATCGAAAAAATGAAAACTTGTTAATTAGGCCACACTTAAAATTCTAATACTAATTTCTACAGCAGTAATAGTTATGGAAAAATGAATTATATCATTTGTTGAGATGTGTTGCTTCTTGTGTGGCAGAAGAGCCTGGAAGGATTCTCTATTGGCGACAAGGACTACTGTCTTCAGACTTGTAAACTAAACGGAACAACGACATTCTGCACTCAATGATATAAACTAACATTTTGCATCATTGATCGTAAACTAGCAGCAAATAACGATGATAATTTTGGGGTGCTAAGAAAGTAACATGTTACAAAGTACAAGTTACATTTGATAAAAGATGTTTGCTTATTAAACAATGCTTAGTTCATAAACTGACTAGTTAGTAAATGATTGAAATCAACAAATAAATCTTAAACATTCAGATTATCTTTTTTTTATTATTCATTTCAGTGGAAGTCTATTTTTCGAGAGACTCTTCAATGTATTGCCACCATTTTGTGATAATTTTATAAGTGCCTATTTGAGTACGAATAAAATGAGGCATAAATTATAAAGGTCTCAACATTAATAATAAATTATAAAAATAAATAAATAAACAAATGTTTATTTCTGACGTGAGTGCTATTGACGCAGTAGGTTTTGCGCTCTGAATTGGATTTGGGATGGTGATGCAGCATCCTCCTTCGATCACACTGATTACATTTTCCAGGGCGCTTTCTGTAATCCTTTACGCAAGCACTGCGCAGACGCGAAAAATCAGCCACAGCGCTGGCGTTTCCCTTGCCACGTAGATTGCTGCAGAGAAGCAGATACCATTCCCTTCTCCTTCATATTTCATGCAACATTGAAACTGGTTTTCAGTCCGTAATTGCGTCTGACAACCTGAACAGTAAAAATATTTCAGTTGTGTAGATAAAATTAAAGAAAATATTAAGCGCCAAAAAATAATACAGGCAAGTCATAAAATGATGCATAATGTTCTTTTCCTTTCAGTTCACATTGGTAACAAATTATTTCATTATTGACTTTATGCCTCGTCGACGTCGAGGTTATTGGATGCGGGAAGGCATTAGAGACGAGGAAGGGGAAAGGATTTGTCCATGGCCTTTTAGAGGAACTATCCGGCAATTGCCTATAGTGATTTGGGGGACACTAGTAATGCTGCTGACCGCTTGATGGGTATATGCGCATCGCCAATATTTAAAAATGTCATTCGGAGCCTCTTTATGAACTCCGAGGTTAAAATAGATCGCGAATATTTTCGAAGAAAATGAAAACTTTAACAGTTGAAAGTCGATGGCAGCACGAGATATTTGATTTTGGTGGGAGTTATGATACTTTGGAAGTTTATTGCATCCAAAAAACGCGATTAATGAGGTCGTATTTTCGGTAATGTGGGGAATATGAGGTGCCTTTTGAAGGAGGCATCCTGGCATTCACCTGGAGTGATTTGGGGAAAACATAGAAAGCCCAAATCTGGATGCCCGGACAGGGATTCGTACCGGTTTCCTCACGAATGCGAGGCCACAGCGTTAACCGCTCACGCACCACGCTTGCTTTGTGCAGATTTAAACATCAGCAAGTAACAGATTAATCTAGAGCACTTGTAACACGTAACCGGAACTAATTTGTATACTCCAAGAAATGACAGATTCGCTCGAAAAACCGTTTAATCCTTTGCAACTGAATACAATGTAACTCTCTATCCAGGCTGTTACAAGTATTGAATTTTTTTCGAAGATACAAGTTTTCCAATGGCCAAGTGGAGTATACTAAAGTACTACACAGTCCAGTCACATTAATGTGACCACCACCTACTTTCGATGTCAACGTGAAATAACCAATCACAGAAGGCAGGTGGCGGCACATTACAGTGGAGTGTATATAAAGGATGTCCTAGGGTATCGGAAAGCATTTCAATCGTTGGCGTAATGCAAAAACGTAGCGATTTATCCGACGTCCAAAGGGGTATGATTATTGGCTTTCGGGCCAAGGGTGGAAGCATTTCGGAAACAGCTAATTTTGTGAACTGTTCACGTGCCACCGTGGTGAAAGTATACCGTGCATGGCAAAATGGCACTATTCAAAATCAGCGGCGTGGAACATGTGGTGCACCACTGGCTATAGTTGACAGAGGCGAACGAAGGCTACGGAGATGCGTTCGGGCAAATAGACGTTCAACTGTTGAGCAACTGACCGCCCAGATGAACCAACGGGCTACCAAGAGTGTATCCTCAACAACGGTTCAGCGAACGTTGCTGCGCATGGGCCTCCGCAGCAGACGCCTGGTTAATGCACCTATGCTGACTGCTGTTCATCGGCGCCGAAGGCTGGAATTTGCACGCCAGTACCGCAAATGGACGGCCACAGAGTGGCGACAGGTGGCTTTATGAATCACGTTTTATGCCCCATCGGACAGATGGACGTTGGCGCATACGGCGTGAAACGTCTGAAAGCAAACACCCTGCAACAATTGCCGGAAGGATCCAGGGTGGAGGAGGGAGCATTATGGTTTGGGGAATGTTTTCCTGGCATTCACTGGGTGAACTCATCTTTGTGGAAGGCACGATGGATCAGCACAAGTACGTATCTGTCCTTGCGGACCATGTCCAACCCTACATGCGAATAATTTTTCCTCAGAATGATGGCATCTACCAGCAGGACAATGCGAGGTGTCATACGGCTAGCAGTGTATGTGCGTGGTTCGAAGAGCACCAGGATGAGTTAACCTTACTCCCCTGGTCAGCAAACTCACCGGATTTAAACCCAATCGAGAATCTATGGGACCACCTCGATCGGGTTGTTCGCTACATGGATCCTCAACCGTGTAATCTAGCGCAGCTGGCCACGGCACTGGAGTCGGCATGGCTCAACATCCCAGTGAAAAGCTTAAGAAACCTAATTGACTCTCTTCCCGCACGCCTCGCAGCGGTCCGTTCTACCCGCGCCCCTCCTATCGCGTGTTGAAGGATCCCAGAGTTCTTAGCGAATTGAAGACGGCCATGCTAGTGGCGAGTGATCGCGGGAACTTCGAAACCCTCGTACAGTCATAAAACAAATCACTGCAAAATTTGAAGCTTTTATGCTGTTAAGGGTCTTTACTTGCTCAACGAAGATAAAATGGCAAATCACAGGCTAATTACTGAAATTCAACTGACTATATTACCTTTTTCGACTTGTAAACTGTCCCGGCGTATTTTAGCTAACCACTCACTCAATTTATTCTTATCTCGGAGCGGAAACCTGTATCGAACGAAAATATTAAACCTGTGACCAACACGTCGGAACATAACATCCACCTGTTATGATAGACGATTCGGAACTTATTTAAATGCATACTTACTTGTGAAACGATAAATTTGTGCCTTTTGTAGCACGGTTGGTGCACTTATATGCAGCGCAAGACTTAACCATGGTAGCAAACACTTCTAAAAAAAAAAAAAATACGAGCACTCGATCACTTCGGCACGTCTCAACTGTACAGAACCACACACTGAAACCAACAGTTTGCCATCAGTATGGCGGCGCGCGCATCGTTCAATTTGCGAAGGAACACTAGCGCTGTTGCTCCTTCTAGTGTATAATATTCAAACTTCTTTGGTTCTACCAAAGGAGGTTATTCTAGTTTTTGAGAGGTGGTCACATCAATGTGACTGGACCTTGTAGATTAATTGAAATTCTTAATGATAGTTAATTTTCATAAATAATAAAAATCGACGTTTAACTTTTATTTCAGGTTTATTAAAGAATGATGTCACTGTGCATATAGTATATAACATGTCGAATTATAAGCATTTAGACCGCTAGTTTTGAGTAGTACTCATATTGTGCACGAGGAGCGCTGATGGCGCACGAGTAATCCAATTAAAAATTAATTAATTAAAAAAGGTGGCTTAAATATTTTAATGGGGAAGAGAAGGTGTTATAGGTGCATGAGGGGTAACGAAAAAACATAACCGTGAATTTGTTAAAGATTAGGGTGCTGAGGGGTGTAAGGGTTTGGGAGAGACAATACTAGTCTTTTCCAACCAAATGTCAACCTCTCCTTCACGTGGTGCACCCTGTTTGCACGGACGAGGCTCTGGCGACTGAAAGATTCCCGGTATAAGGAGTCACCCACTGCTTGCCGACGGCCTCCGAAAGGAGGGCGGAAGAGCGGGGAGTGGTTCAGGGCACCCTCTTGCCCTTGGGGTTGGAAACGGCCCCTAAAGGCGGATGAATCAGAAATGATCATCGGCATGGGGATGCAGAAGGCAACGGGAAACCACTGCATTAAAGACCCAAAGGGTATCCCGAGGACATGTAATCCTCTCAAATTACATATATCATGATGGCTTCTTCCTGGGTAAAATATTCCGGAGGTAAAATAGTCCCCCAATCGGATCTCCGGGTGGGGACTGCTCAGGAGGAGTCATCAGAATGGATAGAAACATTCTACGAGTCGGAGCGTGGAAAGTTAGAAGTCTGAATAGGGCAGGTAGGTTAAAAAACTTAAAAAGGGAGATGGAACAACTTAAGTTAGATGTTGTTGGGATTAGTGAGATTAAATGGAAGGACGCACAGGATTTCTGGTCTGGGGAACACAGGATAATTAGCACACAAGCTGTCAATGGAGTCACTGGTGTAGGATTTGTAATGAACAAGAAAGTAGGGAAACGGGTGAGTTATTATGAACAGTTTAGTGACAGGATTATTTTGATGAGGTTAGAAACAAAGCCCGTCCCAACCACATTAGTACAAGTATATATGCCAACGTCACAGGAAGATGACGAAGAAACAGATAAAATATACGCTGAAATTGAAGAATTAATCCAATATGTGAAAGGGGATGAAAATCTAATAATCATGGGTGATTGGAATGCAATAGTGGGAGAAGGAAAAGAGGGGAATACTGTAGCAAGTTTTGGTCTAGGAGAAAGAAATGAGCGAGGAAGCAGGTTGCTAGAATTTTGTGAAAGATATAAGCTAGTAGTGGCGAACACACTATTTAAGAACCATGCAAGAAGAACATACACCTGGAAACGTCCTGGGGATACAGGCAGATATCAGCTAGATTATATCATGGTCAAACAGAGATTCAGGAATCAAGTTCTAGACTGTAAAGCGTACCCAGGAGCAGACATAGACTCGGACCATAATTTGATAGTAATGAAGTGCAGGCTGAAATTCAAGCGAATAAGGAAGCAGCATAAGCAGAACAGACTGGCAGTGAATAAGCTGAAACAATCTAGCACAAGAGGAAAATTTGCAAAAATGACAGACTTAGGTCTAAGAAGTAACTGTGAAAGGAGCTCAACCGAGGACGAATGGAATGCATTAAAGACCGAAATAATGAAAGCTGGCAAAGAAATATTAGGCTTTAGGGAACAAGCTGCCCGAAAACCTTGGATCACAGAAGAAATTTTGGAGCTGATCGATCAGAGGAGAAGGTACAAAAATGCTCAGGATGAAGCAGGAAAAGAGCAGTACAGGCAATTTAGAAATCAAATGAATAGGAAATGCAAAATAGCAAAAGAAAAATGGCTACAAGAAGAAGTAGAAAAGGAAATGATCGTAGGAAAAGTAGATGTTGCATATAAAAAGATCAAACAGAATTTTGGAGAAATGAAGAAAAGAGGTATGAACATTAAAGCTGCTCTTTTAAAACTCAGAAGATAGAGCTAACCGATGGAAGGAATACATTGAGAAACTGTATGATGGGGACGACTTGAACAATAGTGTATTGGAAAAGGAAGGCGATGTCGACATTGATGACTTAGGAGATCCTGTTTTGAGAACAGAATTTAATAAAGCTCTGAATGACTTGAAAGCAAATAAGGCAGTTGGTATTGATGAGATCGCTGCAGAACTTCTTAAATCTCTAGGAGAGGAAGGAATCGAAAGATTATTCAAGCTGATATCAAAAAACTATGAAACAGGAGAAATTCCAACTGATTTTAACAAAAATATCATTTTCACACTTCCAAAGAAAGCACAAGCCGACAAATGTGAGAATTATCGCACCATTAGTCTAACATCACATGCTTCAAAATTATTAACCAGAATAATATACAGAAGGATGGAAAGGGTAGTAGAAGAGGTAGTAGGTGAAGATCAGTTTGGGTTTAGGAAAAATCGCGGTACAAGGGAAGCAATTCTGTCTTTAAGATTAATACTTGAAGGCCGGATCAAGAAAAACAAATATACTTTTATGGCATTTGTTGATTTAGAAAAAGCTTTTGATAATGTTAGGTGGGACAAGATGTTCAAAATTTAGAGAAGTCAGGACTAAAGTATCGAGATAGAAGAATACTCTATAAACTATATAAGAATCAAGTGGCTGTAATAAAAGTAGAGAATCACGAGAGACATGCATCGGTTAAAAATGGTGTGAGACAAGGTTGTAGTCTATCCCCGTTAATATTCAACTTGTATGTAGAAGAAGCAGTGAAGAAAGTCAAAGAAATATTTCCATGCGGCATAAGTTTTCAGGGAGAAAAAATCAGTATGCTACGATTTGCTGACGACATTGTCTTGTTAGCAGAGAGGGCTGAGGATATTGAGAAGTTATTGAATGGCATGAATAAAATACTGAAGGAAGATTTTGGACTGAATATAAATCAAAGTAAGACAAAAGTGATGAAATGTAGCAGAAATGATACCAATACTAGCAGATTAAATATAAAAATAGGATCGGATGCTATAGGATAAGTGAGTGAGTTCTGTTACTTGGGAAGCAAAATTACAACCGATGGCCGAAGCAGGAAGGATGTTAAAAGCAGAATAGCACTAGCTAAAAGAGCCTTCATGAAAAAGAGAAACCTTATTGTTTCAAATATTGATCTAGGAATTAGAAAAAAGCACTTTACGGTAGCGAAACATGGACTTTAGGAATACCGGAAAGAAAGAAACTTGAAGCATTTGAAATGTGGTGCTACAGAAGAATGCTAAAAATTAGGTGGACAGACAAAGTAAGAAATGAACAAGTTTTTGAAATAATGGGTGAGAAAAGAAGTTTGTGGAAGAAGCTTACAGGAAGAAGAGACAGGCTTTTAGGTCATATTTTGAGACATGCTGGATTGGTTAATTTGTTAGTGGAGGGAACAGTCGAAGGTAAGAACTGTAGAGGTAGACAGAGATTAGAATATATGAAGCAGATATATGAGGACGTGGGTTGTAAGGGGTATTTAGAAACGAAAAGGTTAGCATAGGATAGAAAGGGATGGAGGATTGCATCAAACCAGTCTAAAGACTGACGACAGCTAAAAAAAAAAAAAAAGGGTGCTGAAGCGACATTATTATTAGAAAAGGAATTTTTATTTTAGGTTTTCTGTGGACTTGCAATCTTCGGAAATTTATCTATAACTAAACGTGGGCTACTATTTCGATTGATGGCCGAGGGGTGATTTTACATTGAACAGTTTAAATAAAGTGTAATTTAACAACAAGATAACAAATCTTTGGTCAACTGATCGTGGAGGTCGGTTTAAACAGACAATTTAAATAAGAGAAACATTTTTCAAGAAGTTCCTGTAAAATCGTCGAAATAGTGTGTATAAACAAATCATCGACAAGCATTATACTGGTAATACAGAAATTCGACATTGCTCTTGTAGACAGGACTGGTTTAACCTAAGGAGTGTTGACACATCTATATATTTAATGATGAATGTATGTATGTTTGTTTGTTGGTTTGTTTTTTCTTCATACAAATCCAGTTTTCATCCGATCTCGATGAAACTTTGCACAATTATCCTTTGAAACAAGGAGAAAAATACTGTCTACATTTTGTTGAAAAATTATCTGTATAAATAATACATGTCGCCTTAAAATTTTGAAAATATAACTGAACAGCGATAGACAGACACGTTGGATGTGGATGTCTCTGTACTGTTTTTCCATGTGACGGTCAGGTAACTCAGTGGTTAAAGCGCTTGCTTACTGATGTTTGGGTCGTGGTCTTCGGTTCAAATCTCCGCGGAGGCTAAGATTTTTAAAAATTGTTTTTGAACGCAAGAGTCACGCCTGGGCCGTCGGTTATTCGAATTGAAAGTTAAACTGTAGATATCACAAAGTTAGGGGTGCAATGCAAGGCAAATCGTAGGTAGTCTTGCAATGATGCTGTAGGTGTACAATTTTTTACGTTATTGATCCCTCAGGGGTGATTCGCAGGGGTGATTCGCAGTCAGTGTGTGTGTGATCTGCAGTAATAGTACTAGAAACGCGGAAGTAAGTCTCTGTCTTTTGTTACGTTTTGACGACTAAATGCCTTTAGCGATATTGACGGAATTTGACAAGAAAATCCGTAGGAAGGGTACAGGAATTTTTTTTTCGGTATGATTAACAGTTGTAGTCACAAAATTTTGAGAATTATCGAATGGTGACAGAGGGACGGATGTGTTTGTTTGTCTGTAATGTTACGTCACTTGCTCAAGTTGTTCTTCTCGCGTATTATGTTAGTGTATAATTTGTTAATAAATTTCGTTTAGAGAAAAAACTTATTATTTAGTACAGATGTCGAGTTTCTCTGTCCTATTACTTTGTGTCTGCATAAATGTTTCTGGCACCAATTTATTTGCCTCCTGTTTTGACATGCCCTGCGGGCGTAAACCGGCCTAAGGTATAGCTCTAGCAGAGCATGAGCAGCTAAAAATATTAGAACCCAAGAATCGGATGCTCATGCTGAAGAAAGAAGAAAATACCAAGCTAAAATAAAGCTATCCTTAGTTAAACCCTATCCTCCCCTATATCCCCGCACCTTCGTTTGTTTTTTTGTTTTGGAAATTGATTCTCTTCAAGAGACAGGTTCGATGGTAGAATGATATAGTGATGGCTTTCCTGTCATATTATGCCGATTCGGTGCTGTTTGGGACCAATCCTACGTTACCAACACCTTTCAGTATTCAGTTCTGGCAAAGAAATTCTTGATCCACGCGTATGAAGTCGCGGGTATTTGCTAGTATAATATAACACAGAGATTCGACAGTGAAACCAAGATAAATACGTTCTGTTTTCTATACACTACTGTGCAACACTGGTTCGCTCTACTACCGCACTGACCCTATATGTATACATCTGTAACACTACAAAGGAGCCGCCAGCTGTTACAGAAAACTAAACTACAGCTCAAGGGCAACACAAATTGTCGGCCATTATCAAATTATAAATTTACATTTTTGATTCCATTTAAAACGTTTTAAGGATTTTAAACAACAATAAGCACAATTTTTTTGCTATTTAGTATTGCTTTAATCATAGCAAACAAATTGTAATAACTGAAAATAAACTATGACAGCTATCACAGGAGCACCTGATAATGACTTCTTCACTGCACATTCGATATTGAGAACAAATAATTACTACAAATACTTATACACAAACTAACAACCATTTCACATGATATTATCAGTATAATCTAATTATTTAACAAGAGATCTCCCATGGATTTCATTGAACAACATGAACTTACATGAAATGAATTAACTGAAGGAGGGATAATCAGGAGGAAAAATGAAGTGGTTATGTTATATAATGTTATGGCAGTGTTGAACTAAGGATTAATCTCTCAGGAGCGGAAAAATCTAAAACTGATCAATGAATTCTTCTAGCAAAGAATGCCAAGGTTGTAAATCTGTTGTAAACTATGGTTAAAACTATTAGTTATCATCGCTGGTATTGTCATCCCTACAGTTTGAAACGTTTCTGTCAGATCTTAATTGTAAATTCATCGCGATTGTTTACTTTTTGAAATTCTCCGACTCATACAAAGCGTTGTTTTAGAACTCTTGTTATCATTATTATTATTTCCAATGATAATAATAGTTCGGTGGCAATTTCCGAAAGAATCTGCTTTCACATTACCTAAAATTTTGATTTTAAATTCTTTCACTGCTTCAGATAAACTGTTCCGCTATCTTGATAATTTATTACACTCTCTGACCCCTTACATGAAAACTTTTCTACTCCTTTATGGGGGAAGTTGAAAGCTTGTTTGTATGGTTATGTTCCTTTCATTCCTTCCATATAATACTCTTGATTATTCTAGTAGTATCTACTAAAGAAAGGAAATATAAAGGAAAGCGTATAATAATTTTAAAAAGGTTTTGGCTGGTTTTGATGATCTATTCAGGGGAGGAAACAGAAAGGCAAACGTATAAGTTTAACACGAAATTGTATGAATAAATAAATTAATAAGTGAAATGTGTGATTTTATTTCTTTTATAACGAAGAATTTTTTATAAAAACGCAGCTTAAAAAAATATATTGAATCCACTTTTTATTTTTAAAGGAATTTTCGGGGAAATCTATTTTTCTTATGTTTACATCATCCTTCCAGAGTATTGAACAATACTTTTTACCGACGTTTCAGAGACATGAGTCGTTTTCACTGCCAATTCAACATTTTTGAAACTCCTTTCTCAACTGGTAATGGTACACCACACTTAGCGTTTCAGTTATACCGGGAATATTTTCTATTGTGATTATAGAGCAACGAAGTAGTTCCGCACTACTGAAAATTTTACTCTTTTACAAAAATATCTTGGGTACTGTCACCTGTCAAATTTTGAACTGTTTGTTAGAACCTGTAAGAATATTAATTTATTTGCAACAGTTCCACTGATGAGAAATTTGACTTACGCCAATCGCTAAAATTGCATTTTGAAGGAACCAAACATTTATTCACCGGAAGTGATTTCGAGGAACCACAGAAAACTTAAATTTAGATGGCTGGATGGGGATTGAAGTCGCGTCCTACCGCATGCGAGGCCTTACCCTCAGTTGCCCCCTCAGAATGTATCGTCTTTAAAGATTTCAGTGTGTGATTAAATACGCAGCCACTTAAGAATAATATTACCATGTGGTACATAAAAGAAGAAAACTCTCTTTTCGGTCACAGTTCGCCTACTAAATTTGAACTCATGAAACTAATCTGAGTAACTACAGGCTGCGTAATGCAGCGACTGGAAGCTGGCTACATCATCCACTCTGGCGAGCCGCCAGCTACATGCATTGATTCTCCAGCCCTGCCCATGACTGCTTCGGTAATTACTGAATCGACGATATGCTGGAGCGGTGGGGTGCATGTGGTCCAGTAGAAAGTGGCTGGCTATATATTTGTGTCCGAGCCGATGGACTCCGATTCTGTGTACTCCTGGCGCTAAGAGCGCATATATATATACTGATAAAACCAATTATGTCGTCAACTAATTGTAGACTCACATTATTCGAAACACATTGCGACATCTCCTGCGATTTTTTTTCTCTCTTATCGATCTCTTTTAGCTACGATATACACCAAGAAACTGGATACATAACTTACGTAGAAAAGTGAAATGACATTAAGAAGAGGATTCAATAAGTTTCATTAGTTTTATTTTACATAAAAATTAAATTGAAACTGAATATTACGTACGTTTATATCATAAATAAGACCAAGAGGAACAATTATTGATAACGTACAGAACATTGTGGATTAGCGGTAACGTTATGGCCTCGCATTTGGGAGGACTCGGGTTCGAATCCTTGTCCGTCAATACCGATTTTCAAGGTTTCCCCAGAACGCTCCAGGCGAATACTGGAATGGTTCATGCCAAAATACCTACCCATTCCTTGGCTCCAGTCCTTTCCTGCCTCTAATGACCTCGACGCTTACGAGGCGTAAATCCATAAAAAAAATTGATAACGTCCATATCAGTAATATAATTCAGTTAGGTTTGGAAATATTAAAGCTCGTTGTTCTGATGGTCGTAGCAGCACCCTAATTGGGTCTGGCGCATGCTTTCCGGTTGGAGCACCGGTGATGCAACAAAGTTTCGGGACTTGATAGCAGGGCACGAAAGGTGGTGACGCACTGTTTCTAATCATCCTACTCACCAGATTGTGTACCAAGGTCCTTGTTTAAATCCCAAATATCTCGGCAGTAAGTATGAATTGAAGGAAAACGACACTGCTAATGGTGATTTGTCCGTCGGAAGGTAACAATAAACCTGAGTGCCCAAGCCTTTAGAAACAGTAGACGTGAATGGGTAGGGAAAACTGGTTTCATCTTCTCTCTTTCTTCATCTTCAAATATACAATACAAAAACTCTACACCCACACCGAGGAAATGATTTGATCGTTCTACCTCTGGAACCAGAGCTAGTATTCCTTCCATGTGGATTGAATACCATAGAAGAGAATTTCGGTGGTATGAATTCCATGATTGTAACCAGGCTCTTAGTGACGGTTGCCTAGTGTACTGTGGGCGTAAGAAGTAAAGAACAAAATAACCAATGAACGACTATCAGTGAAGCGTAGATGCTGTAGATTTAACCTCTCCATGCGAAACCGTTTTAGCTTTTAGATTGATGCAGGTGAAATAGAAGTCGTTAACGAAGAGATTAGAATTTGTTCAGATTTCTTAAAGTTAATAGCTACATTCCATTTCGATGTTGTTTACTTCACGCGGAAGGTCACTTACACTGTGTATGCCCTCTGGTTTTATTAAATCACTGAGGAGATATAGTCCTGCGATACTAGTTTCATTTCAAAACATTTTGAGGCTAGCCGACTTGAAATTGTTTACATACTGTGAGGACAGAATAGGGAAAAAAAAAAAAAAAAAAACCTATCTGATAATTTTCTGAGTGCTGTGAACTAGATTTTACAGGAAATTTGATCCCAATTTACGAACATAATTTTCATGACTACCTCGAATTTTATTAAAAACAATATTTTGTTCCTGATTGAAATATATGAAAATAACGTTATGATTTATGGACACTTATGGCCGTTATTTGTGGCCTTTAGTGCCTAAAATATCGTTAGGACCATTTTTTTTTGCCTATTCTGCATGTTTTTCTTTGGAATATCAGCAAAAGTGTTTTTAACACAGAAAAACATATATTTTATCAACTGTTTATTTCCTATAATTGAAGTGAATGTGTATGGGGTCATTGTCTCTCGGTCCCTGTTTGCTATTATTCGATCAGAGGCTGCAGAGAGATATATGTTGTTATAAAGGTACCGATCTCCAAATCGTCTTTAACTAAGCAGTCGACTAAACAGTTTAGCAATTTCTCAATAGACGGAAAAATTACATGTTGTGAAGTCTGAAGTAAACAGGTGAATATACTGTAACAATGTGCTGAACAGTTCTCACCATTATTTTAACAATATTTAATGGTGTAAATGCCGTAGACTTATTAAAGTTTCAGTGAAAAATAGGCATCCTTCCACATTATCACAAAAGTGAACTTTGTTTTTGGGTACCGGACAGAAATTTAAATAGTAAAGCATGCCCAGGAATTTCCTAATGTCTTGTAACCCTGTTATTATGCATGTGTGTGGCCGCAAGTTCAAAACTTTATTATTTCTGATCGACAGTACTACATAGTTAAATAATGAAAATTTAAAAAAGTAGATTTTAAACATGTATATGGGTTAATTTCATTGTTAAAAATAAATGCCTGATTGTCTTGGCCAATAGTTTAACAATCTGCAAGTTGTGAAATTTACAATCTGAGGATGTTGAGTGTTGACACAATTACCTTCATTGTAAGCTTAACCATCTATTTGTAAATAACACAGTAAAATAAAATCCATAAAGTAAAAAATAGTAATATATGCACTGAATAGCCAAAGAAACAGGTATAGGCATGCATATGAAAACACAGAGAGTACGGCGCTGCGATCAGCAACGCCTATATAACACATAAGGTGTCTGGCGCAACCGTTAGATCAGTTATTGCTGCTACAATGACAAGTTATCGCGATTTAAGTGAGTCTGAACGTTGTTTTACAGACGGCGCACGACAGATGGGACACAGCATCTTCGAAGTAGCGATGAGGTGGAGATTTTCCCGTACGACCATTTCACGAGTGCACCGTGAATATCTGGAATCCGGTAAAACATATAATCTCCGACATCGCTGCGGCCGGAAAAAGTTCCTGCAAGAACGGGACCAACGATAACTGAAGAGAATCGTTCAACGTGGGAGAAGTGCAACTCTTCGGCAAAGTGCTGCGGATTTCAATGACGGGCCATCAAAAACTGTCAGCGTGCCGACCATTCAACGAAACATCATCGATATGGACTTTCGGAGCCAAAGGCCCACTCGTGTACCCTTGCTGAGTGCATGACACAAAGCTTTACGCCTCGCCTGTGCCCGTCAACACCGACATTGGACTGTTGATGATTGGAAACATGTTGCCCGGTCTGATTAGTCTCGTTTCCATTTGTATCGAGCGGATGGACGTGTACGGGTATGGAGATAAACTCATGAATTCATTGACCCTGCATGTCAGCAGGAGATTGTTCAAGATGGTGGAAGCTCTTTAATGGTGTGGAGCGTGTGCAGTTGAAGTGACATGGGATCCCTGATACGTCTAAATACGACTCTGAAAGGTGACACGTACGTACGCATCCTGGCTGATCACCTGCATCCATTCATGTCCATTGCGCATTTCGACGTACTTGGACAATTCCAGCAGGACAATGCGACACCCCACACGTCCAGAATTGCTACAGAGTGGCTCCAAGAACACTCTTCTGAATTTAAACACCTTCGCTGGCTACCAAACTCCCCAGACAAGAAAATTATTTAGCATCTCTGGGATGCCTTGCAATGTGCCGTTCAGAAGAGATCTCAACCCCCTCGTACTCTTACTGATTTATGGACAGCCCTGCAGGATGCATGGTGTCAATTCCTCCAGAACTACTTTAGACATTAGTCGAGTCCATGCCACGTCGTGTTGCGGCATTTCTGTGTGCTCGCAGGGGCCCTACACGATATTCGGCAGGTGTACCAGTACCAGTGTAATACAAGTACGTTTATATAAACGTTCAATCAGTAACTAAACATCCAACAGGTGTTTATTCCAGATGTATCCTTCCATCAATAGAAAATACGTCACAAATGCACATTCAGAGATTAATTGATTTTCGATAATCCCAGCAAGCTAAAATTAATTAAGGTCAATAAAATTCTGCTTTATTACGCTTCTTGGTGCTACTATTTAAGTAACTAGTTTTTATTGATGATATTTTATAAACATAACCACAATTGTTAAGCCTATTTTGACATTTTTAAAACTATTTTTCATTAGAACAGAGCCAATTTAGGCACCTAAAATAAGAATTTTAGATCCTAAAATTTTGAGGTCATGACTCTTAACGTTTCTGTTATGCACCCAGTTAAATAAACTCCGCCAGCGGAATTTGTATGCAGGTATCAACACAGCTTCAGCAGTGGTTCTTTCTCTGTCGGCCGTCACCGATTTTAGCAATTTCCACCCAGAATATGTCGTCATCTGCACTACTACCGTAACAAATGAAGAAGAGCTAATTTGCCATAAAAAAAATAGATCTAGGTATAGTCACTGTCAAAATAATTAAAGAACATTGCAAGCAGTGTAGTAAAGTACTTGACAGGGTAATAATATTATTCAGCTGCTCATGGTAACAGCAAATGTTTAGAACGTAAGCAACAAATTAAACCGAGAATAAATCGGTATATATATATATTGCTTTCATCAGTCTCTCGACTGGTTTGATGCAATTCACCATCCCTTCCTCTCTTGTGCTAACATTTTCATCTCAACATAACCCTTACAACCCACGTCCTCAATTATCTGCTTCATATATTCTAATCTCTGTTCTCCTCTGCAGTTGTTACCCTCGACTGTTCCCTCAACTAACAAATTAACCAAACCTGCATGTCTCAAAATATGACCTACCATCCTGTCTCTTCTTTCTGTAAAACTCTTCTACAAACTTCTTTCCTCCCCAATCATTTCCAAAATTCGTTCGTTTCGTACTTTATCCGTCCACTTAATTTTCGGCATCCTTCTATAGCACCACATTTCAAATGCTTCAATTTTCCTTCTTTCTGGTATTCCTAAAGTCAATACTTCGCTGCCATAAATTGCTGTGCTCCACACATACGGTTTTACAAATTTCTTTCTGTGTCCTAGATCAATATTTGGAACTAAAAGATTTCGCTTTTTCATGAAGACTCTTTTCGCTAGTGTTATTCTGTTCTCCGTATATGACACTGGAAAAAATAGAAACAGCTCTGAGTTTACACACCAGGCGGTAACCTTCTATGAAGAAGGCATTCAGAAATTTGTGCATGCTATGACAAGTGCCTACAAAATTTCTGAAGCTATGTAGAAAAGTAGTTTAACAGTTGTAGATTTTGTACAATAAATATTTTTTCTGTATCTGTACACGTTTGTTTAAATAACCAAACGGAACTTACTTTGTGGACATACCTCGTAAACAGAACAGAGTAACGTTCAACAAAATTTTAAAGGAATTCCTTACAAGTTTATTAATGGAATTCTCAAAGTTTTAGTAAACCAGTGCACACTGTGATAGCTTAGTTAAGAATTTTTATCATGTTGCTTAACGAAACTGGGTCATCTGAATCGTTAACGTGTGGAACTATTTTAAAGTGACGTCAGCGCCTATTATGTTGAGGCTAATTCTCATTGGAATGTTTGTATGGAAACACGTTCCGGGACCGAATCCCAATGCTCTCAGCAGAATTTTCTCTACGCGACTGTGCTTAAAATTAAGGGCTCTGATAAGATCTTCACTTCAATTGGACTCTCATATCTCTGCGGAGTATCTCGACGCTATTCTCAGTTTAGCCTTTGAAATGGGAGATTTTTCTTCAGATAGTTAGAAATTTGTTCGATATTGAGAATCTTATTATTTTTTTTTTTTAATACACACTGGTCAGTGAAACGTCTCATAGTTCTCAACTAATGTAAAACCGTTTCACAATCATATGATGATAACAAAATATATTTGTGCAAACGCCTTGCAGACACCTGAATTGTATGGTTTCTTCTGTAGAATTTGTCTGCTAGACATCTAATGGCTTTGGTGTAATAAACCAACAGCGAATAATCACCGCTGTCTGAATTAAGATAAACAACACTATACGGCGTGCAATGTAGCTTATCTGCAAACAGCATTCTGAAACGTTTAACAGTTTTCCTCTTAAAGGTTTTAAGCAAAGTCTTTCATGGAAAGTTTTAAAGGCGGTTTTCCAGTATTTCTATAAGTTCAGATAGTTCCTCACTTATCAGAGGCTTCTAATCTGTTCAAGGTCAAGGTAACTTATCTTTAATATTCCAGTTCGTTACAAAGCCAATATTAGCTTTCTGATAATTCCATGCAGTTATTACTACCTTCCTTACGCGCCAAATAACAGTAACCATTTCCCTCTCTACAGTATATGCCAATGAAATATCACGGTATTTGAATAAAAAAAAGAGTGATTTATGAGGTTTATAATACTACTACTTACAGAAAATGATGCAAATATAACCAACCACTTACTAGATTAGTAACACTATGAATTTTCTTAGATTATTCTTACTGCAGTGATTTTCACTTCTGTCCTAAACTCAAAGTACATCGTGCCTGCCAGTTGATCGAAATCAGATGACATATGAACTGAAGAGTTGGCAACAGATACACTGCACGGCATGATGCATGAAAGCCATCAACCTGCTTAGAGGCATAAGGAAAATATTTTAAAACAATTATGAATGTGAGTAATCGTAATATACGAGTTTTACAGTATAAATTGGTATTTTCATCAAAAATTTGTGATTAATATATTTTCGGTAACACAGTATAAAAGCTTCCTGTCTTCTTCGGATTAGTAGTGGACTTAAGAGAGTGGGAGAAAACACTGCGAGAGGAGAGTATGGAAAGAATCCATCTGAGACAACGACTTGGAAGATTCGAGGTTAAAAATCTCATATTAAAATTTTAAATTCATTGGGAATAAGTGCAACAGAGAAAAAAAATCACAGAAACGCAACACGAAATGATTTGACTGATCATCAAAGCAAGATTAAGGCAGATAAATCTGGTTTATTAGCTCACCAAAAAATAAATAAATAAATGTTATTCCAGGAATACAACCATACACTACGTCATAGTAGTTAAATCAAAGATACTGTATGGTTTCGAATCCCTGATAGCGAATGACAGAGGGGAACAGCAGGAACTCGATTAGAAATACATAAAAATACGCACGAAAATTTTAGGACCACTATTGAACTAGGATAACACTCATTTGGACAAAGAAGCAAATATGAAGATTTATACAGGACCGACAAAGTTACAGATGCAATAAGAAAAAGAAGCCCAAAATTTTATGGACACTTACATTGGAAGGTAGACCCAGATTTTTTTATTATTATTATTATTGCTTCCATCATTACGCTTCAAAGGCGGGAGAGGAAAGGGGACAAGGAACGTGGACTAATTCGGCTATGGTCGTTTGAAGGAACCATCCCGGCATCTGCATGGAGTGAAACCTAAACTTGATGGCTGGACGGGAATTTAAACCTGCGCCCTCCTGAATTCCAGGCCAGACCAAGATAATTATCGATTAAATATCTTAATTTCTAAATTAAAAAAAAACACCTTAGTATGACACATAGATATAAGATGGTGATTGTGAGTTCTGAAAGGAAAATGAAACAGGAGTGTTCTAAAGTGTTAGGTTAAAATCGGTTTCTAAGTGGTCAAATTATCTTTTTTAAGGACCGAATATTTCCATGTGACTATTTTCGGTAATTTTCCCTCTACAGTTGCTAAATGATTCTTTTACTACACGGTGGTTGGCCGCAGGGAACCAATAACAGTCCTTTTGATCAATGGGGCAAATGTTCCACAAACCATCACACTTTGCTGTAGCTGAGATCTAGAGATAGCAAATTTTACCGCGTGCGCTACTTTTCCGTAGCCGCAATGTTTTATTTCTTGATACAGAGGTATAGAACTGAGCTACTGAGCGTGGCATAATTACTGTCATGAACAAATACTGCAAACATGGTTTTTGACGGCTTTCTAATGTCGTGATGTCCATTTGGCTATTTCAGCCAGTCAGAATTGTGTCTCTCTTTGTTTAAATGAAACAACTAGTGTTATTACAATTAATGGTATGGACAAAACATGATTGCAACCTCGATTAAAACCACGCAAGCCGGACCTGAGACGACGAACCTGGCAATTCGAAGCAGCACAACACGTTAGACACTATGCTGCCCTGACCAGATTACCAAAATGTACGCGACACGATAAAAATGCCTCACGTTAAAACTAACCAAGTCGACAGTTCGCAAAAGTAAAAATTACCACTATGTGATTTCACTCTGAATAATGTAAACATTTGGAATCAAATAGATATGAAAGCAGAAGGGAAGTTGACAAAAACTGAAACAACTGAGGAAGGAGCATTCTAGTATGATACTGTAGGAATAAACCTGTTGTCATCTCCGACCCTCCTCTTGACTTTTAGCAATTTACGTTTAGTAGAGCGTAGTCAAGCTATGTCCAAAAAGGATTTAAAATGCTTACAGATTTCAACAGCAATTGCATCTTTTTAATGATTTCTTAGATGATACTTCAAAACTATTTCTTTCAGAATTGTAGTTCTTTTATTCTGCAACAATACAAAGTCTGTTGTTTTATAGTTAGTTCTAAAAATATAATACGCTTCATATTTGAAAACTTTAATCAATATCGATTAAATACCGACACTAAATTGAAGAATACAGAGCCGGATTCAAGCAGAATTAACTTTTGTATTTCAGTATTGCATGCCGTAAAAAGTAAATATCAGTTGCACTTTCGTTGTGGCGTTAAATCTCGTCAACATCGAAGTCATTCTAGGCAAGAAAGAACTGGGGATACGGAACAGGAAGAAATCGGACAATGGTGTTTTGTATGTACCATCCCGACATTCACGGAGTGCCGTGCTGGGACTTGAACCGTGTCCTCCAGAATGGCAGTCCTGAGGTTACCGCTCACCCACTAGGCTTGACAAATATCTGTTGTGATGACTATTACCGATATATTGACCTGTAAAAATGAAAAACGGACTATTTGGAGCAAAGCTGAAAATTGGGATTGCAAAAAAAAAAAGTGTCAAAACGATTGTTTTATTTGGTGCTTATTTCCAGCTGCTGCAGAGGACAAATAACTACGAATATAATACTTCTCTGGGAGGCGATAAAGCTAATTGAATCATAGCTGATCAGATAGATCCGCGAAAATTAAGGTTAAAGGGCAAAATTTACATATCAATCGCCATTCCTGATAATAGTTACTAGTCAATGAATTAACTAATTTTAGTTATTGTTCGTCTACAGTCTTTTTGAGGTACTGAACATGATTTATTCAACAAGTAACGTAGTAATAAAATTTTATGAGAAACAACCAGGAACTGTGTTAACCATTTTATGTTTTTACGAAAAATTGAATTTTTCCTTCGAACATTACACTTTGTCGACGTCGAGGTAATGTAAAACAGAAATCTGGATGACCAGATGGGGATCTGAATCCACGTCTTTCGGAATGCCAGGCCTGAGCGTTACCGCTCATTCACCAGGCTAGGTGATAAGACTCAATGTCTTCGATAGTTTTCAAGTCTATCGACTAAACATCGGTTTATATAACAGCAATATGTGTCACTATTAACGGGTTGAGAGAAAAAAGACCACTATCAGCGATTTTAATTATCAAATTTGACGTAAGCCACAGCTTAATTATTTTTTAAGATCATTATATCAATGGCAAAATAAGGTAATACAGTCGTTTCACTGGAGAAAGTAAGTACATGTAATAATAAGATACATTTTAATGGTATTTCTCCAACTGATCTAGCTACGCTGATATAATTCAAATTATCAGCATGCGTATATCATTCATCTCAAAGCGTTTCTAACAATCAAAGCACGGGGCAATACAAGACGAACACAGCACCAATTCCCGAGGTATGATTCGAACCAGCGACCCTCACAAGGGAAGCCTGATCACTGACCCTACGCCAGGAATTTAGATAGAATTTATTGAATAAATTGTTATTCCTATTTTTTTCGTTAGACTTTAGATTATGAGCAATTATAAGCGATTCATCCGACTATGTGGATTACAACATCAAAGGCAGTATATTTGTACGCTGTGTGACATACTTTTCGATTTATGAGACGAGATTTGAAACTCATTTTCCAAAGATAAGGCAACCATACACGAGCAACAATAGCTAAAAAGAAGCAGGAGTTGAGCTTATGGTGCAAGGAGCTTATTGTTATAGGCTTTGTTTTTCGGCTGTAACTTTAAACTTACATTGATTCAAATTTCTGCATAACGTTGGCTACCTTTTAATAATTTTCAAAAATGTTTACCACAAGCGAAATCTTTTTTGCCAGTAATTTAAAATCTTTAATTTTTCTTTCATTTAGCAAATCTAGCATGCGTTTGAACACTTAATGAGGCGTTTAATGAATGGCGAGCGTGAATTCATCTGATTGATGCGTGATTTGAATAGGTATTATAGACAAAATCAGTGACTGTTCTGAAAACATTCTTCCGCTTGCATTGTTGACGGAGTTTACGGAACCCCGCTCTAATGGGCGAGCTAAAGTGTTGCCATCTGTCTGCAAAACGTGTAACTTGTGTTCTGTATCATGAGTGTTTAAGTACAGTTTATGAGATGGAAATTGGATACCGTGTCAGAATTCGCCTAGGTGATTGCACTAACGACGGACAATACGTCGCGACCGAGATTTGAACCTAGGACGTATCCAGTGCAGTGGTATTATGTAGTTATGATGAGGTGACGAAATCCAATACCAGCAGTGCCTCAATGCTGATGAATGCAATCGGGGAAAGAACTATAACGAAATTATCTAAAGATATATATGATAATTTCGACAGCGAAAGGACATTTAATACTGTGTCCTCTTTTCGAAATTCTGTTTCAAGACTCGAAGTAGCTGCCAGAGCATTAAAAATTACTAGGCAATCAGTTTTCGCTGCTAAATGTAGAATTAACTACAGCAAGAAAAATATGCAAAAACATTTTGTCTGACTTGATGAACCAAGGAAATATTTTCACAGATATCATGCAACAATACAGAAATTGTAAATGATTTACTTCCTCTATTGGAATTATTTTATGTTTCAAACTGTATCTGAAATCAACAGGTTTCGTAAAGTAAATGGGTAGACATAAGAGTAAACAAACAAACACACTCAGCCAAATACTGAATATAAGCTTTGAATTTATCGACTAGAATATTGTCATAATCAAACACTAAAATATCACTTTTTCATTCACAGTAGCTTTGATATAATGGTTTCATTGTCGTAAACGTTCAATGCCGGGAAATATAGGTAGTGTTAAGTGTTCGTTTCTGGCGGTCTATCTTTAGCTTTTAATAATTTATCTATCAGCAAGGTCATACATCTATAGCTCTCTGCGTAGGAGCAAATATGTGAAAAATTTAATACTAAAATATCAGAAAAACTTTGAACAATACTAACAAAATAGTATCTTGGAATTGTGTGTTTCGTATGAATGGGAAATATCTCGTTGCGTATATAAAACAGCTGTTGAGGAGAACTCGATTCCAGTGAGAAGGCGTGGCTGGGGCATCAATCTTCTATACTTATCTCCTTCGGAAATTTATCTTCCGATCCATTACATGGCCGCTATGGGGGCAGTGAAAAGGCGACGTGCGGTATAAGACATTCATCGCGCTTCGGGTTTTCACACGCTGGCTATACCAGTTCATAACATTACAATCATTTATTTAACGCACTTTCCACAGTAGCTTAGCGCCATATAGTTGTTATTTTTTTTCATGACTTTCGGCATTTTAATGCCATTACAGTCTCATCACAGAATTCCATATTTCACCAAGTTGGCCTCGCAGCTCAGTAACTAAAATGACAGACTACAACTGGGTACATTAGGTTCAGTTCCCGATCATGCAGAGGATTTTTACTCGAAGCTGAAAGTCTGGAACGGTTTCCTCCAGCCAATCTAAAAGCTGTCAGATGCTATTATTGAGGAAACATTTTTATATGTTTACAGCTTACATGGTTCAACCATTAGGGTCGGGACAGGATTGAGGCCTAGGAATTCGACCATGGACTTTTGCAGGAAACATTCCGGTATTCGCCTAGAGTAATTTTGAGAAACCATTACAACCCGAAATATGGATGGTCTGATGGGGATTCCAACCAGCGTCCTATCTGAAATCGAAGCCTATCCTTAACCGCTTACCCACAATGTAACAAAAGAAGAAGAAAATGTGTATATATCACTGAGTCGAACATAAGCATTGAGAGCATAGCCAAGCCAGCGGTTCCAGCTATATATATACCAGAGCAGCTTTGAGCCAATGTCCCGAGCAAACTACTCTTCGCCTCTACATCCCTTAATTGTTTCTATACATACCTACAGTTTTTAACTGATATCGATAGAAATTTACACACGTACACTTTAAATCAATCAGACAAGACCGTCTAAATTTTTTATATAAAAGCCCAATCTTTCTTCCCCTTTACCCCCAACCCTTTTAATTTCCAATGTTCTTTACCAAAAACCAGTTTTAAATCCCGTCAAAATCAATTAAGCTATTTGTAAGTCATGGTAGAATATTCATAGAATAAATGTGTCCCAATATCTTAACATGTTCCTCAGATATCAACTTGGACCCCAAGCTATCACGTTGTGAAAATGAATTAAAAATCTATATTTTCTGTGTGATGCCGGAACAAACAGGTATATTCCAGAGACAGATTTGTGTATGTGCCATGTGGTAATTATTAATGCCCAGATGTTACATGTTTCGATTATCGAGCGGCAGCTTAAGATGATGTTAAATTAGGCCGGAAGACAGCCTGGACCAAAATGTAACCCGAGATTCCTTAACACAGCATCCAATTCACCTCGTTCTGGAAGTTGTTGGGGTATTTAAAGACAGATTTTTTGTTTTGTTTTGAGAAAGAGCTTTAGAACAGCTGCGGCATAATTAAATACAAAACATACTATAATACCACTAAAAATTTAAGAATAAAATAATTGTTTTAAAAACATAAAAACCACCTTCAAAAAAAGCATACTAAAAATTTTAAAATAATTTTATACCTTGCTTAGAAGAAAGTAAATCTAAATGAACAAGATTTTACATTACTGTTATTGAAATTTTTAAATTATTTAGTTATTTTTGGAGCCGGTGCCAGCCAAAGCAAGAAAAACAAAAAGATAAAACAATAATGAATAACAATACCACATAAAAATCATGTTACTACTTACCTACAATTAATGTTAGAAACATGTTTCAACAAAACTGAAACATACAGATGATACGCCGCTATTAAACTAACTGTAAAGCGTTTATTGCATAATGCAGCCTACCAACTGACAGTGTAGTGCCAGAGATATGCCTGGATGACCAACGAGGCCAAGCCATACATTAAAATACTGTCTAATTTTTTCGCTAAACTGTCTTCCTCAATAACAATATCTGTCTCACAACATGCTGTAAAATATTTGGATTTTTAGTTCGTACTCCCCGTTTCGCCTCTAACACCAAATGAAGTTCAGTAATTCGATCTTCGCTATGTGACAACTGGCACCGACTCCAAAAGAACTAATTAATGAAAAAATTTCAATAACAGTAATGTAAAATATTGTCCATTTACTTTCTTCTAACCAAGGAATAAAATTAGTTTAAAGTTTTTAGTGTGCTTTTTTTTTTGAAGGCGGTTTTTATGTTGTTTTTTTTTTTAAACAATTATTTTATTGATAATAATTATCTGTAATTTATAAGTACAAAGAAAATTTTTTGTGGATGACTAATTGAAATTATCATATTTTTTATTCAATTAATCAGACGAATTTTAGTTTAGGATATTTTGAAAATTAATTTTATTCATCGTACACTGCAACGAAACGAAAGAATTTAATTTTCTTGCTCTTGATATTACTTTTATTGTTTTATTTTGGTTGATTTTATTATTTTTATTTAATGAAAGAAAGTTAACACTCAGGGGGCCTTCAAAAATCGTGGGCTCCAGTCTGCTGCCTAGTCGTGCCTATTGGGGTACCCAGAACTGCCTTTATGTCAAGTCGTTGGTTTTTGGTTAATCAGTAAATGTTTACCATTTGGTCAATTTTAAATGATTTATTATTAATTAATTTCAAAAATATTTCTTTAATCCTACAGTACACGGGGTACTGAGACTTTCACACGTTGCAAATTTCTATGTTGCGAGATTCTTACTCTGAGCTGTTTTTCCAGGCTCCTTTCGCTTCAATGATGAAGATCAGTAAACTATCGAAAAAATTCAGTGTCGTAACTACCTGAGCAAATCACTTCGGCCGCCACTGTAAATGTATAAGTCGGAGTATGTTTGACGTGCCACGTGGTTAAGTCACTTCACGTAAGAAATAATATGATATATGTGAAGAGACACGTGCATTTATGTTGATTGTATAATGTGAATGTAAGGCTGCTAAATCGAGTAAAAAAACAATCACTGAAATCTCTGAAGTACCAACACTCTGCCCTGGTGTCATCCGATTGATTGATTTCAGTATATTTCACTTAACTAATAAACCTAGCTCGAATTAAATATCTAAATATAATAAGACGCCCACTCACCAAAACCGTCCTATAACACTTTCAAGGGAATAGGTAGCCCAAACTTCACCCATATTCCCTGAATTCCTCAATAATTATTTAAGGTTATGGCTTTACGCCTTGTCGACGTCAACGTCGTAGAAGCGGAAACGGACTAGGGGCAAAGAAAGGGAAGGAATTTGGCCATGGCTTTTTGAAAGAACCATCCGGGCATTCGCCTGGAGCGATTTCGGAAAACAGTGGAAAATCGAAATTGAGATTGCCGGAAGGGGAATCGAACCCGTATCCTCCCGAATGCGAGGCAAGAGCGTTACCGTTCAGCAACCACACTCAGTAGGTCCTCAATAGTCTGTGCAGGTACAGTGTGATAGTTGAGATACAAGATAATAATAATAGTAGCACCGATCCATACCGGGAGTCATACAGACGATCTTATCTAGGAGAGGATGACCAATATTCTAATCTACATTAGATTCGTGTACGCTTTGTGAATATATGTTTTTGTTTGTGTATCTTGAGTGTGTACAGAAAACCGCCCTAAAAGATAGCTGATACGCCGAAGATGAAATCTGAACCAGGAATCGTTGTACCTAATAGTACCGCCACGTCAGGGGTTGTGGGAGTATATTTTGTTGCTAATCTTTTACAGTCGTTACTTAGCTACATGTACATGACAACATGTAACCAACAAAATTGTAGCAAAGTGGCTAGAGCGATATAAAAATGAATCTCGATGAAAAATATCGGTGCCCCAGTACCGAAGCAGAGCAACATGTAAGGAAAACTAATCTGGTAACACGCGTCCCTTAATAGGAGATGCAGAAATCCCGACGCCGACACAAAGCAATTATTTTCTGCATTGCAAAAATGCCTTAAAGTGAGCGTTTGATAACATAGAGCCACAAAAAAAAGTCTGGTGCCTGGAATATTTTAACGAATCCTCAGGTAAATTCGGTTGATAAATTTGAAAATAACTTCGGTTTTTCTCTGTCAGGTCTAGTTTTTTTTACTGTACTCATCTCTATGTGACTTATTTACATTGGAATACATTTTCCAAACAGTGTACATGGGCTAGTATTAGTGTGATTTAGGGGAATTGAACAAGTCTGTTTTTTTAATAAATTTATTTTATTCATATATGAGGCAAATAATATTCAGGGATAAAGTGCGCATTACCAATAAATAAAATACAAAAATATATTCAAAATTGAAAATGCAAAGATTTCGCCTGAAAATTAAAGGAATAAATTTACGCTTCTTTGTGCGTTATAAATGTTGAGCAACAGGCTTATAACCTTTCAAACACCAACAATAATCCGCCATCATGACAGTATTCCTTGCTACCGGGCTGTCCTGATGGAATCGTTCATCTGATTCGATGATGACATCTCGGAGAGTTTCAGGAAAGCGATCAAGACGACTAAAAAGAAAATGCATTTTGATGCTCATATTTACGGCAATATCACGAAAGTTGACACCATGTTACTAACCAGGTCTTTGTAGTTTTTACTTTTATGTTTCCCGATCAAATTTTGTACTACTTCTACAAAAGCAAGCCAAGGTAATGCTTCATTCTCGTGCATCATCGTTTCGCGAAATTTGTCCTTAATGAGAGCTTACGCATCAATTGTCCATCAAAAATCTCTGCTCCAAGATTTTCAAATGTCTTTTCTGGATACAAGCTGCAGATATACTTGAAGGACTTCTAATATAGACAAATTATTTTATCAGTACGAGTTTGACGTGCAGAGGTGGGAAGATTTTTTCTAGAGGTTTTTCTAAAACTTCTTGTATAATATATTGGCAGCTCTATAAGCAGCCATACCTATTCAATGGGCAAGTCTTTCTTAACATACAATAGCGATTGTCATGGTCTTTACTATCCCGCATGAAAAGGAAATATGGGACTTTGGTATAAACCGATATCCGTCTTAAGATAAAATTCAGCAATTGCAATGTTGGCATCTGAAGACGTTATAACAAATTCAAATTAGAATAAAATGACAAATTAAAGCAGGATACGTAGGCCCTACATACATACATAATAACCTTAAAACATATGTAGTGGGAGTAAGCGAGCGAGCGAGCTTCGTGGATTCGGATAGTGGCGGTTCAAACGCGGCATCTGTGGTAATCATTACGAAAAATTAATCTCGGACATGCACAGAAATTAATGCATTTTTTGCTTATTGCTTTACGCCTCGTGGACGGCTAAGGTCATTAGAGGCGGGATGGGACTGGGGACAAGGAACGGGAAGGAATTCGGCCACGGCTTTTTTGAAGGAAGCATCCCGCCATTCGCCTGGAGTGATTTGGGGAAACCATGGAAAACACAAATCGGGATGCCCGGACGGGGATTCGAACCCGCGTCCTCCCGAATGCGAGGCCAGAACGTCAACCGTTCACCCACCACGCTCGGTAACGAAATTAAACACGACTCCAATGGAACACTACATGCGTCATTTTTTCATGTTAACATGAAAAGAAACATAGGGACTGCCACTCACACGGATACACTTACAGACATCATATATTTTGACTAACACCTAATATATAATCGAGGAATGTTACATAGCTTAGAATCTAGACCCGATATGAAAAAGGAAGGTCATATTTGGAATCGAAGGACAAATTTCGTATAGAAATGGTGTTCATTTCCTAAACACTAAAACTGTTGTTGCCCAGTGTAATCAGGACGTTATACGAGATATTACGTCAGTCTAACTCTTACACGTTCCGTATTTAGATAGTATGCAATGTTTCATTTTGCCTCTAGAAACATTTATTGATGAAAAACTGTTAGATGGAGAGTGCAGTCATGACGGTGCCGGCTTAGTAAGGCCAAGTCGCCTGTCGGTTCACTGAATCCGAGTGGTCAGACACTAAGTTGTGTGGCAACACGAAATCCTGTAAAATAAGAAGAAGGTGCCGACGGCTTTGTAGGCGATTACAAAGCAGCTTTCGGAGTGTCCGCTGGCGGACCTGTCGTAAAATTGTAAACGGAGTTGGCTACGAATACATGACAGAGTGGCAGAGGACAAATAGCTGAGGGCCTGGGAACATACAGTGCGTAGCGTTAGCGGTAGCCTATTATGTGTATGAAAACTTCAAAAGTTGCTTAAAATCACGATTCTTCAGAAACGCGTTTTTATTTAGGAATGCCGAAGAACGTCGCTAAATTGCTGAGGTGTCTAAATAAATCACCTGTTAGTGACAACTTACTGTTACAGGTGAGCCAATCGGAGCTGGTGGTTTGTTGGCTATTTGGTGCCTCCAACGATACCCGAGCAAAACGTTTGCATCACGGAGGAGGTTTACGATTGCTATTTCTTAGTGATAGGATGCACGATGCAGTGACGTGAGTGCAAGGTGTCACATTCAGGGGTTCCCGCTACCTCCGTAACACGTTCTTTAGCCACAGCCCACAACTAAAATATCCTCAAATGTCTGGTCATTAAAAACTAAACCTGGATTCTCATGTTCTTAGATTCAATTCAATATGACTGATTTGTTGAAAATTGACTTCATTCAAATGAATAAAAGCTTTTTTTATCGACGTCGAGGTCATTAGAAGCGGGAAAGGACTTGGGGACAAAGAACGGGAAGGATTTCGGCCATGGCCTTTATTGGAACAGCGCAGTCATTCATGTGGAGTGATGTGGGGAAACAATGAAAAACCCAAATCGGAATGGCCGGACGGGTCTTCGGACGCGCGTATTCCCGAATGCGAGACCAGAACGATACCTCTCGCCCACCACGCTAGGTTTAATAAAAGCATCCGTTTTGATATTTTTTCCAGATATAATTAAATACCTGAGATCTACATTATTAATGTTCATTCATTTATAATCCAAGTTCAATAATTTTATTTTACAAAGTCTATTTTGAAAATAAGAGCTACCTTGTATAACAATATCAAATTATTATTAAATGATTGAAATAAATCCAGCGAGATTTTGCATTTACATTTCAAGTGACTTTCAACTCCCAGATTATTTACAGTATAATAACTTTCACTACACGGCAAATAAGTGCTTCCAATATAAAGTTATGGTATGATGCGTTGTTAGAATGTAAGAAGGTTAAATCATACGTTGAACAGAAACATTTTGTCTGCGGATAGAGAACTGGTGCTGAAGAGGGTAATTAGAATAATTAATATAGTGTAAAAATCGAGACAACATAAAACGTTAGTGGAAATACTTTATTCTGATAAAGTGAAAAATAACAATATACAGGTGTAATGCCAGAAAATATTACCACAAAGCGAGGTGTCATTAAAAGTAGATACGCCGCCATCTGGCAATCTTAGCTGTAATGTGAAGTACAAGTTTCTTAAATGAGACGCTCAAACAGCAACGAAACACAAAACAGAAAGCAATATTGGAAAGCAGTAGCCACTTGGGGAAAATCAGCTTTGAAGTGAATGTCTTCCCATCACATAAACACACAATGACGCCAAAATCAAATATACGTTCACTCCCTCTGCATGACATTGCTGAATGAGATTATCGAATCACAATAGCAGCAATCAATGCCCAGCCAAAACAATTCCACCAACAGTGTAAGCATTGTCTGCAAAATTGCATGTTTAGAATCACATATTATACCGTGCGTAAACTACAAGACGAACTGACACGTAACCCATGTATGTAGATGCATAGTTGGACATCGGGCAAATAATAACAATAAAAAAAAAAATATGCTGAAACAACACAGTTCACTTACAAGGGTTAGGTGATCAGTTCTCGGCCTGACAAACAGGTGGCACTATTATTAATTAATTTTTTGCGATGTTGATACACGCGTTGCATTAACGAACGTCACGTTACAATTTGATCTTCGAAGTAGTTTTATTTATACGGATTTTAAATTAGTCGTAGTATGTGTGTCTTGTTAAAATTGACATACTGGAATATGGTTCGGTGGTGAATTACTTCGTTCTGAACGGTTTATCGCCAATATAGATTCATCAGAAGATTATAAAGCCGTTCAAGGAGTATGTTACTTCATTTTCAACAGAAATGATTGACTGGCTGAGTTTAAAAGTGGTCGTATGTCTCTCGAAGATGATCCACGTGAAAGACGATCAAAACTGCAACCATATAATATGAAAGCAATGACAAACAGTGAACGATCAGCAAAGCAAAGGTGTATGACAGCTGAGGCCGCAGGCATTTCAGAAGCTATAGTGAAGCACATTTTACATCAAGAATTTTATATAAGAAACCTTTGCGCAAGATTACCTTTTTTTGTTTTTTTGATTTTTTATACTTTTTTTGCTTACAGCTTTACGCCTCGTCAACGTCATTAGAGACGAGAAATGACTGGGGACAAGGAACGGGAAGGAATTCGGCTATCGCCGTTTTAAAAGAGCCAACCTGGCATTCGCCTTGGGGAAAACATGGAAATCACAAATCTGGATGGCCGGATGCGGATTCAAACCCGCGTCCTCTTGAATACGAAGCGAGAATGTTATCATTCTCCCACCACGATCGGTCACAAGATTGGCGATACATTTGTTAAATACGAAAACTAACTTTTCAACAAGGATCCTGCTAATTTTGTATAAGACGTACGTCCACCACTGCATGCGAGAAACGAAACGGCAGTGAATACATTGGGTGGTAGCTGTAGCTGGTGGCGCTGCAGTGAGAAAGAAGAAGTCGTTAACCAGTTTTCTGGGATTCACTTTACTGATCGCTTTAAGAAGGGGCGAATACTACGTAAGGGAGCGTGCACAAACCACGTAGCTCCATTTTGCCCTCCTGTGAACCCCCCCCCCTCCCTCCACGTAGCTCTACGTAGCTTTTGCCTCTACCCCCCCCCCCCCCCCACGTAGCACGTAGCTTTTTTCCCTTTTCATTCCAGAAGACATTTTGTGCTGTTTTCTCTTGTCAGACTATTGTAAATAGATAATTAACTGTGGGAAATAAGTATTCACATGCTGTTGTGGGTTCTGTTCCTCATTTTAACTGTGAAAAATGTTATGAAAGGAAAGCTACGTGGCCTGGCTCGGAACCCCCCCTCCCCCCACGTAGCCCAGCGTAGCTTTCCAGCATAGCCTTCCAGCAAACCCCCCCCCTCCCCCTGGACCGAGCCACGTAGTTTGTGCACGGTCCCTAAGTCTTCTCAACCAACTGGATACAACATTGGTGAGAAGAGACATGGTTACAAATTGATAAAATTGTTTTCCATCAGGACTATGCACCTTGTGATGTCACAGTCACTTTCCGCCGATCTGCAAATAGTACCTGTGTAAGCGGACGAATGCATTGTTTCAAGTCAGTCGTGACCTAACTATGGTAGCTGGCGGCTTGCGTCGCGTAGCGTGAGACGCTATAGTAATAGTGCGGTGTATTGAGCATCATGAAGAGAACTAAATGTGTTTAGTCGGGACACTGCGTGTGTTACATAAAGTTTGAACAGTGCAGGAATGCAGAAGAATTGTGACATTAAGAGTAACTTGGTGTAAAGCTGACTAGATTTTTAATTTCCTTTTTATCTTGAAGAATCCTGCAATCTACGGTTGACGAAGTTTCGATTAGCCTTAATATTCAAAACGTGGTGGTGGCCAACCGGTTCGATGTTCTAAGCTATTGCAATAAACGTGTGGTGGACTTAAGTTTGTGGTACAGTACTCGATGACTTTTTTAAATTATTTATCCACCTCCTGTTTCGGGCCGGTTTGGTACGTCACCTGGCGACCGACGGCAATAACGAACTATTTACAAATTAAATTAACCTGCTTCTAGAACTGTGTAAGAATAATTTGCAAACTTTAATAAGCATTAAGTTCGAGTTGAGAGAACATAGTTCGCGACGTACAATACATACCAAATAAATGTCTTACAACCTGTTCACATAGGTGTATTGGAAATGGGAAAAAACTGTGAGATTTGAAATACGAATTGTTGGAAAATACACAATATTCACCAGATTTGCCACCATCTGACTTCCGCCAATTTGAAAAATATAAAGAAGTTAAGGTTAAAAAATGTTTCGAGTCAAATAAAAAGGTGATAGCAGCCTTAGAAGGATATATTTTTGAAACATTGCCATGTACTTTACGGGTGGAATCTATTCACTGGAGAAACGTTCGGCATGGTGCATTGAACTAAATGAGGACTTCAGAGAAATATAAATGCTCTCCTGCACTGCCAGCACCAGAACTATTCACCGTACCCTCGTACTTGCAGAGAAAATTAATGGAAGAAATGTCGGCACTTACAGTGTTACTGTGGAATGCTCTGTTTCTGAGTGTAAATGGAGAAACTTTAATCCCGCTTGGTGGGTGAGCGGTTTCGTATTCGGGAGGACGCAGGTTCGAATCGTCGCCCGATCATCCAGATTTGGGATTCCATCACTCCAGGCGAATGCCGGGATGGTTCCATCAAAAGGTCATGGTTTAATTCTTTCTTCCCTTTACCGGTACATTCGCTTTTATATTTTCCTCCGTTGATTACACTGCTATCAGCAGGGGCTGAAATTTTTTTTAAGACGAAAATGAGCGTTACTGCGAAAACAGAAACATTGTTCTTTAAGCTATGACTCTTTTATTTTGTGCCAAAGTAAATAATTTATAGGCGTCTCATCGGCAGGATTTGGACGCAAATTTATGTAATTTTTTAGCGAAATTATGGGCGACAACTAAGCTGCTGATAACACTTTGGATTTCGTTGAAATGTTCTAAAAGATATATGGCTAGGTTAAATTGTTGCGAAGAAAAATTAGCCCTTAATACGAATTTCTTGTTAATTATTGATTGAGAAAAAAACAAATTGATACTCAACAACGAATAAAGTTCTACAAGTCAAAACGCAGAGTGTGGGATACATGAAAACCACAACTAGAACAAAAAATTAAAGAAGCAGGGTGATCAACTTTATTAAGATACTAAATAACGTCAAGCAGTAATAATAATACAGATAAACACAAGAAGATGACGCAGACACATGTGGACCTAGTGTATAATATAGATGTTGTGGAAATCATGAGTGATTTCATTGTGTTGCGAGGAGGAAAAGAAACTATTGCAGGGTATTCTGCAGTAGGTTCTTAGAATTCTAAATTAGCTGATATGCTATTTAAACAAGATACAGGGGACACAGGTATACAGGATCATTGCAGCTAACAATATAATTGTTAAAGACGCATTCTGGAAGAAGGACTGTAAAGGAAATCTGGTAACGTTTACTTTCATTACAATGTGGGAACTGAAAAATGTAATTTGAAATAGAAGACTATTTAAACGGAGGTAACGCAGAACAGAGCGACTGGAAGTTTTTTTTTTTTTTTTTTTTTTTTTTTTAAAAGGAGAGAGAGAGAACATCATGCTAATCAAAAGTATTTAAGTAAGTATGTTCTGGGTTATGGTAAAATACTAAACGTGAATCAGCTTAAGAAGCATGAACACACTGATGTTGCAGAGCGGTCTGGTAGCTGAGTGGTTAAGTAGTCTGACTGAGACCTAAAGATTCCTGGCTCGAATCCGAAAAGGCCCCTAACCCGAACTTTACCTCTATCGCAGATTGCTGTGTAACGTGAAGTACGCCTGAACGCTTTCGTGGTTCATATTCCATGTTAAGCCATAGGCCCCTAGGTTAGTTAGCCACGGCTAGTGGCGCATTGCACGGCGAGTCGAAATCTCAGTCATCGGGTGGGTGGGTGATCGGTAAAACTCTGGCCTCGCATTCGAGAGGGCGCGGGTTCGAATTCTCATCTGGCTGTCAGATGTTGGTTTTCGATGGTTTCCCCAAATCACTCAGTGGCGGGATGGTTCCTTCAAAGGGGCCGAATTCCTTCCCGTCCCTTGCTCCCAGTCCTTTCCCGCCTCTATTGACGCCTACGTGGCGTACTATTACTACTGTTATTACTTCGCGATTCACTAGAAGTGAAAGGGGGGGGGGGGAAACTCTGTCACCTTGCGGCCGAACAATCCTTTGAGATATGCCAGCCAACAATGCAATCCGATGGGTTGATTACACTGAGGAGAAAGATAATCAAAGCATTTGTAGAAATACTGGGTGTTAGATAGAAAGCAGGGATATGAAAAATTGTCTTAAGTGATGAAGTAAGACCGCAGGAACAATTTTTATGGGTAAGAACGTTGTTCATCCCGTTGCCCTCCGTTGCGTAGTTTTGAGTACTAGTCATTTAAAATTGGACAGTTCTTATGTTGCTCCTAATTCTGGACTGCTACCCAGTACTTAACTTGTAAGACGAAATCACGTCAAAAGAGAAAGATAAATATGGCAATAGTCACACTGCCAATATACTTAGTATAACAACACACAGAAAGAAAGTATAAGGGAGACTAGAGGACAAATTCGACATGGGAAAGATAAGGAGGTAAGCGGAGTACTTTTTGAGGTCAGGAATAATAAAGCATACATGGCGACATGACTTGAAAAAGTAATCTATACGTGCGAACTGATGAAAGAAGAAGAAAGGGCGAGGATACCTTGAAATAATTCTTTATAATCTTGTATTAAAGTAAAGGGGTGCAAGGGTTTGGGAGAGACAATACTAGTCTTTTCCAACCAAATGTCAACCTCTCCTTCACGTGGTGCACCCTGTTTGCACGGACGAGGCTCTGGCGACTGAAAGATTCCCGGTATAAGGAGTCACCCACTGCTTGCCAACGGCCTCTGAAAAGAGGGCGGAAGAGCGGGGAGCGGTTCAGGGCACCCTCTTGCCCTTGGGGTTGGAAACGGCCCCTAAAGGCGGATGAATCAGAAATGATCAACGGTATGGGGATGCAGAAGGCAACGGGAAACCACTGCATTAAAGACCCAAAGGGTATCCCGAGGACATGTAATCCTCTCAAATTACATATATCATGATGGCTTCTTCCTGGGTAAAATATTCCGGAGGTAAAACAGTCCCCCAATCGGATCTCCGGGTGGGGACTGCTCAGGGAGGAGTCATCAGAATGGATAGAAACATTCTACGAGTCGGAGCGTGGAAAGTTAGAAGTCTGAATAGGGCAGGTAGGTTAGAAAACTTAAAAAGGGAGATGGAACAACTTAAGTTAGATGTTGTTGGGATTAGTGAGATTAAATGGAAGGACGCACAGGATTTCTGGTCTGGGGAACACAGGATAATTAGCACACAAGCTGTCAATGGAGTCACTGGTGTAGGATTTGTAATGAACAAGAAAGTAGGGAAACGGGTTAGTTATTATGAACAATTTAGTGACAGGATTATTTTGATGAGGTTAGAAACTAAGCCCGTCCCAACCACATTAGTACAAGTGTATATGCCAACGACACAGGAAGATGACGAAGAAATAGAAAAAATATACGCTGAAATTGAAGAATTAATCCAATATGTGAAAGGGGAGGAAAATCTAATAACCATGGGTGATTGGAATGCAATAGTGGGAGAAGGAAAAGAGGGGAATACTGTAGGAAGTTTTGGTCTAGGAGAAAGAAATGAGCAAGGAAGCAGGTTGCTAGAATTTTGTGAAAGATTTAAGCTAGTAGTGGCGAACACACTGTTTAAGAACCATGCAAGAAGAATATACACCTGGAAACGTCCTGGGGATACAGGCAGATATCAGCTAGATTATATCATGGTCAAACAGAGATTCAGGAATCAAGTTCTAGACTGTAAAGCATACCCAGGAGCAGACATAGACTCGGACCATAATTTGATAGTAATGAAGTGCAGGCTGAAATTCAAGCGAATAAGGAAGCAGCATAAGCAGAACAGACTGGAAGTGAATAAACTGAAACAATCTAGCACGAGAGAAAAATTTGCAGAAATGGTAGACTTAGGTCTAAGAAGTAACTTTGAAAGGAGCTCAACCGAGGACGAATGGAATGCATTAAAGACCGAAATAATGAAAGCTGGCAAAGAAAAATTAGGCTTTAGGGAACAAGCTGCCCGAAAACCTTGGATCACAGAAGAAATTTTGCAGCTGATCGATCAGAGGAGAAAGTACAAAAATGCTCAGGATGAAGCAGGAAAAGAGCAGTACAGGCAATTTAGAAATCAAATAAATAGGAAATGCAAAATAGCAAAAGAAAAATGGCTACAAGAAAAGTGTGAAGGAGTAGAAAAGGAAATGGTTGCAGGAAAAGTAGATGTTGCATATAGAAAGATCAAACAGAATTTTGGAGAAATGAAGAAAAGAGGCATGAACATTAAAGCTGCCGATGGGAAACCTCTTTTAAACTCAGAAGATAGAGCTAACCGATGGAAGGAATACATTGAGAAACTGTATGATGGGGACGACTTGAACAATAGTGTTTTGGAAAAGGAAGGCGATGTCGACATGGATGACTTGGGAGATCCTGTTTTGAGGACAGAATTTAATAAAGCTCTGAATGACTTGAAAGCAAATAAGGCAGTTGGAATTGATGAGATCCCTGCAGAACTTCTTAAATCTCTAGGAGAGGAAGGAATCGAAAGATTATTCAAGCTGATATCAAAAAGTTATGAAACAGGAGAAATTCCAACTGATTTTAATAAAAATATCATCTTCACACTTCCAAAGAAAGCACAAGCCGACAAAAGTGAGAATTATCGCACAATTAGTCTAACATCACATGCTTCAAAATTGCTGACCAGAATAATATACAGAAGGATGGAAAGGGTAGTAGAAGAGATGGTAGGTGAAGATCAGTTTGGGTTTAGGAAAAATCGCGGTACAAGGGAAGCAATTCTGTCTTTAAGATTAATACTTGAAGGCCGGATCAAGAAAAACAAACATACTTTTATGGCATTTGTTGATTTAGAAAAAGCTTTTGATAATGTTAGGTGGGACAAGATGTTCAAAATTTTAAAGAAGTCAGGTCTAAAGTATCGAGATAGAAGAATCCTCTATAAACTATATAAGAATCAAGTGGCTGTGATAAAAGTAGAGAATCACGAGAGACATGCATCAGTTAAAAAGGGTGTGAGACAAGGTTGTAGTCTATCCCCGTTAATATTCAACTTGTATGTAGAAGAAGCAATAAAGAAAGTCAAAGAAAAATTTCCATGTGACATAAGTTTTCAGGGAGAAAAAATCCGTATGCTACGATTTGCTGACGACATTGTCTTATTAGCAGAGAGGGCTGAGGATATTGAGAAGTTATTGAATGGCACGAACAAAATACTGAAGGAAGATTTTGGACTGAATATAAATCAAAGTAAAACAAAAGTGATGAAATGTAGCAGAAATGACACCAATACTAGCAGATTAAATATAAAAATAGGATCTGATGCAATAGGAGAAGTGAGTGAGTTCTGTTACTTGGGAAGCAAAATTACAACCGATGGCCGAAGCAGGAATGATGTTAAAAGCAGAATAGCTCTAGCAAAAAGAGCCTTCATGAAAAAGAGAAACCTTTTAGTTTCAAATATTGATCTAGGAATTAGAAAGAACTTCTTAAAACTCTATGTGTGGAGCACAGCACTTTACGGTAGCGAAACATGGACTTTAGGAATACCGGAAAGAAATAAACTTGAAGCATTTGAAATGTGGTGCTACAGAAGAATGCTGAAAATTAGGTGGACAGACAAAGTAAGAAATGAACGAGTTTTAGAAACGATGGGTGAGAAAAGAAGTTTGTGGAAGAAGCTTACAGGAAGAAGAGACAGGCTGGTAGGTCATATTTTGAGACATGCTGGATTGGTTAATTTGTTAGTGGAGGGAACAGTTGAAGGTAAGAACTGCAGAGGTAGACAGAGATTAGAATATATGAAGCAGATAATTGAGGACGTGGATTGTAAGGGGTATGTAGAAATGAAGAGGTTACCACAGGATAGGAAGGGATGGAGGATTGCATCAAACCAGTCTAAAGACTGACGACAGCAAAAAAAAAAAAAAAATATTAAAGTAAAAATTCATGAAAAGCCGAAATCAGTTGTAGAGTGGTAATAGACTATCTGCATTGATATTCAGTGTAGACGCAACGGAAATTTGATCTACGAAATTAAGTTAGTGGTAGGTTAAAGACGGCATTTTTTATTTTTTTGCTTATAGTTTTACGTATCGTCGACATCGAGCTCTTTACAGACGGAATGAAAATGGGGGGCAAGCAACTGGAAGAAATTCAGCCATGGCCTTTGAAGGAAATATCCCGGCATTCTCCAGGAAAGAATTCAGGAAACCATGGGAAACCGATGGCGGGACGGGGATTTAAACCCACGTGCTCCCGATTATCACTCACCCACCAGGCTCTGTGAACAGTATCGTTAGTTGTAAGAACGGAGACTTTCTCGGCGTATGCTTGATATGAAGTCTTCACGGGTGTACCGCCGGATAGTGTTTTGAAAACACGATATTTCGACGACTAGCTCCGTCGTCTTCATCAGGTGTCGAGACACACCCGTGAAGACTTCATATCAGTATCGTTAGTCTCTTACGTAAACCAACCAATGAGCAAATAGTTGGCATGAAGCCCAGTTACAGATGAGATACATCTGGGATAGTGGTAAGCATCTTTAAGTTTCATAATAATCAGGCCCGTTTCTATTTATTTAGCTACAATGTTTCCAATTAGTAATACTAACCAAGTATATGTCAATCGCACTGTCTTAGGACAAGAAACACATATCTTAGGTGGAAAAGAAGGGACTGATATATGTGACTGAGTGTCCACCGAAGCTCTCTTGTTTCTGATTACTAAAGTCAGATGGGGAGGCAGAAATTGTTCCACGTAATACACCAATGGTAAAGACGGTTTTCGAAGTATCTGATGCTATAATGAGTGAGGATATTATAATTTTGAAACACTGACGATTTTCGTGTTATTACACGCTCGATCTTGGTACAAGTTCAAGAAGCTACCAACTTAAGTAGGATCAAAACACTCCAGACGGTGATTGGATGTCTACTGCTAAGATATTTTCTTCCCTACCTGGAACCTCTTCTACATAAAGTACAAGGACGGCGTAAGCACGCCATTAACTGGGATTACTGAAGAAGCGACTCTTGTGCGAGTGATCGGATTTTCACAGGCTGCTCTCTAAAAACATTTTCCCCATTCTAAGGTCGGCTGGTGGGAAGTTATTTAAGTAGCTGTATTTTAAGGGATTTAGAGCTGTTGATTTTCTGAGAGTTGCGTGGGCCTGTACCAGCCTTCGCCGTGTTATTCTCTCCTTGATGCATATTTTTTCCAGGTAAGCTCAGTACACAAGATGGATTTTTTCTTTTAAGTGGGGCCGAAAGAAGAGTAAGGACAAGTGTCTCCTGCGAACTTGTAAACAACCTGTTATTTAGTCTTTCTAATCAGTTCATTCAACGCATTTGGTTATTTCTCTCTCAGTAGTATATTCATAGCTTTCGAGCATTACTGAAAAAACACATACGGCTATGTTAATTTCTCTTCCACATCGTAGTTTCGAATCTCAGCTCGGGGAGAAAAGTTTAATTAAAGTTGCCGTAACCTGCATCGTGGATTGTCTGAGGAGCTTCTTGAAGGGTTAATTCATTAATTAATTTATTTGAAAGTACGAAAAGCGTAGCTCCGTTAATCTTCGGCAGTGATCCTGAAAAAGCTGAGTTGTGTCTTGACATCATCGGCATCATGGAAGCACTAGGTCGCCCATATTTTTACGATTCAGATATTGACTTGGATCTCCATTGGGAAATGTTGGCACAGACTCTTCGCATGATTGTCTGAAACTACACCACTAAACTGAGAGTTGGGAGGCGATGTTTGAACAAAACAATTATGCAACGTTCATTCACTCTGGGAATTGTTTCTAAAATCCTCCTCAGTCTTGGCAGTTGGAGACATTCGGCAGTCAAGTTAGAGAAGGTAAAGTCGACACTTTTCTTGTGGTTTTACGACTCGTCGGCCTCGAGATCATTAGAGGTGGGAAAGAATTTGGGGGGGGGGGGCAAGAACGAGTGGGAATTTGGCCATGGCCTTCCGAAGGAACCATACCGGCATTATAGCTGTGGCCAGACGTATTGCAGGGCGGCTTCGGATGCGTCGTTACCAAATTGTGCACTTAACGGTGAAACTCACGTGTTACCTTGCACTACTAGTTTGTGCTTTGACGCTCGTACTGAGCAACACAGGACGCTCAGCGTTGCCATTTTCTAGTGTTAGAGGGAGAGCGCTACGCGAGAATGTTCCGAACTGTGGCAACAGCGCGCTCGCACTAATCCGCCGATTTCCCTGGCCGCAACTAAAGTATGGAGAGATTCGAAGAAAACATGTAAAACCGAAATCTGGATGGCCAGACGGGGATTCGAACCTGCATCCTCCAGAATGGTAATCAGAGCGTTACCACTCATCGATCACGCTTGAAACAAATCTTCTAATCACATAGAAATATCTGATTCGACTCCGGCCAGCATATCTAGTTTGTTAAATCCATTTCCGCACCCTTTTAAGAAGTTAAATAATTACAATTGGATTTTATCTGTGCCAATTACCAGTGTAACTTTCCTATGAGTGCCCGTACCAATTGCATGTACAGCACTTCTTATCTGATGATTACGGTAAACTTTGCAATTTTTCACAAAGTAATTGTAAACAGTTTTTCATCTGAATTTCCCTGAAGTTCCAAAAGATTGCTCATTTCTCAAGCTTAACTTTATCTTCTATGTGGGTGGGTAACTTGATTTAATCCCTGCACATTGTCTCCCAACGCGTAATCGACTCTGAAAAACTGTGGTATCAGTCTTAATTGATATCGAGCAACAAGAATAATTTTACCCTTGATAAAATTATAAAGAAACCGAGCGACAGGTATTACATGAAGAAAAAAATACAATTTCTGTTTTTTTTTTTTCCTTGTATAAGTAAAAACCTAATGTCAGTATTTTATAACAGAAAATCTGTAGCTGTTCGCAATTAATCAACTGGATTGAACAATTCCACAAATTACTTCGCTCACTTGTCTAGCCGATGAGTATCAATGTAGATGCGATTTGTGTGGGCCGAGTTTGAACGTTGTTAATTAATCCGGCAGTCATACAAGCAAGGAAGCCACATAAAATAACAGGCAGAGTGGCTTCTACCAACGTACTACTTCTGCGCAGTTTATAAAATTCTGACCAAGGATGAGGATCGTACAGCAAATTCAATTCAGGCACTTTTTCTCAGTGGTCAGATGCAATAAGATCTTAAGAAGGAATTAGACGAAAAGCGTTTTTGTTTGCTGTTAAGGACCAATCCTGGTATTTCCTTTCCGGAAAACAACAAACGCTGAAGTCAGAACTTTAATTCAATCCCGGGTTCTGCTGACTTCGGCGTTGTTCTGTGTGTTACAGTACCGCGTAAAGAGATATGATTTCTCTGCCTATGAATTTTCACATTAATAGGATTTTCTGATGACATTATTAATTAACTGCTCCATACACAACTCATCACGGAAATAATAATATCTCATTTCAAAATGAATTAACTTTTTGCAATTTTCAATAAACCGCAGCAACAGATTGGCGGATCTTATTTTTTTTTTTTATTTTTTTAAATTCCTGTCACTTCGCAACGTTTCCGTTGACATTTATGTGAAGACATTTAAACTGAAGAGCCAAAGAAACTGATATAGTCATGCGAATGCAAACACAGAGACATGTAAACGCTCAGAGTATGACGCTGCGGTCGGCAACGCCTACATAAGACAACAGGTGTCTGGCGCAGGTGTTACTGCTACTACAATGGCAAGTTATCACGATTTAAGTGAGTTTGAACGTGGTGTTATAGTCGGCGCACTAGAGACAGGACACAGCATTTCCGAGGTAGCGATGAGGTGGGGATTTTCCCGCATGACCATTTCACGAGTGCACCGTGACTATTGGGAATCCGGTAAAACATCAAATCTCCGACACTGCTGCGGCCGGAAAAAGATCCTGCAAGAACGAGACCAACGACGGCTAAAAAGAATCTTTCAACGTGACAGAAGTGCAACAATTCCGCAAAGTGCTGCGGATTTCAATGCTGGGCCATCAACAACTGTCAGCGTGCGAACCATTCAACGAAACATCATCGATATGGCCTTTCGGAGCCGAAGGCCCACTCGTGTACCCTTGCTGAGTGCACGATACAAAGCTTTACGCCTCTCCTGGGCCCGTCAACGCCGACATTGGACTGTTGATGATTGGAAACATGTTGCTTGGTCTGATGAGTCTTGTTTCCAATTGTATCTAGTGGATGGACGTGTACGGGTATGGAGACAACCTCATGAATTCATGGACCCTACATTACAGCAAGGGAATATTCAAGCTGGTGGAGGCTCTGTAATGGTGTGGAGCGTGTGCAGTTGGAGTGACATGGAACCCCTGATCCGTCTAGATACGACTCTGACAGGAGATACATGCGTAGGCATCCTGGCTGATCACCTGCATCAATTCATGTCCATTGAGCATACTGACGGACTTAGGCAATTCCAGCAGGCAATGGGACACCTCACTTGTCCAGAATTACTACAGAGTCACTCCATGAACACTCTTCTGAGTTTAAACACCTACGCTGGCCACCAAATTCCCCAGTCATGAACATTATTGAGCATATCTGGGATGCCTTGCAACGTGCCGTTCAGAAGAGATACCCACCCCCTCGTACTCTTAGGAATTTATGGACAGCCCTGCAGGATGCATGGTGTTAATTCCCCCCAGAACTACTTTAGACATTAGTCAAGACCATACTACGTCGTGTTGCGGCACTTCTGCGTGTTCGCGGGGACTCTACACGGTATTAGACAGGTGTACCATTTTATTTGGTTCTCCAGTGTAGTATGACAATTAGCAACCCTTGTAATTACGTTTTGTAATTAAAGTATTTAATATCTTGCAGGTATTCATTCTGTTGTAGAATCAATGCTTTCACCACGATTTTCGTTAAATTCGATTGCCTTAGCGTTGTAAGAAATATTTACATTTCTCTGGTGGCAAAACACACTACTTCACTCCTAGAAATGAATGAAGTTTTTCTGAGGATTGTGTACTTCATTACTTTTACATCGATTTATTAATAGCCAGCCAGACTATTAGCTGTACATTAATCGAAACCCCATCAAAATCGGACTTCAACAACACAAATGACACTTTTCTTTGAGTTTCCCATTTTTTCGACATTTGCCTGAATCCCGTTCATCCCAACTTGAAGACAAACAGATTTAAAAAAAAAAAAAAATAACAGTTGATTTCTGTACCATATGAATAGTACCCCGAAATATATATATATATATATTTAAATGTGCCCACGTTTTCCTTGTTACAGCTTTATTATAAGTATAGATATTTCTGAGTCCACATAATGCTGTGATACAAACCCTTTTCGAGATGAATTCGTTATTCATTCTTTTTATTTCGCAACCTCTATCTGGAAGGAAATATTTCAATCTGAGGAGTAGGTAGGCAAATTTTTCCATTTCTTTTTATTTTCTGTAGAAGTAGTTTCTCGGAATAAATTTACTGGCATTATGTTTCTTGTTGTGATTCACATCAAATTTCAAACTAAACTCATATTAGGTCATCTTCAAAAGTGTTTTATTTATTACTCACTCTCAGCAATATAATGTAATAATTATTAGTGACCGTAAGTTCTGTTAAAATGATACACTAAAAGCGGTTAAGATAACTGCCTTTCAATTAGATAGCCAATAATATAGTTTGAAATACTGCCATAGTAACAAGATGAAACTTAGCACCCTGAACTCATTTCTTAAAAGTATCTCAAATGTACTGATGGTATCCTTGTTACAGTTTTATCACAAGTATAGATGTTTCTGTGTCCACGTGATTTGGATGACATAAATTGCTTCATAGATGCATGCCTGTTTTGAACAAAATAAAAAGTTTCATGTATGTAATTACAAGACAATTTATAGTCTTATGCAAACTCAAGTCTTAAGAATGTTTTACCGTTAAATCAATTAAAATCAATGTGCCAGTGTGTAGTAAAATGTCAATGAAATCGCTGGAATGGAATGGGGCATCTACCAGTAAAAAAATATAGATGTATAATTTTACTGGCGTAACCAGTTAAAATAAATAGTTTAACAGCCTGCTTATATTTAACGGCATATTCTCAAATATTATGCCACTCTAAGAGGATTATTTTATTTAATTTTTCCCAACAGTCAATACGAGCTTAAATAACGGCAGTTTGAAATTAGATCTCTTACCTGTCAAGATGAAGTGAAGTAAGCATTAGAAATCACCGCGAGTGATTTAGGAAAACCAAGAAAAACCAAACTCCGGTTGGACGAACGTGAAAAGAATGACACTTTCTTACTTCATTACGTAGTTTTCAAACAAAGATATATTTTATAGTTGTTTCATGTAAATAACAAAATATCAAAAATAACTTTCAAGTGGGCACAATTTACTGAAAAGTTTCCTACAAAACTTATAGATAATTTACAGTTAATGAGATGAAGTAGCCAAAGTGTCGTAAGAACCAGAGTGATAGTTATCATAAAAACATGTAAAACAAAAATAGACCGAAATCTAGCACATCTGATAAACGATGCGTTTTCACAAGAACAATTGTTATTTAAAGTATCTGTTGGGAAAAACACCTGATTTACAATAAAAAATATTGTTCTATTGTCCGTTATGTGTGATAGAAACACACATATCTTATAATATCAGAAAAAAATATGAAAAGACAATTGGTGGTGGACGATAGATTGGATTTTTATACAATCGTCTCTGGAACTGATCTCACGCTCTTGCTCGATTAAAACACAATTTTGAAGACACTTGATCAGATTACCTGCCGGCGAGAGAAGTGAACTTTGGAGGAATGACCATCATAGTGCTCTTTGGCAACATTTTATCATCCTGAAACATCTTATCATACGAATAAATTTAAAAAAATTGCCAGTAGCAAGATTCGTTTCGGCGACGATGGGCTTATAAAACATAGAGCTTGCTCGTTGAGCCACGCACCCATTGAATGGTTCCTAAAGTAGAAAGCATTCGAATCATTTGAACGCAACAGGACATTTCAATCCGATTTTCTTGACAACGGCGAAGAAGGGCATGTACTGCTTTGCCACAATACACCTCTGGACCTGAGCGTTTATTACACACAGTATGAATGGAATCTGAATTTTACAGTTGGCGGCCTCCCCTTGTAAGCATATCCTATATCAGTCTGGTAAGACATTTTGATGAATTAACGAAGCAAACAGAGGGAAAATTTGGTGAAATAATGGGAACAGTCATGGTGGTCTATAGCAAAATATTGTTGTCAGCAGTTCATATAGGACAGTGAAAACTGGAGCACAATCCAAGAATTGAGTCTAAAAATGTCTGTAACTGTCCTCTCAAGTCATCAGAAGTTGAAATGGACACGAAAAGAAACAATATTTAGAATGGTGTCAACACCATTTGCTGTGCATATCACTGAAGACTGAAGCGCATTTAATCAATTTATCTGTCTGTTTTAGTTTGATCTTAATAACTGATTGTGATCAGATAGCTAAAAATTGTCCGATAAACCATTTCGTGGTGCTCTGTTATATCTTTTTCACTCCGAACTGGCGGCTCAACGGGCCCGCTCCTCACCTCACCGCCCCATCTCTTGCTACCTTACCGAGCCAAACGCTGTGTGGGTGTGCCATAATATGAACGAGCCTGGCAGGTGAGCGCTAATGCTCGAACCTGGCATTCCGGAAGACACGGATACAAATCCCCGTCCGGTTCTCCAGATTTCGATTTTCCATTGTTTCTCGGAATCAATCCAGGCGAGTGTTGGAATACTTCTTCAGAAGGTCATGGGAGAATTCCTGTCCTTTCCCACCTTTAAAGACCTTGATGTTGACGAGGCGTAAAGCATTAGACTCCACATAATTTGTATAATATAGTATTTTTACAGAGTATTTATTGAAACTACGGGTCCTGCAAATATGCTGCCAGAAACCAGCATTACGCGTTGATGTTGAATTTATTTTGACCGCAATGTGAAAATGCGAACGTAAGTAATTACTGAAATATCATTCGTTGTTGTTGTTGTTGTTATTGGAGTTTTAGGGCGCGTCGACACAGAGGTAATTGAAATATCACTCATAAGGAAATGAACATCATACTTTACAATAATTCCGAAATCAGTTAAGACGCGTAGTTTGTAAACTAACTTCAAAATAATGGTTGATTACGTGTTTTTATAGAGGAATTCACTGAGTCAACTGACCTAGAGTCCAATGTGCTGTAACTCTATGACAGCGGCCCCCAGTAAATCAATTCCACGTCATGGATACTATTGACGAGAATGGAAACGCCTGTAGCTTCTCGTATCTCGTTACACAGTGTGTGTCCAATCACACGGCCAGGTTTTGACCACCTGTTGCTTCGCCCGACCAATGTCGATCAGGTACGAAATGAGATTTTTCAAAGTAGCGCAACCATCCGGAGATTAAACGATGTCATAGTAATCATTTTATATCATTTGTCATTTAAAGTTCACAATTTTAACAGTTTCGTGATGAGAATAACAGCAAAGCATTGTTTTGCCTAGTGTATAGCAATGAAAAAATACGACATCCTGGCATGACTTGACTCATAACAGATTCATACACTATTTTAACAATTTATGTGCGTTATGGGAAGGCTGTAGGCTGGCAGTCGAAAGCTCAGATTATGATATAAACAATGCGTCATACCCCGATAATCTATTAATCATGAATAAAGACGGCCGCGGAAGCCTTATGAATCATTCTGTGAGTTACTTCTTTATTTAGACATGCTTTATTATAACTACTAGCTATAAAGTTTAGTACGTTTCATGTTTAATAATATTATCTTTATATATAAAACTCTAGGCGTGCGTAAACCGCATCATCATATACAAACCACCGGACCAATTCAGGCCATATTCACTTGGAATGTTACTTAGGTAGCGCGAAAGGTTTTATTTATAGGTGTTACTCTAGAAGACCGAAAACGCTCATGGAGCAAAACAAACGACTACAACGCGTTCTGGTATCTTCATAACAGCCAGAACACATTATGGCACTTACAAAAAACCAGCCACAACGCGTTGTGGCTAACTCAGAAAGGTCGCAACGCGAAATTCGCGTCTGGTCAAGGTCACATTCTAGACACATGTTAATTCACATTTTTTGTTTTGTTTTAGACACTTGTAACGCGACGGGTAAGAGGAATCATATATATTAAATGCAGCCTGGACCAATTTGTCGTGAATACACAGAGTTAGATACCGGTAAGCCACAATTTGTTGTGGCTGTTTTCAACAAATCTGGACGCGCTGTGGTCGGTTTTTTTTTTTTTTCGCTTAACGAGCGTTTTCGGTCTTTGAGCATAACATATATATAATTCATTTCGATAGGTGGTGCTACTGTCTGGTAGACATTTCGACTACGAGAAAGATCCGCCAGACAATATTAAAAGGTTTCTTGATATTAAAAACAGCAACCAGTCACAGTTTGTTGTTATATTTATTAACCATTACCGGTTTCGAACAAACTGTTCGTCATCAGATGGTTTGCATTTATATCTATAATGTAATCAAATATGCAGCTGAAAAACGCAAGGGTACGTCTTTTGCTACATCTGTTTATGCAAAAGCAAATTTCTAGCGTGCTCATAAGATCTTTTCAGAATCTTATAATAGTGAAATATTTATGTTTGTTTAATAATGCATCATATCCTTTTGCCATCAAGAATAATTCAATTTTAAAACAATCAACTATTTAACGAGGCACGCTTGAATTTTGCAGCTGCATATTTGATTACATTATAATTATAAATGCAAACCATCTGATGACGAACAGTTTGTTCGAAACCGGTAATGGTTAATAAATATAATAACAGCAAACTGTGACTGGTTGCTTTTAATATCCAGAAATTGGATATCACAGTCGCTGAGTTCCACTAATCCATTATGGATAAAATATTATTAATATTAAAAAGCTTCCTGCGAGCATGAGCAAATTCGGCCTGTAAATATAGAAGTTAAGCTCCCGTGAAAAATTGATGCCGGAATGAAACAACTAAAACCTTATCCGCCATCCCAGTAACATGTGGTGTTAATATTGCCTCAATAAATTCAGTGGGTTTTAAAGTAATGATGGAGGAAGATGGTGCTTTCTCGCAGTCAGCTTGATTTGTTTGACTTTGGGATTCTATTAGGGAGTTTACGTCACAGTTTATACACATACAAATAAAGCAATCTGCTAATTTTTTTCTGTTTTTTTTTTCTTTCTTACGTAGACCTTTACGTCTCGTCGACGTCGAGGTCATTAGAGGCGGGATGGGATTGGGGACAAGGAACGGGACGGAATTCGGCCATGGCCTTTTGAAGGAAGCAACCTGGCATTCGCCTGGAGTGATTTGGGGAAACCAAGGAAACCCCACATCTGGATGCCCGGACGGGGATTCGAACCGGCGTCCTCCACAGATATAAAATTCACCAAGCAGTGGTGATTTCAAGTGGCGTAGAAACAAATGATTCACTCAAACGTTACTAAAACATTCCGCACAGTACAAATTCAGAAGGAAATATCCAAGAAAACGGAATAAACAGGACTCCTCCTCTGCTTTCACATATCCAGCCAGTATTGCTTTGGTATTTTATCTGTGAATTAACAGCACAAATCTCAAATCCCGCGTGACGAAGTAGTGGGCACAGCTAATAAAATATAAAATGTTCTCAACTTGGTTGTTGTTTATAACCGAATGCGAGTAAATAAAGAAGTAACGTACAGAAATAGCCAAATTAGTGTACGGAAAGTTTACACAAATAATTAAAACGAACTGCAGAACGCTATTTAGAGAGAAAGAGTGACGAGCTATTTACAGTGATTACTTTTTGAAGATTACCTTTTTCTTTTGTTTTAATCACTTAGTTTCCAAATTTTAGGATTCACTGAGACAATACGTCACTGCGAGTAAAATGCATGAAAAAAACACAAAAAAACCGGTGATCTGACGTGGTAGAAAATAGCTTATTGTTTGTTACATACTTGTCAGTAAGTTAAAGTGTGAAGAACCTACTCTCACATAAAAGAGTTAGCATGATATCGAAAAACATGCAGCTCTTCGGCTTTTGATGCCCCCTCGGTCGATTGTTTCGATGCCACCTGCTATTTCCAGGGTATTCATTATTTCTGTAACATAGAGATGGATGTTCTCCTCCATGAGTGTAAGTGATTTGAGAGCGGTACTGCCCCATAGAACCTCCATTGTACTGTCAATAATATGGAAGGAAATACGGAATTGTAATCCCGCAAATCTATCCTCTTTCAAGCTTTACGACTCCTCGCCTTTGGGGTCGTTAGAGCCGGGATAGAATGGGTCGAGAAAGAAACGGGAAGGAATTAGGCGTAGGGGCTACTGAAGGATCCATCCCGGTATTAGTCTGGCGTGATTTCGGAAAACCATTGAAAATCAGAAATTGGATGGCTGCACGGGGATCTGAACCTGTGTGCTACAGAGTGTTACCACTCACCCAGCACTCTGCATTAAATATGCCCCTGTAAGAATGTGGAAAATGATAACCTTTATTTTATGACATAGTGTCACGGGGTATTTTGGCCCATTATTATTTATGTAAATTGTAGGAATAATTCGATCAGTTAGCAAAAAGCAATCAGTAAACACTGAGTGTGACAACGACATGTTAATGCGTAAAGGAATTTGCACTGGCATGTCAACACTTTATTGCCAAACAAGTTCAATACATTCCCAGTTTATGTCAATAATAGGTGACCTGGGAGTTCCGAGCAACCAGGCAGCGCTATTTTACCGACAAGTATTTATCGGAAACAGTTGGCAGTTGCTCTGACTCCGTACTTTCTCCTTGATAGCCGAAGTCAGTTAACATTTGTCAGTCTAACTTCTCCAAGTCGCAAGCATAGATAACCATTCACTACCAATCGTTGGAGAACAGCTTACCGAGCATGGTGGGTGAGTGGTAACGCTCTGGCCTCGCATTCGGGAGGACGCGGGTTCGAATCCCCCTCCAGCCATCCACATTTGAGGTTTTCCATGGTTACCCTACATCACCCCAGGCGGAGGCCTTCAAAAGGCCATAGCCGAATACCTTCCCATTCCTTCCCACCAATCCTTTCCTGCATCTACGGCTTCGTAGCAAATCTCGTTTTCCATTCAGTACTTTAAGAGATCCCATTCATATCTGATCAATAGGATCTGCGACCTAAAATCGCAAAGGTGTCGAAATACTATCCCCAGAGAGAACGACGGAAATATTACAGAAGAACATTCTAAAGAAAAGAAGACGCTTCAAGCAGACGTGAGATCCCTCAGGTCAATCAGTTAACTTAAAAAACACAATCACGCCATCCACAAAGACTTCACTCAAAAACCACCTCACCTTAGAAGATATAAAAACGGTGTGAAGTGGAGATCAGAGGCTACAGCTACATCGCAACGTCACATAGAGGTATTTCATGGTAAAAATGTATGTCCTAGTAATCAGTGATTCCGTTTCCTTTAAAAGTTTCGCACAGAAAAAAATTGCGATAACCTAAAAATATAAGTTTGAAATGAATGAAGTCATAATCCAAGGCCAACACAGGGTTTTCGTTTTCATATCCTGAGGGAACAACTCCAGACTGAGCGTGGTTGGTGAGGCGTTAATGCTCTGGCCTCGCATTCAGGAGGACGCCGGTTCGAATCCCCGTCCGGGCATCCAGATTTGGGTTTTCCATGGTTTCCCCAAATCATTCCAGGTGAATGCAGGGATGCTTTCTTCAAAATGCCATCGCCGAATTCCTTTCCGTTCCTTATCCACCATCTCACCTCTAATGACCTCGACGTCGACGAGGAGTAAAGCCATAAGTAAAAACAACTCCAGAAGTTTAACTAATGCCTTACTAAGGCAACTGCGACTGCGGTTTTCCAATCTCTAGGCGTTAATATGGCTTACTGTATCATGTGCATTTATTTAGTATCTTCGGTTATCATTTTTATAGCTTTGATCGGATATTGTTCACAGAATTATTATTGCAAATATATTCACGCAACGAAATAATTATAGGGCATCTCCGCCAGCAAATGAACTTGGCACCGTTAGGTTTCAAGCCACACATTTCTTCAGTTTTGGAAATAGGTGATTTGGAGCCAAATCTCATGAATAGTCTGGATATCCCTCAGTTTTCCCATTACCAAAGCCCATTTGTAGGTAAAAGAATTTTTTATTGTAAGAATTGCGTAGTTTTCGCCAGTTATTATTTAACCACTTCCATAGCTAACTGCAGTTGACCACAATTATGCGAGACATCTTGAATAAGTTTTACAATTTCCGAAGTAGTCTGCGGCTTTATATTCGTTTTAGCATGATGTGAATGAATTAAGTTAGAAATTATCGCAGTAGAAGTTTCATCACTTGCACACCATGGGCTTCAAAAATTTATCACTGCACAAATGTGTACATAATCCGCATAAATATCTTTTCGTTCAACGTTTCTTGCGCTAGAAACTTGAAAATGATGCGTAGCGCAATGGACACATGAAGCTTCTATCCAATCATCTTGATAATACGTAAAAAATGATTGCAGAAACAAATATAAAGAAATCACTAAACCAAGTAAAATTAACTGATGGCTTTCTTATTGCTTGTAATATCAAACAAAACTCTGCGACCATTAATCACTTCTGATTCTAGCATTTAAAGTCACGGTAGTTTATTCAACAACTATTTTATTCCCCTGAAGACATCTTAGAAGAAATTCTCCACATGAGAGTTGCTATTAACTGCTCGCAAGGCTTGCGACTACGATGAACTATAAAATATGTAAAGCGTATGGTTGCTAATGTGGTGTGAAAGAAAGAAACTGAACACAGAAAAGTCCTTCACGTTTTCCGCATTATCCACTCCCATAAAAACATCAGCAGTAACAAATGTACTCAAATGATTTCAAAAGCTTCCGCGGTCACTGTATGGATTATCTTGGTTCTCCGGGTGAATCCGCGTCGATTTGTTAAAACCTAACGTTTCTGCCATCGTGCTGTGGCTTTCATCAGAGGACTGCTATGTGATTTGCCGCTATCGCCTTATATAGTAGCAGGAAGCGAGCGCACGAGCTAACCATCCGCGGTGACGTCACCGCGCCCAGTATAGGCGGTAGCGTTAAAGATAAGAGGGATAATTTGCAAACACCAGGAGTGTATGAAATTCCTTTTAGTTTCGGCAATGTATACACTGGGATACAGGACGCTCCGTAAAGGAGAGGCTCAATGAGCACGTCAGGCACTTGAAAACTAATGACGCAAGCAAGTCCGCTGTAGTTCAACATTCATCCGATAGTGACCACACAATTTTATTTGATGAGACCAGCGTTATAAACCATTGAGAGCAGATGGTGGCCTAGGCGTATAAGAGAAGCGTTAAAAATACAGAAACGGCCGAACGACATGAGTGCTGACAGTGGGTTGCAAATTTACCATATTTGGTCATATCTGCTCCGGAACACCCTAGACGAACGACCTCATTCTACCGGCGCGGTGACGTCACCGTGGACGGTTAGCGCGCGCGCTAGCTTCCTGCTACTATACTGTATAATACGATAGCGCCAACTGACATAGCCGTCCTCTAATGAAAACCACGGCACGATGGCAGAAAAGTTAGGTTTTAATAAATCGAAGCAGCTCTACCCGGAGAACCAAGATAATGGAAATGTACTCGCTTGCGTAGAGCCGCGCGAGTCCGTCTTTCAGAAGGTAAGCTTTCTGAAACCTGCCATTAGTCATTTTGATATTTTACAATTCACATTGATCTGATATACTCTCTCCTATAGCGTTTACGATACTTTTTGAGCCGTTTAACACTCGTATACTTTGACATTTTCTCCAACCACAAAAGTTTCACAACTTGAATTACGATTATTGAAGTTTTTAACGATATCACTGGTAATGAATTCTTCACGGGTGTACCGTCGGATTGTGTTGTGATAATACGATATTCCGACGACTACCTCCATCGTCTTTCGCAGGTGCGAAAACATCTGTACCGGTCGTCTGACAGACAGAGTGTTATGCGTTTTATAACTTTTTTTGCTTCGTGGTTTACTGCTCGTCGACGTCGACGTCGGAGTCATTACAACTGGGAGAGAATTGGGGTGATGGTAAGGAACGGGAAGGATCGGGGCCATGGCATTTTGATGGAATCAACCCGCCACACGCCTGGAGCGACTTCGAGAAACGAAGGAAAACACAAGTCTGGGAGGCCGGACGGGGATTCAACTCACCCACCGAGTTCGATATTTTTATAATCTTTGTTGCTTCGTCTGTTGAATGGTATATTTTATAAGTGTGTATATCTTGCTGCAATTTTTCAGGGAGGAAAGGGGGGAGGAGACACTGCTCGCGTGAAAGGTAAGGCATCAGCATAAAACAGTGGCATTAAAATCAGCACGCTAAATTTTTTATTTGCTCTTTTTCGTTGAGGGTATCCATTAGTCTGACGGTCTAGAGCCGGATGGTTAGAAATTTTAACAGGATAGCTTCTAATCAGTCATTGCATATAAATAAACTGTTTAGTTTTAAACAGTGTTTTGAAACATACTTCAAACACACTAATGTCTAAAGATTGTAAAACATTTGAATCAATCTGATTCTAAAATTTATCCACTGTTTGTTTAGAGAACTAAAATTCTCTTCAAATACCTTTTTTTTTTTTTTTTGTTATTGCCTTCCGCCTCGTCGACGTCGAGGATATTAGAGGCGGGAAAGGACTGATGGCGAGGAACGGGGAGGAATTCGAAAATGGCCTTTTAAAAGAACCATTCCTGCATTCGCCTGGAGTTATCTGGGGAAATTATGGATGACCGGACGGAGATTCGAACCCTTGTTCTCCCAAATTCAAGGCCAGAGCGTTACCGCTCGCCCACCACGCCCGGTTTCAGTTATCAATCCTTTTGCAACATACCGAAATTCTGATGATTTAAAACTTGAATATTGGCATGTGGGTAAACACCATATTTTTGTTTACAGCAGCATCATGATTCTATCAGTTTTATACCAGGATATGAAGCTAATTGTAAATGGGTTACTGTGGATCAGTCCTACGGTTTTGCCACAGAAACGTTATCCGGCTATAAATTCTAATGTTCTGCAACCGTTTTTCAGCTTCGTGTATCATCCAGATCACAATGAAATCATTTACTATAGAGAATTTTTTATTTAAATAACAAATTTAGAGGAAATTTAGAGTGGGCAATCATTGTCTATAACAACATTTATATTTTTATTCTGTTTGTAAGATACATAATTTTGAGGAAGAAATGTAGGATAGTAATAGAATTTGTGTAAAAGGATTTAAAAAGTAACTAAAAAATCATATCTCGATTCTTTAGTGTGGATATTTGAGGTTTCGAAGTTCTGCCGGTAGGTAATGCACGTGTCCAGTATGTATGCTCGGCCACAGGGGCAGATTATTTTAGTTATTTATCACTGGTCTTGCATAAAAATTTAAAACTACCTACAGTTATATACGTACAACTAATTATATAACAATGTAGCATTTCAAAAAATAATCAGGCTTGAACACAGTCGATAACATGGTATCCTAGTAAGGGGGCGTAGGAGGATGTTACTGAGAGTTGCAGAGTGTGGACATAGGCGTTAGCGATACACTCCAACTTCCTGGGCAGATGTAACTGTGGTGGTTTCTCGTAACCTTTTTTTTTTTTGCTTCGTCAGTCTTTAGACTGGTTTGATGCAATCCTCCATCCCTTTCTATCCTGTGCTAAACTTTTCGTTTCTACATACCCCTTACAACCCACGTCCTCATATATCTGCTTCATATATTCTAATCTCTGTCTACCTCTACAGTTCTTACCTTCGACTGTTCCCTCCACTAACAAATTAACCAATCCAGCATGTCTCAAAATATGACCTACCAGCCTGTCTCTAGGTAACCTTAATCTGTCTAAAAGTGTTAGAAAGTATTACTGTACGTGAGGCTGTGTTGGGTGTAGTGTGTTGTCAATGAGAAATGAAAGAAGCGAAAGGGTGAACTGGGTGCTGGCCTTTGAAGCGTGCTGCTGTTCTTAAAATCTCCAAGATGGACAATGAGCTAATAGTGCCAACCCTACGGACGAATCACCGTAAGTGGTGTCGTATTGCTCAATTCTACACGCACTACTGGGAGGTTGGTGACTGAATCCAGCATTCTGGTACACAACCTCATGATTGAGAATCTTTCATTACCATCTCTCCTACGCTGTTGGCCAAGTCCCGAATCATGAAAATCCTTCCACTAGCAGGGTTCGAATCAGTTGTGTAGTAAGGTGATAAATACAAAATATGTTGAGAATCTTGTACTTATTTAAGTTTTTTTTTTTCCCATGTTTGTATTCAATGAAGTACATCCAGATGGCCAGTATGAATGTCTCTGTCTGTATCCCTACATTTGATCCTTACACCGTGCGTGGTGGATGAGTGGTAAAGCTCTGGCCTCGCATTCTGGAGGACACGACTTTGAATCGCCGTCCGACCAACTAGATTTATGTTTTCCATGGTTTCCCGAAATCACTTTAGGCGAATGCCGGGATGGTTCTTTCCAAGGCAATGACCCCAGTCTTTCCCCACCCCTAATATTGTGGCGTAAAGCCACAAGAAAAGAAAAATCTCGTTGCTAACACTAGGCAATAAAAAAGAAGCAAGTCACGGAAATCCGCGACAAACACAAATCAGCTTTCAAATTTCGCTGTCATCAAAATCGTATGAGTTTAAGGCGAACAATCACAACGAAGCAACTATTCGAGTAATATTTTATTCCCCCAGTGAAACACGACATTTAGCAACTAGATCATACAGCCAATAACCTTTAGGCATTAATCCAATAGCGTCTGAAACAGTTTGCATTTATTATTAATACTTTCAAATCGCCAGACTTCACAGCTGAGACAAACTTTTAATAAAAATCACCCGTAACATAAGCGGGATTCGAACCAGCTACTCTCATTCAGTATGTCATCCACTGTGCCACTTTCTGTTTTATAGGAACAGAGCGTTTAGTCAGTAACGTCTACTTCCATTAATATATATTTTTTTTTTCCTGCGAGAAAATAAAACAAAGAGCAACCTCCAATTATTTTTAGTCGTGCACTCGATTGTTGGCCTTGAAACTCTTTTCGACTGATAACTACAACATACGGGTTCAATGTCTGAAATTCGCGGATACTTTTTCCTCAATACATATACAGCAGTTTGGTAAGACGTGAGACCATTTGGGAACCGATGCTATATTTAGCAACTATTTCATGAACGTAGAGAAGCGGAGTCAAGTCACACTCTTGAGGGTAGGCTGGAAATGAACGTAAACTGCCGAGTGAACGAGATGAGGAAATAAGAGACTCGGCTCGCAACTATCGATCCGCTGCAATTAGGTCAAGTGTAAAGCGCGCAAATCAACTACACCACCATGAGACACGCGTCCGTCCCACCTGCTCGTCGTATTTTCATAGTTGACGAACGGGGTTAGTAGTTTGTATTCTACGAAAACGCTCCAGAGATTCTCACAATCTTGGAAGGAAAACTGAATATGTTCGCAACATAATCTTTATATCTGATTTGTGAGTAAAACAGGACATGAAGCGGGAATTATTGTATTAATCTCGTAAGGCACCTTCCTGTGGATAAAATTTCAATTGGTTTGCAATATTTTATAACATTTTTAAGTGATGAGCAATGGATATTTTTCCTGAAAAAACGTATGCAGCAACATTATGAGTACAAAATATGCACATCAAACAAGTTACGTAATTTCATCAATTCCATTTTAATTTTTCAAAAAAAAAGTAATGCTTAAAATCTCTAAAAAGTTTTTTACTTCTTTAATTTTACCTTTACCTTTGCGCAAGGCAGTTTTTACTCTCTGTCTATGCAGCTGAAGTTCACGGAGTGGGTTTGGAGGAGGCAGAGCTTGCATAGCCGTGGTGTGATCAGCACCCCCCGCCCCCCGTACTTATTTTCCTGAGTGTCTTTACAAGGGAAAATCTTCGGTATCCCAGGATTTCAGCCCTGGTCAGTCAATGTGCACTCCGACAACTTATACCGTGGACTTAGGTCGTATTGTAAAGAAAAATGCTACAGTTTGTATGAGTGGTGTTTCCAGCCGACTTCCTCCGGTCACTTTATATACTAAGGAACTGTTAGGTAATTTCCATTAAATTGTTTCGGAAAATCGTGACAAAGTTGGACCGAAACTGAAGACTATCATCCAACACGAGAGAGAATCAAATGCATTGGTCGTTCGCCGTTTGAAGTAAGCAATGGAATTGTGTAGAGAAAATTGTACTGGTTTGTTTCAGCAACACAGTAAAACGGAAGTCTCATAAGAAATTCCCAATAGCATGTCGAAGAATATGTGTGCACCCTGTAACTTGTTTTGTTATTCGACACGTCATTTTTCAGCCCATATGACTGACTAAGGAGAAAAA
>CM061921.1:317874444-318138604 GCA_031002005.1 Vandiemenella viatica | reverse complement strand
GGATGGCTCGACGGGGATTCTAACCTGTGTCCTCCCGAATGCGAAGCCAGAGCCTTACCGCTCATCCAGCATGACCGATCGCTGTAAAAAAAAAAAAAAAAAAAAAAAAAAAAAAAAAAAAAAAAAAAAAAAAAAAAAACAACTCAGTGGAATAATCAGTAGTACAGTTTCGGTAGTATAGGTTTTGACTGAAGGCAGCTGGTGATAATTAACAGGTCTGTTCCGTTGGTAGCAGTAATTTTCTCCGTCGACAGTTTGGCTAGCAGTGCACTATCCCTGATGTACCGAAGTGCTGGTGAAAATGCAGAACTCTCCGCACTGCGTAGGAAACAGGGAATACAACACCCGCCCCCCACCCCTCCCATGGTATCTTTAGGAAGAGTTGGTCATAATAGAACGGTACTAGGTGCCTTCAGAACGTGAAAGCCAATTCCATTGTATCCATGACCAGCTAATTCCATCGAACAAAGATGAGACATGATCGATAGACGTCTACTACAATTTCCTTACTCCGTTGCAACGTGGTATCAGCTCCCCCATAGAATCAATGCAGCGTGGATCCCCGAGGCTACCGTAATGCGCCTGATCGACTTCCATACTGCGAGCTGAGGTTCCTCATACGTCCCACAGCAGAGGGATGTTCCAGTTGATTCATTAATTACCCCCACGTATAGTATTCAGTACCTGCGTGACCGATCTTTACTTTCGATTTCTAGTCAGTATGCAAGATTTCATAAAAATCCTTAAAGACGTTTGTGAGAAATTAATTTTATATATTTACAAGAGTTGCTCATATAATAGTATTAGATAGATGGCTAGATCAAAATGATTTAAATGACGAATGGGTCGGTCTTGAAGTGAAGCTTGACAAGGCTTACTATTCAATTCTAAGCTCACAATTGCTTACTAAAACCAAAGATAATATTCTATGAGATCACGAGGTGATAGAATTTTTTTGTGTAAGCTTGTATTTCTTCAAGGATGTCACGTATGTTGTTATTTTTTTTTCTTTCTTGGCGATAGTTAAGATTTTCTTAACGGCTTCCTAGTCATTTGTAGGCATTAATATTGTAAGGTTAAAATTTTAAAAAAAGAACAAAGCCAGTATCTATTTTTTAAATATCTACTTTTTAAATGTTTTTCAATTAACGTGTAGCATTTAAAGATAACCACTTTTCACGTTATAACCGGTAATATTATTTCCAAAGCAGTTTCTTTTTAATTATCTTCCTTTTTAATTGTTTTACAGTTAAACATGTAGTACTAGTATTTCCACGTGTCAGCTAGTATACAAGAACTGTTCGTTTAAATATTCCTTGAAATCAAAGAGAAACTATTAGTAGGCTTTCTGCTACCTGAATCGTCTATGAGATGGCGTTAGAACCGTTTTCGAGATACCAAGGGCAAAAATTGATCGTATTTTGTAAAATCGCATGTATCTAGCGAAGACACCTATTTAGGTAAACATAAAAAAAAAACTATCTAAATAAGAAATTTCATCCACATCGTTAGAGCCGCTTCCGAAATATATATGTATAAGAATTTTGTAAAATCTGACATCAATGTCATCCTAAGAAACAGTAATTGGCTTGACAGTATTACATTACTGTTTCGTGGGATGACATTGATGTCAGATTTTGCAAAATATGAGTGATGGAATTTTTCAAGGGTGGCCAAATTTACTGTCAAAGTGTGTACGTAGGTTCGGCATGCAGAAATAGGGCACAGTGTCTTCGTCAACAAGGGATACATCATATAAAACTGTTCGAGGTTATACAGCAGGGGAATTTCCAATCTACAGTATATCAGTGACTACTAAAAATATTTTGTGTAAGTTCTATCAATTGAATCGTCGTGAATATGAAGTGTAATGTGCATGAATTTGATAAATATATCTAACGGAAGTATTACAAATCATGAGATAACATAAATAAGTTATCTATGGTTACTGAAATTTATAAAGTATACCCTGAATCCACATTTAGTGCTTTTTGATTTATACGAAAACTTCAGATATATGTGACTTTTAGTAAGGATTTGAACATATGAATGCAAAACATTGAACTCACAGTCATACGTGATTGTAAATAATCAAAAGATCATTCATATGTTCAGGAGAAAGATTGTTCCACTTTTTATGGGATGCTGTTATATCGCCCAAGAAATGTTGATATGTGGTGCAATGTGCTGATTTTACTTTGTCACTAACATAGAGTTGCGCCCGGTCTTTAAGTTTCCGAATTTTTCGAAAGTAAATATACAATCTTATAGAATGATACAACATCACGTAGAAAATAGCAAGAAGAAGACATATACTCTTTAATTTTTCAGTTACTTCATCTTTAGATTAAGCGATTTTGAGACTCCGATTGAACGGAGCGAGTACCAGCGTGGCTTACTTCCAGGCCCGGTCCTGTGCACTGTATTTGCGGCACTTGGGTCCAGCTGCTTACACAGCTGATCACGGCGATGATCCTCAGCCATCATACGAACCCTATGGGGGTTTTAACATAAGGGCGCCCTAGGCGCCCACAGCCATTTTCCCCCCAAAAGAGCAATTAAAAAGCGTCCCCAAACAAACCTATCCCTACAGAGACACACAAGGTAGAGCTACTTCAGGTAGCGGGGCCTCACAAACATGCCGTTGAGGCAGTGACACAAAAAAAAAAAAAAAAAAAAAAAAAAAAAAAAAAAAAAAAAAAAAAAAAAACCGCAGAAGCCGCGCTGGCAGCTTAGACAGCATTTACACGACTCTATAACCGAACGTTCTCCCTACGAGCGATCAGTTATATAACGTCATGTCAATAAACACAGATTTGGCTTCGGCTATTTACACCGCTATGATCTGTGAACATTCTAACATATGTGCCGTAAATACATTTGATATCGCCGGCGATATGATTTCTGGTTATAACGCAGCCCAGGCAGTTTCAGAGAAGCGACCAGGTCAAACAGCCTATCACCAGTAGGTCACAGCATACCAGCATCATGATTCGGTAACAACAATCATCACAACAGATCTATCTTCTTCATCAACAACAACATTATCATCACCAGCAGCAGCAACAGCATTACTAACAGATGAAGAAATAAGTGGAACTAATTATTCTTAATTTCCCAATGGCCAAAGTAACTGGACTTTATAATAGCACTCAAACCCAGCCATCTGTGAATTCTGAACTTAGGAATTAAGCATAGAGAGATGAAAATTGATTAATTATTAATTTTAATATTCTTTTCATGTGAATAACTATCGCTTCTATAGATAGAAGCTCTGTAAATGATGTGTAATATGATCAAAAACAGTATAATGTTTGAAATATTAATTGAAAGGTTGTTTATAAATGTTGCATTAGTCATGGTGTTTTGATGGCGATTTCTGCTAATTGGAGTGATTTACATGGCCCGTATCGTGTATAAATTAATTTAAATAGCATTAATTTCCATTTTAAAGTGTTTTGTAATAATTGTGAGTGTTTTCGCACAAGTTATAATTGTTTATGTATGAATTTGACTGTCAATCTGATTGTTAGGGCTCGAAAAAGTCTGCTGGTACCCTTTATTGTCTTCAAGATGTTTCTCTAGCTACTGTTTAAACTCGTGGAGATAGGGGCTTACCCCCTCCCCCCCCTAACGCCGGCCCTATCCCTGCGCTCTCAGTCTTTCTCAGTTCTGCTTGATGTGTTGTTCAGTCTGTGTACAGTCTGCGATGTGATTGAAGTGATTACTGCCTGCGCCCCCGGCCTGCCTTTATGATGTAGGACAAATTTATCTCTCTCTCTGTACTGAAGGCTCACTTTCGCTACAAGTTATGGTGTAAGAAACAGAACATTAAAGGGACAGTGTATAATTGTCATGTGGTCACTAACAGGAAAACTGAATGATTTTGTCTATCGTGTTCCTATGTCAACTATAGAGCTTGTATGAATTTAATTCAACAGAATACAATTTTATTTTGTGTTATTCAAAATATCCACTTATTTTATTTCTTTGTGACTGCCCCCCCCTCTTTTACCTGGTGATTATCTAATAGTCATAGAGCAAAACAATTCAGTCAATCTTTGGCAAAGAGGTCCAATAATATATCATTAATAAAGTAGCCAAGAATAATTAATAAGGAGGGGTGGGAACATTTCAAGATGTAATCCAAATTCGAACGATACCTAACTCCGAAACAACAATCGTTGCTGCCTATAAACAACCAAATCGGAGGATTAAACAACTCATATCAATTTTTGATAAAAATCAGTCTATCTTACTAATAGGGGATCTCAGCAGCAAGTAAGAGGAATCTACTCGACGCTGCAGGTAACAGAGGTCTGCATATAGTCACACCACACGGTTCAACCCACTTCTCTGTTCTTGAATTATTTATGTCGTTGAAGATAGTGTTCTGTACTTGATATCGGCAAGGTTGTGGATTTTTGTGGTCTAAGTGTTCGACATGGATAGGTACGGGAAGTGAACTTCTGCAAAATGGTAAAAACAATTACAAAAGGTGCCTTTCATTCACAGATAACAGAGCAACAGTCGATATTCCCTTGTATAGAACTATAAATGGAGGTGAACACTATAAACTGATATCGTAACACAATCACCTTGAAATAAGGATAAAGTGACTATTCGGATGGCGGTGGCTAGTGCGCCTGTTTGCTATACTGGCCGCCTCACGTACTAACACCAGCATGTTGCATGCGTCTCTCAAGTAGTTTTGACAAGCGACTAGCAAATGGAAAAAATTTGGGGTAGGTAGCTGGAGCTACTACCTTAAGTGTCACGTGTATAAGTTTCTTTTTAGCCAAATAATTAGTGAAACAACAAATATGGTTTATATCTTAATTTATGTACAATAGAAACTTCTAATCGGGACTTAAATGTTGTAATACATGTTTCAGAAGATGTTTATAGAAGTAAAAAGAAGGGGGGGGGGGGACGAATTATTTAGCTCCTTTTGGCAAACCATCCGAGCCAGTTCCATAGCCGTAACTCTCTCCACCCGTCGTGGCTCCCCCATGACTTTCTTCTACTTGGGTTTCTTGCTCAAAGGGCACAGCCAATACCTCTCCATATTTCCAAGGGGTTTGCTTCAGTTTTACCTCCGTGCCTCCGGCTTTCCCTTTCTTAGAATATACTTTGACATTTTCACTTCCAAAGGCGATAATTTTATGGAATTTACTTTTCTTGATCTTGAAATGATCTTAAATAGTCCGCCGTAGCGTATTTCATACAAAATGGTATTATTACGCAACAGATGAGCGAGACAGTCCGCGTCCACTGAATCGCCGTTTCGTCACGTGTTCGTTTCCCACGTTGTGTTGTGCGGGTGGCGGGAGAGACGCCTGCTAATATAGTTGACTCTTTCCAAGGTTTCTCTGTCGAACGCAGTTTACATTGTTGTTATACCGCTGAGTAATTCTTTGAATATCAAACTCGACAGTTTTGCTGTCACTCGGTACCAAACAAGGAAGAGGTATTCAAGTAACAATGCGAGGGAAAGTCACACGAGCGACAGGTATCAATTTCTTTTCACTCATGTTAATACTGGGTCCGTATCTTCACTGTATTATACAACACTGTTGAATATCGCTTAAACTATCAACAATCATTATGTGTCACAGGCGTAGCGGATGTTGTTGATTAAGTTTCCGTTAATTTATTCGACTACACTTTACTTCACAGCGGTTCCAAAGCAAGTATAGGTATATTTGAAATAACTCCCTTCTAAACTGTGAAACCAGGCGTCACTCAACTTGTAACATTCGTGGTGATCAAAAACAGTTTCCGTGGGGACCCATCAGAGCACACTGCTGTTGTTGACATTTTTGTCAGTTCGCATTAAAAATAATGTGGGCGATATGACAGTTGAGCTTGTTGGTGTAGTTCACAGTATGCCGTCCCTCCCATCTCCCGCCTCCCCCTGTCTCATACCCCTTTACTACTATTTCTCTGTATCTCCGTATCTATCCAATTCTACCTAACGCCGTCCACAGAAATAACCGATAATCTAACCTTTTATTTTTAAGTGGTTGCTCATATTGTTAATAATGGGCTGTTACATATATTCGCTGCTGTACCAACAGTGATAGTCGGTGAAACAGAGTGCCCCTGAGAATAAGAAAATGATTGTGTACTGAGAACAATGCAGCTCAGTATCCATAATCAATCACAACATTGTTTACAACGAAGCTGGTGGCCGAGAGGTAACGCTCGGTAGTAAGCGTATTCAAATCCTCTACGCGACGAAGTCTTAAGCAATAGAAAGGGGAGGTTCCGAAAATGAAAGTGCTATCCTTCTATCGAATTCCTAACCTGTGTTTTATTTCTTTAATCTTATCTTTGCGGGCTGAAAGTAGTTTTGCCGCACTTTTGCTTGTATTCTCGACCAAAATTTTACTATGCCCATGGCATCTATCTACATATATAAAGATTAATGTATGTATGTATGTTTGTTTGTTCTTCATATAAATCCACAGTTTTCATCCGATCTCGATGAAACTTTCCACACTTATCCTTTGAAACCAGGAGAAAATTACTGTCTACATGTGGTTGAAAATTTCCCGTTGAATCGAAGTTTTCCGGTTCAAATCGGGCAATTAGGAGCCGAGAAATTTGTAATTAATTTTTTTATCTGCTTAACGTCTCTCTAACAGCGAGGTCTTTAGAGACGGGGAAAGGATGGGGGGGGGGGGGGAAGGAATGGGAACGAATTAGGCCATGGCCTTTTGAAGGAAGCATCCCGGCATTTGCCTGGAGTGATTTGGGAAACCATGGAAAAGCCAAATCTGAATGCCCGGACGGGGGTTCGAACCGCCGTCCTCCCGAATGCGAGGCCAGAACGCTAGCCGTTACACCACCACGCTCGGTAATTTGCAATTAGTTTGTAATTAAAATTACCTCCATCGACACCGTGGTTGACATTGAACAAGCTGTATTTTACCACACGGAATTTCAGAATTCATCGCAACCGCCTGGAATGCCTCCACACAAACTACATTTGAAAATTGCCTCCCCAATAATTCGTTTCACAACATTGACCCTCCCAGGCTGCGCAACGGGACGAGACTTTCGATTAAAACATTTCTTCCGAATGTCATTGAAGCAACAATAATTACCGGAAATACTAAGGTAGATGACGTTTTCATCCCACGCATTCCTATGATAAACGGCACCAATGATTTGCCCTTTGATTTTAAAAGATTGCCATTCCCCGTTCGACTTGCTTTTGCAATGACTCAGGGACAATCGCTCAACGTCGTCGGCATAAACTTGGATAAACCATGCTTTTCACATAGTCAGCTATACGTAGCCTGCTCAAGGGTTGGGACGCCAATTCAACTTTGGATTTACGCAGCACAGGGAAAAAACTAAAAATGTCGTGTATCAGCAAGCTTTTACAGGTGTTATGTAACTAACCGTAACATCCGAGCTCAGGCTAACCGACATATTGTGTCTGCTTAAATTTTTCTTGCACCAGTTTATTTTGTCTTCCTTTTTGACATGCCTTGCGGGCGTAAACCTGGCCTAAGGTGTAGCTCTAGCAGAGCATGAGTAACTAAAGTTATTAGAACCCAATAATCGGATGCCCATGGTGAAGAAAGAAGCAAAGAACAAGCTGAAATAAAGCTGCCCTTAGATAACCGCCCCCCCCCCCCACACACACACACACACATCCCCGCATCATCGTTTGTTTTTCTGTTTTTAAAAAATGTGGGAAATTCATTCTCTTCATGAGATAGGTTCGACGGGGGAATAATATAGTGATGGCTTTCCTGTCATATTTTCCGACTCGGTGTTGTTTGCGACCAATCCTACGTTACCAACAGCTGTCTATATTCAATTCTGGCAACGAAATTCTTAATCCACGCGTACGAAGTCGCGGGTATCAGCTAGTTATCCTTATAACAGACAAAGGATGCGCGCTGGTAGAAATTGTTCTTTTATCTGCTATTTTAACGTAGGACTGCTCATAACTCCATGCAACTTCAGTTATCGAGGGAGGTATTTCTTATAACTTACTACTTTTGAGGTTTATTCATTATCTTATGACATCATAAAATGTAAATAAACTCTTCTCAGTCTTCCAACGGCGTAAAAATGTCACACTGTTTGTTATACAGTGACATCTATGGTTTAAAATGAGGGCTGAGATACACGCCTTAGAAACGTCGCACAAGTGTGGCTGGAACCCCGAGAACAGTTTATTTATAGACAACGCCGTGAAAAACTTCAAACTTACATCATGAAATGTAGATTGTATTTTGGACGTCAGGATGCGGCTCGATACATTATTCTAATCAAACCACGGGTATTTATCCTTCATTTTATGCTTGGGTGGTGACACGTTTATCAGAGCTTATATTTCTTTAGCCGAGTTATTTTGTAGTGTTCATCCACTGGCTTTCATGTAGGCGATTCCCAGGGGATATTGTCTCAAGTTTAGTCTGAAGGATAAGAGAAGAACTGTGCTCTTTGTAAGAACAAAGGTGGAAACGCAATAATAATGTGTAATAATATGTTGCGCACGAAGGTGCCAACAGAATGTCGATTAATCATTCATAATTTGAGGTGTCAATTTTGGCATCAAAATATAGATGATTCGTGTTTTAATGTTTAAAAAACTAAGCTTTTGCACATTAAATACTAGGGTGTTCGTTAGGAGCAGACGCATGGGAAAGTAAATTTCACTCGGTAAGGGGATAAGGGGGCGGGGTAGGTTGATGACCTATTAAATTTTCTAACATATTTTAAATAAAATCGTTTACATAACATAACAGCACGCCAATTATAATTCTTAAATAACGATCCCATTCCACTATCTTTTTTTTAAGACTTGGTCACTACTAGATCTAGTGATGATGTTTCAATTCCAAATAACACAACATCTTACCGTAAAACATACTTTATTCGCAGGACCGTGTGCTGTTACAGTGATCGTGCCATGTTGTCTCTGTTGTAAGATCTTTTGGGAAGAACATGAATTAGTCAACGTCTTCATAATGTAACTGAAATTTGCTAACACCATTCGTTTTCACATTCATTAAACATACGTTACTTGCATACAGCTGTACAGACGTTGTTAGGATTTGATACAGGGACAGTGAACCAAATCAATCTTTTTCTTGTCAACCTAACCTCTGGTGTGCGCAGTCAATCCAGGCATTTCCCAAACCACGTGAACTGTTGCAATTATTCTGGATAAAAGATATACTTAGTCGTTATCTAGTGTCACTTGAAACGATATGCGCCCAAGAGGAGTAATCACCTGCATAAACCCTTAAATGCCAACGCCCAGGATAGATTACTTCTGGTACTCAATCCTGTTGCATCCATAGTATCCATATTTTCTGACGCAAGAAAACATGTGTTACATATTCTAACACCCAGGGCCGGCGCCAGGATTCTCGGGCCCCGGGCAAGCGTTCATAGACACCCCCCACCCCTCCCTCCATCCCAACCCTGAAAAGTTTTTAACTCTGTTTGTTATATATAAATCCCGAAAAATTTAATTCAGAAATGTTCGAAATATAGGTGCAAATTTGAAAACTTGCATTTGATTTCTATTTAGATAGACACCCAGGCCGGCGGGCCCCCTTCGGAGACTCGGGCCCCAGGAACTTTTGCCCCGCTTACTCCTCCCTAACGCCGGCCCTGCTAACACCTCTACATGAGCTTCTTCTAAGAATATTTCGTAAATTCATCAATTCTGAGTTTGGCAAAATAGACATGGGCCGGCCACCAATAATGACCGACCATACTTTTCTCCCATAATAAACTTCATGGCGGTCTTCGAATAATATTTCTTACAATAACGAAATGTTATATAGTACAGATGCCTCTGAACTGGCGTTTTTATTTAATGATATTTCATTATTTTAACGAAAAACTGTAGAAAAAATAATCTTCAATAATTACCTAACATTTCTTACGCCTGTACCATTGCATTGATTCGGGATTACTCAGAAATATTTGTTTCCGTTCAAAAACAAACTCTATTCTTGATTCTTCAGGCGTTTTTTAAAAGTACTCGTATTTCAATAATCTTATCCAACACCCATAATGGATAAAAACAATTGGGATGCTATTGTTACATTCTAAACTAGCAATACAGAATTTAAGTGTTCTCTGTAATTGATTGGCCTAACGATCGTTTACTCAAATTTTTTCAGGATCTAGATTTGCCCGTGACCCATACACGTGTAAAAGAGACTCTGCCGGTCGTCTTTTTGTAATTTAAGAATATCTGGTACGAATTATTTGATTAATCTGCATCTGTGATAGGAAACAATAAATTGGGGTTTGGAAATTAAATATAAATAATATTAATATATACATAAATCGGGAAGCTTCAACATTAATTCATTAACATTTAAAACAAACGATGTACTGAATCAACATCTATATACAGTAAATAAAAATGTAAGTGTATGTTTGTTCAAAATCTTAAATCTGAAAGTTCTTAACCGATTGCTTTGAATTTTTGACACAACGTTACATTCGAATTTCCGCGCGTTTATATAGTCTATCTCAATCATCTCATTAGTCTTCTTTATTTATTTTTTCGTTTCTTTGATTTTGTTTTATTTTTTTCCAGTGATTTGGAGTGATTTGTTTTCATATTTTAATTTTGATTTGATTGTTTCGTGTAACATTGCGTTGGAATTGAGCATTGCGTTTATTTCGAGAGTATAGTTTTTATTTTTTTAATGAGTTGAGTTTTGTAGATTTATTTTCATAAAAATTAAATTATAACTTCTGCAGTTTAGTAATGTCAAAAGAAAAATTGGTTGAAATAGTATTTCCCGGTATTCAAATCAATTATAAGAATCACGATTGGCTGAGTAAACGAGCTATTCCTGCCGCCAAGAACAAAGGCGTCTACGAACGTAACAATATTATTCGATCAAAGCGAGACAGTCGGATACAAGTCCGTCGACACTGTTGTGGTAGCACATGAAGCGGTTAATTATCAAACAGAATTTTTTTATCTCCATCTGCAAGGGATGCCACCACACGTACTGCAATTGAAATTCGGCGTGCCAATTATTAAATTCCGAAATATCAAACGGCTAAAGTATTGCAACGGCATGCGGTTTGCAATAATAAATTAATGAACAACTTCCCAGAAGCAATAATCTTGACAGGATCTTTCACAGGTGAAGATGTCCTCATTTCTCGCATTTATATGATTCCAACGGATGTGCCATTTGACTTTAAGAGATTGCAACTCCCAATTCGATTGGCATTTGCAGTCACCGTCAACGAAACTCAAGGGCCAATCGTTAGAATTGTGTGGTTCAGATCTAGATACGGATTGATTCTCACAAGGACAGTTAGGCCCATACACTGATCAGCCAGAACGTTATGACCACATGCCTAATAGACGGTATGTCCGCCTTTGGCACAGATAACAGCGGTGACGCGTCTTGGCATGGAAGCAATGAGGCCTTGGTAGGCCGCTGGAGGGAGTTGGCACCACATCTGCACACAGAAGTCACCTAATTCCCATAAATTCCAGGGAGGGGGTGGTAGATCTGACGCTACGTTCAATCTCATCCCAGATGTGTTCGATCGGGTTCAGATCTGGCGAGTTGGGGGACCAGCACATCAATTGCAACTAGCCACTGTGTTTCTCGAACCACACCATCACACTCTTGGCCTTGTGACATGGCGCATTATCTTGAAAAACGCCACTGCCGTTAGGAAACATAGTAGTAATGAAGGGTTGTACGTGGTTTTCAACCAATGTACGATACTTATTGCCGTCATGGTACCTTGCACGAGGTCCACTGGACCCATGGATACCCACGTGAATGTTTCCCAGAGCATAATTGAGCAGCCACCAGCAGTGGCGTTGCTAGGTTAACAAGGGCCCCGATGCAAAAAATAAAAAAAGAATTTAAAAAATTGGCGGCCCCTGATCTAAGCATGGGGGCCCCGGTGCACCGCACCAACTAGCTCTCCGGTAGCTATGCCACTGACCGCCAGCTTGTCTCTGTTCCGCAACACATATGTCAAGAAACTGTTCCCCTGGAAAACGACGGATTCGCACCCTTCCATCGGCATGATGAAGAGGGTATCGGGATTCATCAGACTATGTAACGCTCTGCCACTGTGCCAACGTCTAGTGAAGATGGTCACGTGTTCATTTCAGTCATATTTGCCGATATCGTGGTGCTAACATTGGCACGCGCATAGGTCTTCGGCTGCGGAGGCCCATCGTTAGGAGTGTTTGGTGCACTGTGTATTCAGATTCTCGTACTGTGCCCAGTATTAAAATCTGATGTATAGTTCCGCCACAGTTCGCCGCCTGTACTGTTTTACCAGTCTGCTCACCCTACATCGTCCGACATCTGTAATGAGGGGTGGCCGCCCTACCCCTCGTCGTTTGAACGTGGTTTCACCTTTGTTTCGCCACTTGCTGAAGACACTCACTACAGCACTATTCGAACACCCGACAGGTCGTGCAATTTTGCGAATTGCTCGTGCCGAGTTTCCGGGCCATCACAATCTGTCCTCGGTCAAACTCAGATAGATCGGACGCCTTCCCCCATTCTAACCACGGATAGCACGCTCACTGATACTACACTGATACTACATGCACCGTGCGTATGTCTGACTACCAGTCATTCCTCGTCAGGTGACGTGGTTATAATGTTCTGGCTGATAGGTGTATGTTGCGTGTTGAGTCTTCAAACCAATCAATCTCTACATCTGCACAGACAATGGTACAACAAAATGTATTGTATAAGCACAAGCGTAGTTAAATTAAACGTATTAGAAATGTGAATTTTCTCTTTTCATTCTTTTCCATTTAACCAGAATAAGACATATCAACGTGGATATAGCTAATCAAATATAAAAATAATTTTAAAAAAGTTTGAAAGTAGGTACATATGCTGTGAATTACTATGTATAATTTTGTAGAAAGACTGACATTAACATCAGTAGCAGAAAGCGAAAGCAACGACTTAGTTAAAATCAAAACAATTTTCTTTTCGCGACATTTATGACACGGTTATCTATGAGAAAGTCATCTGGACCTATTTTTTCACGTAGTTTCCTCATGTGCCATCAGCATTCTCACGATACTAATTCAACTATTTTGGAACACTATCGCATTTGTTGGGTTTAAAGAATGGATACGCAGTACATATTGTAAGAAACATTAGATGGGGCTAGGATGTAGTCACGTTATTATTAATTTTTTATTTCTGTTTTGATGACTTTTTGTTTATATGCACCCGCCCAGTTAAGACCGTAACCTTTCATACTTTGTAAATATAGTCAAAATTTGTTCGGGAATTTCTTGATTCATGTCGGTAGAAACAGACAAAGCGCAACTGATAAAAATCCTGAAAGCAGTTGTTTGAACTTCCCAGCATTCCAAATAGTCGATCGCATTTTTTTTCCAAGAACATTTTCAGTGTACGAACACAGCCCCCAGACGGTTTCATAATAGTATAGGTTTTATGGTTTGATGAAACTAATGGCCACAAGGAGGAAGTTGGGGACGAATGCATTTGCTCATGTTTGTAAAGTAGCAAATTTTCGAGCTCCACAATTTTCTACTGCCTAATCAAAAAAATAAATCGGTCTGGAAGAGAATTTTGGACGAATATAACAATACTGTTGTAAGAAGGAAACTGTAAACATTATGCTATTATTACATGAATATTTGTATTTCAGATCGTCTCATTCTTCTTTTTCTTTTTACAGGAGGAGCGAATTTATTGGGTGCATGACATTTGCCGTGAAAAATGCGGTTAAGAAGGTAAGAAATTACTCTTTACTCTTATTTTATTAGACGATAGGTGTGATATCATCGATATAATAATTATTCGAGCAATAATGTTGTTATTCATTTAACTCTATTTGTATAGAATCCTAATTAGTCTCTTCATACATGGAACTGTGATGATTTTTGTTCGGTAGTGACTAGAATTTATGACCCATTTAACGATATGTAATAGATTTTAATCAGAAAAGCGTTTGAGAAATTCCATCTGCATAGCTTTTTAAAAACTGCACAGAACTTCCTGAAAACTATTGTTCTATAGAAATTACCTGGGAATCTGATGTTAAGAAGAAATAACTCTCTGAAATGGAAATACAAAAATTTATAGTTGAGTTGGTAAAATATGTCAGTGGTAAAGTACTGAACAATTTCGTGATGGAGTGTGAGTAGAACAAAATTTATAAAGGTTATGTGAACTCCGTAAACTTTACCTTATGTGCATTTATCTACATTAAATCAACAGGCATTTTCTGAAATTGAAAACACCACAGCAACAACATGAGGGGAAGAGCAGGTGCCTAAACCAACGATTTGGATAACAGATACACATTTTAAGCACTAACATCATTCTGGGAAATTGCCTTTCAGAAATAAAAACGCTGTCGACATCCGTACAATACAATTTCACTTTATGTATCCACCGTTTTCGTCAGCTAAAGTAATCAATATATTCAGATACCTGCTTCTCTTCCAGTATACAGGCAATTAGCCAATAATGTATGAAAGTGATTTACCATACAGTTTCTCTTGGATTCTTCCTCTTATTCATCCATCATTTGCAAAGCCTACAAAATTCGTGTTTAATTCGTCCATCTAGTTTTCTTATCTTCTTACAGAGTGACACATTTCAAAGATTTCAGGTGTTGCTGTTTCAAGCCTCGTTAAGATCAAAGTTTATTTTCCATAAAGTACACATCTTTCGAAAAATTGTTTGGAGTCCTTGGTAAGAAGATTAGGTGAATAAAGTCTATTTTAATTTGTCTTTATACTCTTTTTCAATCCATGGGAAATATTATTGGGAAACATAGTGTTTGATAGTCGTTTCTTCTTGTTGCGTCTCTGTCCCAAATCCTAAATCTTACACCACTTCGTTCATCGGTTTCCTCATGTAAAGTTTAAAGTAATGCAGGTCATTTACAAATTCTGGGAAAGCCATCCGCATTAGCTGCCTGTCCTTATTTCATAGTTGCCAGTTGCTAAATCGCTGTCTAGGACATAAAGAATTCTGCGAATCCCATAAATGGAGTTAGTACTCAGTATTTAAGCAAGGAAACGACTCTATTAAAAAACAGATCTTTTTCTCCACCAAAAAGCATGAATTTGACTATATCGGTCACGTAGAGAATAAAAGTACATCTTGTTCCATCTAGTGACCCAGGAAAAAACAGCGTGTCGAAAGATAGCTGCGTACCGAACGACTTCCTGGCTGCATAATTTTTAAGGCTGGTTTGTCCAAAGTTGCACTATACTGTTCTGAACTGCAGCGTCAATAGTGAAAATCATTTTAATACTACACAGGTGAGATCATTAAAAAATAAATTTATTAATCTCACATCCGTCACGCGATAAAACTGCATAATTGTAAGCACAATAATGGGTTTTTCTTAAATTTGCACAGCAGTTCTTTGTGTTTTCTGCATGTCGTGTAGAAAAAGTACTGCAGACTAAAGTTCTAAATATTTTTACTCATAGCAACGTTATCTCGACTTTTAATTTAGTACGCGGGTTCGAATCTCCGCCCGACCATCCAGATTTGGGTTTTCCCATGTTTTCCTCTAATCAAGCCAGCGAATTCCGGGGTGGTTCCTTAAATCCCTTCCGTTCCTTCCCGCAGTTTCTTCTCGCCTCTAATGGCGTCGAGGGGACGTAAAGTCAGAAGGAAAAATTGATGTCCCGTGTTCATGCGGAACGTAGTGAGTGTGCCATTACTGAATTTTTTCCCTTGTATTTTCTTAAGTCCGTAAACGATCCTTTTCTTTTACTTCTTCTTTTAACCTCTTTAATTTACAGCGGAAATTACGACTATATGATGACTTTCCTTCTCGTCTTCAAAACATTTTAGAACAATTTCGGTTGATATGTCACGACGATACATAGTCGTTGACGTTACCGTTTAGATACCGCAAACAGTCGCCAACGAGATGTCCCGAGTAGTAATCGCAGAATGTATTCAAAACGATTTCGCAGTACTGTTACTCATTGCTCACATTTTATTCAACGCAGTTTATCCAGATAATGGAAAGTTAGCATTCCTTTTTAGAGTCGCAACAGTCGTGACTTCTGCATCTGATGGTCCATAAAAGACCATATGACGAATCTTATCTCACCTACTTTATTTCACTACAACTGATGTTTGCAATTCTCGCTATAAATACTTCATCTCCTGTTTAATGCCATCTAACGTTACAGAAAAGTTTTATTTTACAGTTAAAAGTTTCCTTTTACTGTTAAAAGTTTCCTTTTACTGTTAAAAGTTTCCTTTTCAATTTTTGTTCTATTAAAACCACATTTTTATTCCATTACAATATCTGCCCGCGGAGTAGTAATAATACAGTCCGTTTATGCTGATTCTTTGAAATACTCCAACAAATAGCTAGGAAAAGTTTAATCTAATGAGATTGTCTTTATATAAACGATTCCTGTCTGTAGTGTACACATTACCTATTGAAGCAATGTCTGGACGTATCAACCCAACTACCAGGATCCACTTCTGTGGCAGCTAAGTCATTGAAAGCTAAGAATATGCCGTCTCACCGTTTGGCTGCAACCGAAATAACTCAGTCTACGATAGTACGCCAAATTGATTCGTCAGTTAAACTTGTAACTTAGCTTTTTTTTAACTTTGAGAGCGATTTGCCATAATAAGACTCCATCGAAATAGTATTTTACGCAATTCATATGGACAAACAAGTGACCGAACTGAACTTAGTTCTACCAGAATCTGAACGAATACCCAATAAATAACTCAAGTGTATCCTGAACTACACTGAAGAGCCAAAGAAACTGGTATAGGCAAGCGTATGCAAACACAGAGATATGTAAACACTCAGAGTACGGCGCTGCGGTCGGCAACGCTTGTATAAGACAGCATGTGTCTGGCGCAGGCGTTAGAGTGGTTATTGCTGCTACAATGGCAGGTTATCACGATTTAAACGAGTTTGAAGGTGGTGTTATAGTCAGCACACGAGAGATGGGACACAGCATCTTAGAGGTAGCGATGAGGTGGGGATTTTCGCGTACGACCATTTCACGAGTGCACCGTGAATATCGGGATTCCGGTAAAACATCAAATCTCCAACATCGCTGCGGCTGGAAAAAGATCCTGCAAGAACGGGACCAACGACGACTGAAGAGAATCGTTTAACGTGACAGAAGTGCAAACCTTCCGCAAATTGCTGTGGATTTCAATGCTGGTCCATTATCAAATGTCAGCGTGCGAACCATTCAACGAAACATCATCGATATGGGCTTTCGGAGCCGAAGGCCCACTCGTGTACCCTTGCTGAGTGCACGACACAAAGCTTTAAGACTCGCCTGGGCCGTCAACACCGACATTGGACTGTTGATGATTGGAAACATGTTGTCTGGTCTGAAGAGTCTTGTTCCCAAGTGTATCGAGCGGACGGACGTGTACGGGTATGGAGACAACATCATGAATTCATGTTCCCTGCATGTCAGGGAACGGTTCAAGCTGGTGGAGGCTCTGTAATGGTGAGGGTTCGTGAGTAGTTGGAGTGACATGGGACCCCTGATACGTCTAGATACGACTCTGACAGGTGACACGTACGTACCCATCCCTGGCTAATCACCTGCATACATTCATGACCATTGTGCATTCCGACGGACTTGGAAATTCCAGCAGGTCTAAGCGACATCCCACACTTTCAGAATTACTACAGAGTGGCTCCAGAAACACTATTCTGAGTTTAAACACCTCCGTTGGCCACCAAACTCCCCAGACAGGAACATTATTAAGCATATCTGGCATGCCTTGCAACATGCCGTTCGGAAAAGATCTCCACCCCCTCGTACTCTTACGGATTTATGGACAGACCTGCAGGATGCATTGTGTCAATTCCCTCCAGCACTACTTCAGACATTAGTCGAGTCCATGCCACGTCGTGTTCCGGCACTTCTTTGTGCTTGCTGGGGCCCTATACGATATTAGGCAGGTGTAATAGTTTCTTTGGCTCTTCAGCGTATATATACTTTAAGCCCTAAACTAGCATTGTGTGTCCACCCTGTAATCATACACAACCTTTAGTTTTTTTATCCGTGTCTTCCTGGCATATATCTTGATTCCATGTTGACCTACCCAGTTACAAATTCCCTGCAGCCCTCTCTTGTTTTGATAGTATTATATACCATTACTAGCTTCCAGCCCGTCAAAAATGACGGTTTGAACGCCATATTCTGGCAGTTCATTTTATTATTATTATTATTATTATTTTGCAGTTGGTTAATTATACGGGATTGTTATTAGATAATGCTAGTGGCCTTGATTTGATAATGTTCTACACAGCAATACAGTAGTAACTTCTACTGAATTAATGAGGGCGGATGTATAAAACCAATAAAATGAAAAATAAATTAGGAATCCAGAAACTTTTGCTATCCATTTAATATCAGTTTTATTCCTAGTCCAGGCACACTTCAGCACGATAGGTACGAACTACTTTCACCCGCATTTATTAATACCTTCAGTAACTTGGCGCATATGAAAGCAGTTTAATTGGTTTGTAAAACTCATTTCAGAGTGAATTACGCTGTAATCAAATGTGTCGGTGGGCTTTCTCGTCAACTCAACCACAACCCTCCATTAATATTACTTTCGAAAATCATAACTCTACTACTCTCAAATGCTGTAGTCAATCGCAAGACATATTGTTTTTAAGCAGTGATTCCGTTGTAATACAGCCTGTAGACTACCATTATTTTCAAGCAGAAATTAGGTTGTAATACATTCTGGACGGGCATAATACAGTTAAATGTACTACGGAAAATATTTCTAGTGGATTCTTGCAGTTTACCACACCAATTCCTGGCAGAATCGCGATCTCCGGTAATACCGATTTATTTACATTATTTTACTTTAAATGACGGGAAGTAAACTTCCTCCGAGTTTTTAACAAACTTCATCGTTTCTTATCTCCGGACAAAAAAAAAAATCGTACGCTGTGTTTTAACCTAGTACTCATTATTGATACAGGTAATATAACGTACACATACATACATTACATGAATTTTTGCTTCTGGTTGTCGTAGATAAATAAAAAGCAATATGTAAATTTAAACGAACGTACTAATTGTAACTTTGTGACACATAATTGCCTCGCATTAATTTTTTTCCCTGCTCTCCGTATTTCTAATATCTCTGCTCACTGCTATTTTGCGGCAATAATATCGTTGTTGCATTTCGAGTGTCATATCGCTTATACTGTAAGTCAGAGACAATAGTCATATCCTTCACTGTTTAAATCATGGTTTAAATCTAATCAAAAGTTTATATTAAATCTCATTTAATAGTTAACAAATGTATCAAAAACTAATAGTATCATATATAATGGTAGTAAGAATTTATTCTGGAAAAGCTTATAAGGAGAAATCAATTAGTCATTTTTAATGATATCGTTTGTTATATGAATACGTTACTCTGGTTAGATTATCAGAGTATTTGGTTAGGATTTTGCATAAATAAATGCATTTCACTTCATATAGACTATAATTTCGAAAACGGATAACTGTTATTTATTTGACCAATACATCATTATGTTTCTCCGAGTTTTAAATACACTTCACAGTTTCTTACCGTCTGCCGAAAAAATCTTAGGTTATGGTTTGACCTAGGGCTTATAACTTACACAGATAAAATAGCGTAAATATTGAATCCCTTCTCCTTACATGAATTTTGGCGTATAACTGATACAAATAATATAACATAAACATCGAACACCATTCGTCTTACACGACTTTCTGCATCTAACTGTAGTAAATAAACAAAATCCAAAATGAAGGAATGCAATATGGTGGTTGATGATTGGCCGTTCGTTAGCCAATAGGAGAATCAGCTATAGACGACGCACGCAGACCACACGTTAGCTTTTTATATAGTAGGATGTCGTCTGCGAACAACCTAAAGTCTGACTCTAAACCATCAACACAATCATGTATTAGAAAGATGGATAGAAGCAGTTCCAGTATACTATCCTGTGGCACTCCCATATTCACTTCCAACTCTTTTGATAATCCATTTCCTACTGTAACACTTTGATTTTTTGCGTTTTAAGAATTCCTCTACCCAGATAGTCAGTTTTTCACCCATTCCAATAATTTTAAATTTATTTGATACCATTTTATGGTTCACTCGGTCAAATGCTTTCGAAAGCTCTAGTGCTACACTATTAACTTGGCCTCACGTCAAGTTCATCCGAAATATCTTGCATATAGCCGAAGGAAATTCACATAAATATCCTATCCTAAAATCATGTTGTCGACTTGCTTACCAGTTTCTTTCCTCACAGATATTTCGGATGCATTTGTATATTATCCTCTCCACCATTTTGCTTATTACTGATGTCAGACTAATCAACATGTAGTTCTGAGCTCTATTTGTCGCCCCTCATTTATGGACCGGTACTACTATCGCTCTTTTCCAGTCCGCTGGTAAGCAGCAAGACTATAGACTCATTTTAAATAAAATTTCTAGATAAGGTACAATATAGTATCCCACTATCTTTAATACGTCTGTGGTAATTATCTACACTAGCCCTTTGGCTTTTTTTTAACTTTCTGAGTTTATTCATAATCTCCTGAGGATCTATTTCAAACTTTGTAGTTTCCTCGTTTTTACTTATATGGATACTCTCTTCTGATTTATTCCTTCCAATCCCAGGGTGATAATCCCTAATGGTCTCATTAAACCAATCACTTTGCTGGCTTAATAATTTACAGCGGACTGTTCAATCCCCACTACGATTTTTGTGATGTAAATCGTGTCTAACCGTTTACCCGATATTCTGTTGTAATGCTCTAGGCTACGGCTGCTCAACAAATTTTGAAAGCTGGACATAATTTCGATTTTAAGTTAACCGGCCTATAGTTACAATACATATTTAAATAAATCAAAGTTATAAGTAACACATTTTAATCATAATCAAGAAGTAATTAACATCAATGAGACTTTTCCAGAGATTTTTGAGCTAGCAATTTAACAATACTGGGTGACAAATGTGAGTTAGACAGTAAAATTTAGTCTCAAATATGTTTCGTAGCTAACAAAATGTGGTATTTGTTTTACGCCGCTGAGAGTTCAGAAAACTTTTTCACAGGTATATGCTGAGCCAAATATGTTTTAAACTTGCAACCCAAATTCACTCACAGCAGGAAATGTTTCCTTTGGTACAAATTTCCAAAATTTTGTGTAATTTTCAAAAGGTTGCTATGGATGTAGTGAAAAAACTGTTTCGGTTAATATTTGTTTCAAGGATGTGTGGTTTTGGTTTTCGCCAATTTCTCTCTGGATATTCCATTACTTCGTTAAAGGTAATTGAAAATGAGTTCATAAAAAGGAAAAATTTTTTGGTCTGGTTAAAAATTCAGAAATCTGTTCTAAAAAGACTGCAGCATCGATTGTATTCCTGATTGGTACTTTAAGATTTGAAGTTTTTCCTAATTTTCCTCCCATATCTACGAGCGTGGGAAAATGTTCGATATTATTTTTACCAAAATTTTCTAAAAGAAGGCTTAGTTTTGCTATGAATCCTTGGACCAAACTGAACATTGTAGAAAAAAATCTGTCCTTTCCCTGCAACTTTAAGTATGTTGAGGTACTATATAGACCACATAACCACGATTCATTTTTAAGTAGCTCCCTCTCAGCAGCATTGTCTAATTGTCTTCTAAGTCTTGTATCCTCAAAAGAAGAAAATGTTTCATCTTTTCACTTTTTGACAGCCAGCGGACAGCATAAAACAATGAAATTCCCGGTATTCATTTATTTCGTCACCCAAATAAAACCTTGAATGTCTTCGATGAAGTGCTCTGGCCCGCTATAGGATCAACAACATCATTAAACTTGATATCTTTGGAACACAAAGCTACCTGATGGATAATGCAATGGTCAGCTTAATGATTTTTCCAACAAGGCCACACAGCCCTTAGTTTTACCCGTCATTGTGGATGCTCCACCAGTGTAAACAGAAATTAATTTTTTCCCATGCCAAACCCTTTCTCTCAACACATTCCTTATTTTTCATAAACATATCCTTCCCGATACTTGTAGTTTCAAACTGGCACAGATTGTGACAGTGTTTCTTGAAAGTGAAGTACTGTCAGCTTTAGCTTTCAAATTTTTACCGTTGCAATTTTGCGCAAAAATCAACAAAGTCTCTTTCACAAGTTCCCCATGCAAAAAAGGCTTCGTTTTTCTTGCTAATATTAAAGATACCTTGTGTGAGGGGATTCAAGTTCATAAAATTTTTCGCAAATACGAGATCTGATAGATAAATATTTCCTTTTACTTTAAAACTCGGCTCTAAGAGCACTTCCCTCGTGGTAATGTTGGCTAATTTTTCAAATTATTCTGTTTAAAATGCCGTTCAGTATTTATTGTTTGGTGACGGCTGCTATAGTAGAGTAAATGAAACAAATGCACTTCAGTGCTTTGGTATCACTAAAAAAATATTTCATCTCCCATTCTTCATGAAATGTAGGAGTGCGTTCCGAGAACTTACCGAGTGCATTCCCATAATTTGGACGTACTTGGTTTGCTAAACGCCAATATATTGTACTTACGTATTTGCTGGTTTGTACTTTTTTTTTTTAACTTATTGCTTTACGCCTCGTCGACGGCTAAGGTCATTAGATGTGAGATGGGAATGGGGACAAGGAACGGGAAGGAATTGGGCCATGGCCTTTTTGAAGGAAGCGTCCCGGCATTCACCTGGAGTGATTTGGGGAAACCATGGAAAACCCAAATCTGGATGCCCGGACGGGGATTCGAACCCGCGTCCTCCCGAATGCGAGGCCAGAACGTTAACCGTTCACTCACCACGCTCGGTGCTGGTTTGTACATAACAGTTCAATTCACAATCCGGAGGAACACCCAAAAGTTGAATTTTAATAATAGTGATTATTCTTATAAACACAAACAAGGACTCATCTAACTGATAAAATAAATGGAAACATTTAGAGCCGTTTCAGACGTGTACTCGACATATGCCTCCGGAATCTGCTGCTCCACTTAAGAGCAACTCGGTGTACCTGGATCTGTAAGGGCAGAACCAGTCATCAATTATTCTCAAATCCTGCCTTGATAAGCACGTCAATGCAAGAGCGTTGTCTTCGCGAGGCCTAAAAACGGAATTTTCAACTAGGAGATTGCTGAAAATACAAGGGTTGATACTATTTGAAATGAGTCATTCCAGTAGTTTATAACATTCACACAGCAACGCCATTTTCATATGCAAACTAATTTGATTTAAGGGTGCCCAGGAGGTTGTTCTGTTTAAACAATGAGTTTTAGAAATTCTGAATGTATATGACCGAAACCTGGAATCTTTGCTTTTTCCGTTCCCTTCAGAAATGATGAAAGTTCATCAACAGAGAAGAGGCTAGAAATTTCGGATGTTTCAGTGATTGAAAGCTCTGGTTCTCACATGCATAAAAGTTTGAAAAAGTTATTAATTTCTAATGTTACAAGCGAGTGAAAAAAATCAAGAGTAACGGTCGTTTAGCTGAGCCTAGAACAGAGCTACCCAACCCAGTGGCACGTCGGCTATGAATACCCACGATGTCCATTTCCTTTTCTTATTTTTGTGATTTTTTTAAAATGCAAATTGCCACGGATGACTCCTCAGGTTCCCAAATTTCAATAAAACAGGTAACAATTACAATTACAACCATCAAGGTCTTTACCTAATTTTCAGCAGTTAGTGCACCATCCTATTGACGATCTTAATGATCTCTTAAAAGTGAAAATATAGGTGTGAATGACACAATACAGCATATTGTTACGTGACGTTAGGCATTCTTTGCGTTTTTTTGCGACTTTTGAAAGTCTCTGGATTAGCAATACAATGGTTGAAATATCTTGAATTAGCTATTAGTAATATCTCGAGGGTATAGTTGTGGGTAACGAGTACCAGTTCCCAAGTGTGGAGACTGTTACCCTTCCACAAAAATTTCTGGAGATGTCTGTCTGAGACAGTTTTTCTTTCCTTTCCCCAGTGTTTTTAGTGCTATTATTCAGCATCACTATACATGCAAATGACTGTGATAAATGTGTGCTAGGTGTAGTGGGTTACTGTGTTATGCATGAGAGATGAAGACGGAGAGAGGATGATCCGGGTATCAGTCAATCCAGGCCTACTCTTCGGGGTTTCCGACAGGTTTTATTTCTCCGTCCGAGATCTCGTGACTCAGCCTAGGAGCTCTGGTGCAGTTTGGCGTTTAGGAATTTTTCACCACCACCTTCGAACAGTGCTGCCTAAGAACCGAATGATAAAAATTTCTCGCACGACCGAGGCTCGAGACAGATGATCCATCGTCGAGCGTGCCGCTGCATTCAGATACATGTTTGTTTACTGGTAACAGTACAATCACATGTATGTGCAAGTCAGGCGTCACACAGCTCAGATCGAGAATTTATTAGAGCAGGCTGAATTAAGAGGCACAATCGCGCGGACAACTAAAAAATAAACCGTTACATTTATTCCTGATAGTGGTTCAACGTAAGGGATAGTCTTATATGAGCTAATATTTATAAATAAATAAAATTGAATTTTTTGGCTTATGGATTTACGCCTCGTTTACTTCTAGATCATTAGAGGGAGGCAAAAAAACGAGCATGAATTTGGATATGGCCTTTTGATGGAAGCATCCCCGCATTCGTTAGGAGTTATTTCGGGAAAACACGTAAAACCGAAATCTGGGTTGCCTGACGGGTTACTAAGCCGCGTCCTCCAGAATGCGAGACCAGACAGATACTGATCATCCACCACGTTCGGTAAGATCGAAGAACTGTGCTAGTGATTCGGAAAAGGCTCATGATGGCGTAAAGCGAAAATAGAGTGCAAGTATTTTGCCAAAGAAAACCTTAACTACAAGTTAGCAAGTAGAAACCAGAGACGGAAGAATATCTTGTTGCAAAGTAAGTACATGATTACAAAAATAAGACTATTTTGCTCTGTCAGTTGGATTAAGAGTTAATCACGATAACTAAAAACAAAAACCTCAACTCAATTTTTGATTAACTTTCTCAGAAAACTAGCTAAGTGAGTCCGTCGATAAAACACAAGGTCTTTGTGAAGTGTTGCTACTGTTAAGTGTGAGACTTCCATCTGTTCCGTTCCTAATACACACATAACTTTATTGTTCCCTGATTGATCGTTGACTTCTGGCGGAAACCGTTGGAAGGCGTGTATATTCCACGCGTTTCCTGACGCTTCTGCCACTGTTGTCTCGTCGTCTGAATAGGATTCACTCAGTTGAAATCCAGCTGCTTGATTGACTAAACCATCTCAGATACGGATTCGAGAGCTACAGATCGAACGCTGTTCTTGTACGTGCACGTACTTTTGTTGTTTTAAAGTCGAGGCCGTCTCCAAATGCTATTTTCTGCCACTACTGACTTGCGCGCGTAAGAGGGTACTGGGACAGCATTTAACTGATGTTGTCAAAATCCATATCTGGTTTGATTTGGTAAACCAAGATGCTGGATTTCAGTTGAGCGAAGCCATCTACCCATTGATTCAGACGACGAGGCAGGCGAACTTTGTAATTGGAAGAAGCGTCGGGAAGCGCCTAGGCGGATCAAATGTCCCATTGTAGTCAGCCTTGCCGGCGGCTGCCATGGCAACTAGTAGCGCGTCACAGGTTTCCGGGAACTGTTATTCTGAGGTAGACAGTAGCAGAGTACAAGGAACTGTGCGCAGCGCTGCCGCGCTAAGCGGATCAAGTGTCCCCGGCTGCCGCCGCCGTGGCAACTAATGAGGACATGAGCGTCGAGTTCACGGTAGGTGGTATCTCCAGCCACATTATTTCGGCCCTCATCATTCGCCATTCTTCTATGCCGACCAAGCCTACTCACTGAAAAGCAAAAGTTTCACTACTCTGTCAGGAGGTGTAAGGCTGGAAATAGTGCTTGACCAGTCTAGCTGTTGCGATCATAGCGATCACTTCCGTGTTCCGGAGCTTAGCCAGTCTCGTAAACAGTCAAGTGAACTTACAGTCCGTCAGTGCAGTGAAGTGTGAATAAAATTTGAATTGCCTGAAGATATAGGCTTCAATTCTTAGCATCTTCTGAAAGCCTGGGCCGTGCCCTAACATGGAAGAGCCCCCAGACACGGGGCAAATAATCAACACGGCACTGCAGCCGTGTTATTTTCCAGAAACAGCCTCTTCAGCCCCGACGATGATGCACTTCCAACAAGCTATCCAGCCACAGCCATCTCATCTTCATCCGCTCAACTACCCAGGTAACGACGCTGCTTCTGCAAGCTGCCCCTCGATCGCAGTGTTGAACAATGTAAATTCGGAAGAAAGAACTGTTAAACGGTCTCGCATAGAGGGAAACCCTACTGAGCTACCGAACGAGGAAATGTCCACTGTAACGTTAAACAATCCAGTGAGTGTGCCCCAGGAGTTAGCTTCCATGTCATCAGTGGTGTTTTACCCAACTACTTCAGTCGCAGAATTAGATCATCAATATGATAGCCGTGATCCAACCAAAAAAACATTAAACGAGGGTACGGGCATGGATATCACAAGCATTCCCGTGGATCGTGAAGGAGTTCAAAGTATATTATCGATCAATCGGAACCCTACTAACCAAAATAGTATACCCCAGGTGCCAAGCCCCAACTTAAATTCCAATAAAGACAGAAGTAAGAATAACCGATACAGCCGCACAGACACGGGTCCATACTTCGTCTTTGTAGAAAGTGTGGATAAAAATATTGGTAGACTTCACCCCATGTCAATAGGGAAACTTCGTTATACACATAGCCCAGCACATAAGCATAACATCATCAATATCATAGCGGCCGGGAGATATAGGTTAAAAATCGAAACCAATTCAGCAGACTCTGCTAACTTGTTGGTTCAATCTACAGTTTTCAAGGACAGAAACCTAGAAGCATTCATTCCAAATTTTTTAATAAACAAACAAGGTATTATCAGGGACGTAGACACCTCCCTGTCAGAAGAAGAAATCCTACAGGCGATAGAAAGCCCCTATCCAGTTATCGCAGTTAAACGGTTTACCAAGAAGAACTCATACCAAAATAATGATAGGAGAATACCGATACCAATATGCATGATCACCTTTAGATCACAATCCCTTCCGGACCACATAGCAATCTTTGGAGCACGTTGCCCAGTCGAACCTCATGTCCCACAAATTCTCGTCTGTGATAATTGTTTACGTTTTGGCCATCGTATAACTCAATGTCGTAGCTCTCCCAGTTGCAATAAGTGCGGAGGCCCACATACTATGGAGACGTGTACCAGCACAGCTGATCCACAATGTGTGCATTGTCACGGTCCTCATTTATCTAATGACAGAATATGTCCCGTAATAGTTCAACAACAAAAAGCACGTGAGGCAGCGGCCCATAATAAAGCCTCTCCCACGCCGAACTGGTATCTCACCATCGTCATACATATTCGCAGGCAGCCAGCGCCGCTCCGCTGTATTACGACGAAAAGCAATTCCCCCCGCTCTCTCCAATGGCAGTGCAGCCACTCAGTTTAGCCTCAACAAATGCATTCCAAAACTGTCCTATAATCTCTATCCAACAAAATCAAGAGTCACGTCACCAAAGTAAAGCACTCTCTCCAAACTAACCGAAATATACTACAACTACCGTAGGCCGCAACAAGCAAAGGCCAGCAACCCCAAAATAACAAAAGACCCAATACCCTCCTGTTTATCAAAGAATGTATGTACCCCATCATATACCAATAACACCTATCACACAGAATCCCTACCCTCCTCAACCCAAGGATAAGGAAAAGTCCCCCTCACCCGAAAAAGTAGCACTCATAGAGAAGACATTGCAAATGATTATGAAGATGATTCAAGAATTTCCAGTAGCTCCATCTGATACTTCCCAACTCGACCCATTTCGTCACCTTCTTACCAACCTAGCAGGAACAAATTAAAGAACCGAATAATCTCTCTAAAACTAGTTAATTGTAAGGATTTTACTCATTGTAATGTCGGAAAAAAACAACTATAAGGAACTAACAATAATGTATATTTCACTGTATCGTTTGTAATTATGTCTGAGCAAGTTTAATTAAACATAATGTGTCAAACCCCTTTAGGGGATAAACAAAAATGTTCCTTTCTGATTAATCAGTTTACCTTGTTCTATCCTTTATATTTTACTAATCATGTCAAGTCTTGCTCTCTTACCTATATGTAAAATGTTTATATATATGTATGTACAATTGGATGATTGTTGTATAGTGCTTAGGCGCTTAAAGCCAAATAAATAATAATAATAAAATAATAGTGCTTGACCGACGGTCAGCGCTGACCGTACGTCCTGACCATCAGCGCTGGCCGTTGGTTGCGAAAATACATTCAGTGCTACGCTGACGGCGAACTGTTCTGTTGGCTATGTGTGATTCTGACTATCGCTACACCTATATAAATGTAGGGGCATATGGAAGAGATTCAGATTCAAATATTTTTTGGAGAAGTTCATTATTTACGAAATTACACAACGGAGAAATAATATTGCCTCCACCAAAACCATTACCTCACACTACAGAACCTCTGCCATATATGATTATCGGCGATGCCGCGTTTGGTATATCGAACAAAATTTTAAGACCTTATGCACGAAGTAATCTGACATATAAGAAAAAATATTTAATTATCGATTAAGCCGTGCTAGAAGGTATATTGAGTCTACATTTGGAATAATGAGTAATAAATTTAAGATATTTCACATACCAATGAATACTTCCCTACCGAATACAATAGCAATAATAAAGGCTTGTTGCATTTTACATAGCTACATTCGAGAAAGAGACGAGTACAGAATACAGGATACACTAACTGTTGTACGGTTTGACAACCTTACTCTTAATACAAACAGTAATAGCAGCAGATCAGGTGACGCAATAAGGTACAAATTTTCCAACTATTTCGTTTCACCTGTTGGTAGTGTACCGTGGCAAGATAATTGCATTTTTTAATTATATCGTATTTTACAACAATAATGATGCTTTATTTACTTACCGATATCCTTTTTCTCACTGTCAGACTTATCGTCGAAATCCGGAATTAATTCTTTACAAACTTCTTGCCAAGCACTTATTCTAGCATCACGGTCTTTATAAAATTCATGCGATAAATCCCATATTGCCGGACGAAGCCACACTTCTGTAATAAGGCGCTCTGTATCAATATTCATTTTTTTGCTTTGAGTGTACGTACGCGCGTTCGGTCGGTCGCTCCGTCAGCGAAGCACTGAACGCAACCATACAATCTCACAGCTCGTCCGTCGACCGACGTAAGCGCAACGGACGAGTCGGACCGACCGCTCGACCGACCGTACGCGCGTACCGTCAGTGTAGCTGTGTGCGCGTTCATAGACTTACATAGATATAGCTACGTCGACCGACGGTCAGCGCTGACCGTCGGTCGAGCACTGTTGCCATCCTAATAGTGGCATCCAGCTCTTCCACACAGCAGTGCCAGTCATCGGTGCGCAGCAAATTTCTTCACGAGATTTTCTGCTTCTCTAGCATGCGTTGGGGTGAAGTGAAGAAAGCAGCCAAGGAAGGAAGGCAATGAAGTAACTGGTCAACAAGGATGCAGCGCTCTCGGCGCCTGCATGAATCTTAAACAGGAAGAAGACAGAACTGTACCAGATGGTCAAAGCATCCGTTCAGTGATGACCATTCAGTGCCACGTCAGCTGGGAATGACAAGTTTAAATTGACCTTCAACTCATTAGACTATCTGGCTATCACCGCAGAGCTAAAATAATACCCTGCTATACATTTCCTTCTGCAGCGGACAGGTTCCTTAAAGAAGGAAGACCTCTACATTGAGGCACAACATAAGCATCCCTGTGGATCATACCTCAACTATATCATGTTGCGCGTCATTGAATCGTGCCTTTGGTCTGCGTAAAGTGCAGTTACTGAACATCGTTAGAACACTGCTCAAAATATTGACGTCTCTCCCAACTAGGTTCGATCAGCTAGCCACAGAAAACAAAAATGTATTAATGACAGCATTAAAACCAGCGAACATGTCAAATCTCAGGCTAATCAAGGATAAAACACAAAGTTATGGGTTGTCCATCAACAGCTTGGAGTTCCGGCAGTTTCCGCAGGAAGAAAGTGTGGACGTATTCACCGAGCGTGGTGGGCGAGCGGTTAACGCTCTGGCCTCGCATTCGGGAGGGCACCGGTTCGAATCCACGTCCGGGCATCCAGATTTGGTTTTTACATGGTTTCCGCAAATCACTCCAGGCGAATGCCGGGATGCTTCCTTCAAAAGGCCATGGCCGAATTCCTTCCCGTTCCTTGTCCCAATCCCATACCACCTATAATGACCACGATGTCGACGAGGAATAAAGCCATAAGTAAAAAAAGAAATAAAAAATGTACATCTGCTCGTTGCTGAAAATCATCTAAAGGAATGATTTTGCTCTACAGTGGCAAATTAACGTCACAAATACAGAAATTGGAAGTACGAGCAATCGAAGATGGCACGGCAACGGGTCCTGTTAAAGTTGTCGCAGCATATCGGCCTTAGAAGAGCTAGCTGGATGAAGATGACATCGTCAGCCTGCTTAATAATCAGGCAAGTGACTCATTCAACACGGCTTATATTCGAAGCACCCTGCATGGAACTCAATGGTAAAAAACCCAGTTACGTAGTAACTCGACCATCTAACCTTCAGACGTCTGAGGAACCCACTCATCATCCTTGAAATGGCAATCGTGCTGTTGTCTTGGACGTTGCCATCACCATTACCAGGGGAAATATGGGATTTATCACAGCGCACACAATGAACAACCATGATGCTGAAGACCGAATGCTAGGAACACTCCTAATTTCTGCCGGATAGAATGGGAGAAATACCGTCAGGCAGTCGTGGAAGCAGTCAACTCCACCTCCTGTATGAATGTAACATTTAGGTGGAACTAAACAAAATTCCCTGCAGCCATCACTGAAGCAACGATTACTGCAACCCCATCCAGTACACCTGGGCATGTCAAGCACAAGACCAGGCTGGCAGAAGAGGGGCCTCACTGTTCACGTCATTTCGAGGATTTACGCTTAAGTCTAGCATCGAGTATGCAGGAGTTGAAGGCCCGGGCACACAGAACGCGACACGCGATTCTGTGTTGCGGCGCTAGAGTTGTATTACGCATTTTTTAATTGGAACGGTCACACCCTAGGCGATCCTTACGAGCCACACAGCGACAATGCCGATGAAGAAAAACTGCGGGAGTACATTTTTTTATTTGCCACCAGTCACAGCGACTATAAAAACATGTTGAGAAAAGCAGAGGCATCGAGTGCAATAGCAGCCGACCTGGACAGTACCAGAAAGGAGTTTTTTTAAAATATGTTTTGTTACCCAAACAAATAAAAATTTGTTAATATAAGTAAACTAAATAAGTTAACAAACAGTGAACACTTCAACAAAAGGAAGAGATTGGTGAAACGGTTGAATAAACTAAAAAGAAATTTAAAACTTTTTTGTGAAGAGTAGAAACAATTTCATGTAGTTACACATTAAAGTGGATAATTTCGTATATTTGTACAAGTGTTTTTTGATAATATCTGTGATTAATAGAAATAACTAATTACTTAAAATGGTATTTAAAAAGTTACACAAAGTTTATTGTATTTTGTCCCATGTTTCAAATATTTATGCTTCTGAAATCCATATTCTGTATAATATATTTAAGTCCAGAAATTTTTCTGAAACCACCGCAGCTCTTTTTTTTTTAACTGCTTAACCTTTCTTAACAGTGAGGTCTTTAGATACTGGAAAGGATTGGGGGGGGGGGGCAAAGAAATGGGAAGGAATTCGACCATGGCCTTTTGAAGGAAGCATCCCGGCATTTGCCTGGAGTGGTTTGGGAAACCCCCGCAGCTCTTCAGCTGTAGAAGTAATCGGCAAGCTTTTCGCGTAATTGAAACGCAGCAGTGTTTGATCTGCGATTCGTAGAACTTGTGTTTTATAAAGCTAGTATTGGTTCATGCTCTTAATTTTCACTGTGTGCTAATTCTACAGTATTTCTTATCAGGTTGTAATTATGCAGACAGCAAGCTGCTTTAACAATACGTTCAGCTGTTTTGTCATTTGTTTCTATGGGTCTCAAGAATACTCGCCACTTCTTAGCCAGTATGCCGAACGCGTTTTACACCACGCGTCGTATTCTGCTGAGATACGCATTAATTTTTTTCCTTGGGTCATTAATGACCGTAGTTTTGGGAAACGGTCTCTTTAAGTAAGGTTGAAGAGCAAATCCTTCGTCGCCCACAAACACATGGCGGATGTTGATGTTGCTACCCGGTAGTGGTTTTGGAGGTAAAATAGTTTTTCCTTCAATATCCTGTTGATAGAAATTTGAATTTTCGAAAATACCGCTGTCACTGTGCCTACCGTAACTGTCGACTTCGACCACCAAACACATGTAATATGGGTAAACTATCGCTAAGAGAAAGATCGATTTATATATCGAGCTCCTGTTAGCAGGACACTTCAGTTTAATGTGCTTCCCAAACAATTCGGAAACACCCACAGGTTTTCGAATCCCTTTACAGCTTGTTTTCACATCTCTGGAGTGGGCACTGGCATATACTGTGGCTGTAAAACATTCCAAATTTCTTATCAGACATCTTTCACAATTTTGGAAACAGTTGATTGTCCTAGACGATAAGAAAATGCAATTGTTTGATGACAGTCGCCTGTGGCCAAATATCTGGAAAATAAAGAAAAATGAAAATTCTATAAATCAGTTGGGTGTTTTGGCAAAAGCAAAATGGAAATTTTTTCGAGATTCATACATGAGATACAAAAGTGCCATCAAAGGTACCACAGGTCAAGCCAAAAAATACCATAAATGGGTGTGGACTAATCATGTGGAGTTCTTAAATTTTACTCTGGAATTGCGTCCACATAGCACCAATATTTCAAATCCAACTGAAGAGGGAGAAAATAGCTCCCTTCAGAGAATCGAAATCTTACTACCCCGTTCAGATTATGAACCGGAAATTTCAAAGCACCGGGTGAGTTGTCATCATATATGGCACCACCTCCATCATGACAAACAAGTGACGTTGACAAAGTATTCGGTTTCCTAGGAAAGAAGAACAACATGGCAGCGTAGATCTTCTGTTTTCAAGCTACGCTGAATCGTTCAGAAAATTTTAGCTCAAAACGCAAGCAACTATGAAAATTGAGCTAGCAACATTATTTGAACACACGGAAATGGCCGAGCTGGGTGCGCATATGGCAGAATCACCCACGGAATACTCTATTTCTGCAGCCAGTTCCACTCAGATGCTAATTCACCGCTACTTTCTTCTTTATTTCCACCAAACCCGGCGGGCACTACCTCGGGTTTACTAGGAGATGCATTTGAAACGTTTTCCAACTAATTAAAAATACTGTTTCATATTCAGTATTCTATTTTTTCTTGTTAGTTTCTCACTTTTTTTTTTTTTTTTTTTTTACATTTTAATTATTTAAAATGAATAATATTTCTATTTGAGCCTATCTTTATTCTTCGGGATTATGAAAAAAATTTCAATAATAAATTTCATATTTTATTGTGAATATTTATTTCAGTTTGTAATGATGCGCCTGATTTTCGGGTGTTTCCTAATGTTGAACACCACGCAAGTGACACAGCTGCCTCCAAGGGGGAAGCGTCCGGAAGTGACACATTGTAAATCTCTTAGCGGGTCCCCTGCATCCTCTAGGGGTTTGGGCAGTGTCATTCTCATTGTTTTTAACAATATATATCAAATGAACAGAACATACCTCATACAAATGGCTAATCTTTCTCTTGCACCAATTGCTTTTCTCCGGTTCGTGGGGCATTTCGATATAGTTGATCTTAACAGGTTGTGAACCGAGCGTGGTGGGTGAGCGATTAACGCTCTGGCCTCGCATTCGGGAGGAAGCCGGTTCGAATAACCGTCCGGGCATCCAGATTTGGGTTTTCCATGGTTTCCCCAAATTACTCCAGGCGAATGCTAGGATGCTTCCTTAAAAAGGCCATGGCCGAATTCCTTCTCGCTCTTTGTCCCCCATCGCGCCTCTAATGACCTCGACTTCGAACAGGTTGTGTAATTTCTTGAATAATTCTCGAGACATACGAAAATATGTAAATAATCTATCTTCATGTTACTCCAGTTCCCGGCAGATGCGGCGGTATTCACGAAGTCATCTCTCTTTTTATTAATGCAGTGAACCCATAATCGTCTTTTCTTTCTGGTTAATGCAGATAAAAGGAGCAGAGTCTCCTCATCACTTGACATGTTTTATAAAAATTTACTAACCCGACAAAACTTATTAAAGTATGAAGAATGAAATAAAGAGGTATAGATCTCTTCGCGAGAGAGGATCTCACTATGGAGTTCTCGCATCATGTGTAACGTACCAAAATGCGCATCACCGTGAAGACATTCAATCAGTTGCTACAGTCGTTTGTCGCGTTCTATGTGCCCGGGCCTTTAATCGGATCAACAACCTAGCAACAACGATAGGTGTCAATGTTCCTGCGATGAAGTAGGCGGGCCCAGTGTGGGGGTACGCGTCGAAGTCCTTTATGTCTATGTTACAGACGACATAGAATCAGGCATTACGAAGGGCATTCCCATTGCCAGCCTGCAAGCCGCTCGAAGATAATACCTGGCGCACGACGATTTTAATGCGTATGAACTTATTTGTTAATTTATAAATGCAAATGTAATCTTTAATTTCACTTCGCAAACAAATTTTACTGTTACAAAATACTTGTTTTTAAATACGATATCCAAACATCATCGAATTAGTTATTTGTGTGCATAATATTCATACTAATATAGAAAAAGTGTGGTTGGCGTTATTAGCAGTCATGGAAGAACATGTAAAATGTCAGATTTTTTGGTCACGTTGATATTTTTATTTAGTGTTTAACAACGAAAGAAGAGAGGTGTATAGATTTTTTAGAAAATTTCTTTTCTCTGTGACATCGTCCATATGGACTATAGAAGCTGTATGTCGTTTTTCTGTTGAGATATAAGTTATCATCAGTAATTTTCTAAAATTTGATGCAATGAATCAACAGCATAAGAGGTATTTAATTTTCATTTCTCAGGAAATTTCCTTGTTACAGCATTCGCAACTATCCTTACAGGAAATGTTGCATCCAACTACGAATTTGGTTTCAACAGTTCGCATCAAGTTAAATCTTTTCCGAAAAAAGATAAATTCATTATCAATATAATTCTTCGGCTTTGCTTCACTTCGTCCATATATTGGGTTTAGAGGTTCAATACCGGACATTTATCTGTAGAAAAAACAAACAGATGACGCCAGGTGACAAAGTAGGATTGTACATACCTTATATTTAAAGTCAGAATTTATGGTTTCAAACAGATTATAAGGAAAAAAAGTGTTATTCAGCTGTTTTTAATTTCCTGCTCCGACACCAGGTCAGGTAGATAGTTTAAGTTAATCAGTTAATCAGAGTTAATCAGAGTTTAAGTTAGACCCTAAGCTTCCAAACTGTGAAAATCCAGTGAAAACATGTTCAGTAGGGTTTGCGGGATGCGGTAGCAAACAGTCTCAGTCGTGTTACAAATATACGGGATGATAGTATATAGATTTATGTACATTGAAAATTTGTTTTGGGGATATTTGGTCTGTTCGGGGAAATCACAGCGGGCAGGTAAACATTAATTTCAACATCTCCCGATCACATGGAATCTAGTTAGGACGAAGAATGAGAAAGGAAAGTCAACGCGACAGAGAATTATTACCCATAGAAAGGACCGGAAGGATCTTTAACTACTTAAGCCGTAGAAATCAAACCGGAACATTGACTGGAAGACTTGCAGTGCACAAGTTGGCACGGAATCCTCCCAACCTCAGCCACTGAATCGTGATAGGGCTAGCCAAGTCATCTCTCGCTTTCATTTTATCCACCAACTTCAGACAACAACGACTTTATTTGGTGAGCGGAGCCAAATTGCGTTGTATGTGGACTTCCACACCACTCCAACTCAGATTAGCAAGATCATGTTATACGGCCTGGTAACCACAGTGATTAGGTCAGCCAAAGTAAAACTGTTGAAATTTCTGCTCTTATTACACTCGTTAACTATGTCGTTCGTATTAGTTCGTGTTATTTGTAATATTTATTGTGGTTCATTATAAAATGGCTGTAAACTTTTAGTAACTCCTAGGAACTGAATCGTTGATATATTTATTACGTCATAAATTTGTGTTGCGGTTCTTGGTAAATAATTAGTCTCATGCGACATAAGGGAGCGTACATAAACTACGTGCCTCGGGCTTAAAAAAAAGGGGGGGTTGGGTGGAAAGCTGCGTGGGGGGAAGGGAGGTTTCCTATCCAAGCCACTTAGCTTTCATTCATATTATTTGTCACAGTTAAAATGTGGTACAGAACACAAAACATTATATGGATATTTACTTCCGTCTGTAGTTTACATTAGTCTAACAAAAGAAACTGTTACAAAATGTTTTCTGAAATCTACAGGGAAAAAGCTACGTGTCACGTGGGGGGTAGAGGCAAAAGCTACGTCAGGCTACGCGAGGGAGGGGGGGGGGGGGGGTTCACAGGAGGTCAAAATGGAGCTACGTAGTTTATGTACGCTCCCTAAGGTCCTAGTTGGATGCAGACAACACCGGAAGATAGTCTGACTGCATTATCCTTGTATGTAAACATGTGTCGGTATGAACGCAAACATATTCCGAAGAATTTCAAGTAAATCCCCCCCAAAAAATCTGATCATAATTTTGTATGACCACTTCTGAAAAAAAAAATCAGCCAACATGTGAAAGGTCTGAACAATGTCTATTCGTCAGGCACAAAGTATATCGAATATCACTTCTAATAGCAGTAGCTCAAATCAAATCGTCAAAGATCTCACTGTTGCCGCTAATACCTACATCACACATGAATAAGAAAATTGATAACGCCCAAATGATATTAGTATTTAGTTGTTTTCTACTCACGCAGATAAAACACCGCGTTATCTGCAGAGTTTTCTCACTAACACTGAAATTAGTACTCTTACTAGTTGAGAGGAAGAATGTCTTCTCCATTTTAAGAATGAGAATAACATCTGAGCATTTTGTTGCAGGCCTGTAACTTCGATTATTTTGTAGTTATTGCATTTTACTAAAATTGACTGAGAAAAGCTTGCAATATGGTGTGTCTCATTACAAGAGTGAAAGAACCCTATGATCACAGCAGGAAAAATATGAAACTAGACCACAGACATCGCGGGCGGCACAAATGCAGGCTATAGTGCTGCTAGGCAAATGCTCTATTAGTGGTTGGAAACCTTCCAGTGATATTTAGAAGGGCACTGATCTTTTCTCACATACATATAATTTTCATTTCCTTTAACTGCGATGGATCATATGCCCCTGTGTTGATTGTCCTACTCGCCTACTTTCGAAATTCACAATTTTTTTGATGGGTGATGTAATAGAAAAAAAATTGATCCATTACTGTTTGAAAAAATATCAACACGAAGAAGGAGACATGTTGTTACAACAAGGCTGCCCAACCAAAATTAGAGACGGGCCCCATTTTCGATTCTAAGTTAGCCGCGGGCCACATAAATACTAGCCCATAGTTATAATAGAAATTTAAATATGACAAAGATGTAAGTAACACACTTTAATTACAATCAAAAAGTAAAAACCATCAGTGATAACTTTGCAGAAGTTTTTTTTTAATTTTAATAAAAAAAACATCAATGAGATCTTTGGCGCGGTTTCTGAACTAGCATATTCTAGACCGCTACTGTTGGGCAAGTTCAAATACGCTGGTGGGCCTGGTGTTGGGAAGCCCTGGGTTACAATTAAATTTATTCTACTCATCATTAAAATTACAGAAGTGTACACGCACTTTGACCACGAACATGCAGTACGATGTGAGTTCGAACCCTCGTCCGGGCATTCAGATTTGGGTTTTCCATGTTTTCCCAAATCACTCCAGGCAAATGCCGGGATGCTTCCTTCAAAAGGCCATGGCCGAATTCCTTCCCATTCCTTGCCCATCATCCTTTCCCGTCTCTAAAGACCACGCTGTTAAGAGACGTTAAGCAGTTAAAAAAAGGTACTATGTAGATCTTCCAGATGCTGCAATCAGAGCCTCTAGACGTTGTTGCATGGACCCAAAGAGAGATTGGATATGCTGATGGGAAATACACAGCTACGTGGTCTGTAGGCGCGTCCACACAGCATCGACAGTGGCTGTAAGAGGACCAGAATGAACAAGTTTCCGACTGACCAAATCCCAGAAATGTTCGATGGGCTACATGTCAGGCGAATGTCCAGGCCAGGGAAGAATTGGTACTCGTCGTTCTCCGAAGAAGGTTTGCACATTCCTCACCACACGTGGCGGCGCATTGTCCTGCTGAAATATGGCATGTGGAGCTGCCTCCAGGAAGGGCAGTACAGGTGTCTCTGATGTAGCGGTTGCCGTTCATATTTCCCTCAATATGTAGGAGGCGAGATCGCATGTTATAGCCAATGGTTCCCCAAACCATCACACTTGGTGTTTGTCCGCTATGCTGCTCGACAATGCAGTCTGGCTGATTGCGTTCACCACGGTAACGTATCGGTCATCAATGTAGGACAAGCTGAAGCCGGATTCATCGGAAAACACCGCATTTTGTGACTCAGCACGCCAGTGACGGCGTTTGCATGCTAATTGCAGTCTGATGCGTTGGTGATTTCTGGTCAAGCCGACGCGATGGGATTCGTGCCATTAGCCTAGCCCTCAGCAGACTGGGTCGAACAGTCGACGCAGACATGTTCACACCGGTCACCGTGTTCCAGCGTTAATCCAACACTGTGGAAGGCGCTGTTCTAATGGTTACGGCCATGCGGACAAGATGGCGTTCATTCCGTCTCGTGATCTCATTGTGTGCAACAGTACGCACTCGCCGCTGTGTACGACCCTCATCTATCCTGGTTTTACACTCGCCTCTCTGTCGTTGCAATGTACCCTCAGTGTCACGGTACGACAAACCCGTTTTTCGGAGACCAGTCATTTTGCCACTTAGTACCTCACTCACATTCTGAAGTCGACGAAACACATCGGCACTTTCTTGAACGTTTAACTGCTCTGCATAGACTGAGTGTTACGTAAAGTAACGTTGATATTTTCGGTCACACAAATGAGAGCGCTTCCTGGCTTAAATGCACGCCATCTCTCTGCAATCCTAATCTCTTATTATGGTTTCACTGTTCTACATATCCTCCGATTTTGGAGTGATTGAAACCATTCCTTTTGGAATTTTTCACCAAAAGTGGTGTATTTTTGGCAGTTTGTGTCTATTGGAGATCTCGATTCCGTTACAACAATATTCACTATTGACGTCATAATACTGATGTAGTCAATCGCAAGACGTATTATTTTCAAACAGTAATTCTGTTGTAATAAAGCGTGGACATAATTTTCTAGCAGAAATTGGGTTTTAATACACCCTGGACCAACATGAAGTGTTAAATATACTTCTGAAAGTATTTACAGCGGTGTCTTGCGTCTGAATATTGCAGTATTAGGACCCCAATTCCTAACGGAATCGCGATCTCCAGTAGTTTAAACTGTTATCTAAATTTATATAAAACTTGTGGACTGCTCACAATTACAAGCTGAATATAAAGGCGGTTCCAGTGATATTTAGTTAGGTAATTGTAAAAATATACTTAAATCGATTAAACCTTAAAGCACCCAGTTATAGTCATTTTAGCTACGTGTATAATCTAAAAATTAAGAACTGTAAGTTGGGAGCCGTTTATTTAAGAAGCTCCAGTGCTCCCAAGTGAAATATCGTTCTGGTATCGTATCAACAAGGGTTACAGAATAAAATGTGGAAATAGGTGGAATCATCACTTCATGAACAAACGAATCATACCACTTCGACACATCAGATTTCTCCCGAATGATATTTGAAGAAGTTTTCGGCAATTCCTTGGGTAGTTATACTCTTTTGTATAAGGCAAAGAAGATTTCTTATACACAATGTCAATAAATTTCGAAGCAGTTCTTCTACTAAAACGGACAGTGATGTTTCACCTTTTTTATTTTGCAAGTATTTGTAACATGATATTATTTTATTTTATAGTTTTAGATTAATTTTTGAACACGTTTGTCCACATTTACATGTGACTCTGCGCTAAGTGTTGGTAATTAATGAGTGCAATCTAGAATCCCACCGTGCGTGGTGGGTGAGCAATAAGACATTCGGGAGGATGCGGGTTCGAATCCTCATCCAGCCATTCAGATTTAGGCTTTCAATGTTTTATCCAAGTCACTGCAGACGAATACCAGTATGGTTCTTTCTAAAGGCCCTGGCCGAATTCCTTTCCTACCTCGAAGTCGACAATGCGTAAAGGAAAGATGAAAAAGAAAACAACTAGAGTCCCTCCATTAGCTAAAAACCAGTGTTCTAATGGTCAACATTTTCAGGTTATCTATTTGATTGCTCCTTACCAGAAACAGCAACTGCCTACCGATTGACTTTGAAAAATAAAGTTTCAATTTTTAATGCTTCATTCAATCATTTTCTTGAACACTTGTATGACTAACGAACAATTTACAAGTTTTTCCGCAGGAGCAGCAGTATTTTACCAGAGACACATTTTAGCTTCAGAGATAAAGTGGATAATTTTCATGTTTCATATAAAACTTCCTTTCATAAGAGAAATTTTAAAAACGAATATTTACCCTGTTGTAACGCTCATACGGTGATATATACCAACTGGCATAAAAGTGGTGACAAACTGTTTGTTCTTTAGCGTTCATTGAAGTTAAATTAGTAATAAAACTCCTCGCGTATTGTTATGCTTTATAGAAAGTTATGTTGTTCCGAAGTTTCTCTACAAATATTAGGTATTTCTCATAGTTATTCAACTTCGATTTCATACCGCTAAACCTAAGAAAACATCATAGTATGTTTTAAAATGAAATATTAAAGGTACTAGTGTGCCAAAATCCGATGACCATAGAGGTCTCCTTACCACTCATAAACACTAATTTCTGATTTCTTCAGAAAGATTCAGTGTGTGGGAAACAAATATTCATCACCATTATTACTACTATTATCAATTTAAATTGCGATGGAGCCATTCCCCTAGACATCTAACTACCCCTTTATATATATATAATGTTTAATTCCTCCCCCATTTACTTTTCCGATTTACAAATTTTAATTGTAAATTCCTTAAGCGTATTTGGTAAATTATTCATAACTTTACTTCACTTTGTAATTTGTTCCAATCCCTGACACCCTCATCAACAATAGAAAATTTTCCCATCCCTTATGCATGAAATCTAGGTGATCATGGTAACCTTTCCCCTTCCATGCACTATTCCTAATCGTTTTACCAATATATCTCCAAGCCCCATCACCAACAAATGCCTTGTACAATACATTCTCAGAACTCTCTTCACCCTCCTCCTTTCCACCAATGATACCTCATCCAGCTCCTTTATCATATCAGTTACTGACTGGGTCCTGCGATAATTTCCACAAACAAATCTAGCTATTCTTCTTTGCACACCTTTCAACTCCTGTATTCGATAACCAAAATGTGGGTCCCAAATTAAACCACCATATTCAACTAATGGTCTGACCGAAGTTTTGTAACCCAACTCCTTAACTTCTCTGGTACATTCTCTCATCAGTAAATGAAGGATTTTGTAACCTTTTCCTGCCACCTGCACAATGTGCTCTGCCCGAGTTTGTTATACCAAGATATTTACATTTCAAGCTTTCAACAAGCAATTCTGACCCCCACCCTATATTCACAATTAACCTTTTGTTTTTTATCTATGTACCTAATAAATCGACTCTTCTTGGCATTTGTCTTCATTCCTTGCTGACCTACCCATTTAGATATTCTATCCAGGTCACCTTGCAGCTGTTCAGTCTTCAACTGATTTGATCCTATTGTGTACGATTATATCATCTGAAAAATACATAGATTCTGGCCGTAGGCCATCAACACAGTAATTCATTAGAATAATGAACAACAACGGCCCCAATACACTACCCTGTGGCACTCCCATATTTAATTCCACCTCTCTTGAGAACGTATTTCCTACTCTAACACTTTGTTTTTTGGCCTTTAAGAATTCTTCTACTCAGCAAGTAACTTTTTCATCCAATCCAACAGATTTCAGTTTATTTAAAACCATTTTATGGCTCACTCTGTCAAATGTCTTAGAAACATCTAGTGCCACACTATCAAGTTGACCTCTCTTGTCCAATTCATCTGAAATTTCTTGCATATTTCTCACCATCTGAGATTCACGTGAATATCCTTGGCTAAAGCCATGTTGTCGATCTGAAAATCAGTTTCTTTCCTCACAAACATTTCTGATATAGTTGCAATCAATATCTCTATCATTGTGCCTATCACTGATGTCAAACCAATTGGCCTGCAATTTTCAACCCTATTTGTAAACCCTCCTTTATGAACCTGTACTACTACTATCGCTCTTTTCCAATCATCTCGTAAGCAGCAAAACTCCAAACTCATTTTAAATAAAATTTCAAGGTAGAGTATAATATCGCATCCGACAATCTTTAATAAGTTTGTAGTAATTTTATCTACACCAGCCCCTTTACGTTTTTTTTTAGCTTTCTGAATTCCTCCACACTGAGAATTTATTTCAAATTTTGTAGTTTCCTCATTATTACTTTTAGGGAGACTCCTTTGATTCATCCCTCTCATCACAGCAGTGGCGGATCCAGGATTTTGGTTTGGGGGGGTTATAGTCATGCCGCCCTTAAAACTTAAAAGATCATTAGATCCTAAAAAACAAATCTCAAAAATTACGATGTCCGGGATGGACCTAAATACTTTTTGGGGGGTGCTTGAGTCCCCTAGCCGCCCCCCCCCCCCCGCAGGATCCGCCACTGCATCACTGGATGATAGTCCCTAGTTGTCTTACTAAACCAGTCACTCAATATCTCTGCAATTTTAAAATCCTCAGTGAGTTCTCTCCATTCTTTTCCACAATAGTCTGAATACCTTCTTTTCCCCTCAGCCATAGAAATCTCTAGATGCATCGTTCAGTGGTCCTCCCGCACCAATAATATTCTTCATAAACCCATTCTTTGCATCTCTCTTTGCTCTTATTAATTCCTTGTTTGGTGGTTTTAAGTATTCCCTACTGCCTTCCTGTCTCTCTGTTGTGTTCCCGTCTCACTAGCCTCCTCCCTATTGTGGTATGTAGGTTCTGTACTTATCTTTATTTTCTGCTTTGGAATAAACATTTTCTCCCCATTTTTTATCTCCTTTAACTCTTCCCATTTCGCCTCCACTGTACTTGTGCGATCCTTCCATTTGCTGAACCTTTCCCTGAAATCTCTCTTCAGTTCTAAAGTCTGTGCCTTTTCATAATTATACCTTTTTTCCTCTTTTATTTTGGCCATTGGTTTACTGAATTCCCTAATATCCATCAGTACCGCACAGTGATCTCTTATTCCTTCAGTTTTTTGACAATGATTACTAGAAGGGTATCCAATATGTTTGGTCCCCTCGTATTTTGCTCTACCACTTGTGTAAAACCACCTTCCCGTATTAAGGTGTTTGCAAATCTTTGTTCCCTTGTGTTATTTACATCATTTCCTACCATGGTAAATTTAAATACCCTCCAATAATAAACATTCTACACTTACCTCTGAACTGTAAATGTGAATTTAGTTTCCCTCCAAGAATCTCATCTCCATCACTCATTCCTCATAACGCTTTATCCCGAATATTTTTCGTCCACGCCCATAACTTGGAGCCTATTGGTTGAGAGGATAACGAAGACAGTTAGATAGACCGAAACGTTAGCATGAAGCAGTGTCAAATCTCAACACGCCTTTGCCTTGCAAATAATTTTTGGGACAGTGTCGTGAAGGAGGCGATATAAATTAGCTTAATAATAATGTTATCAATCGGGATCGACTCAGCTTAAGCAAAACATAGAAGCCGTTAATCAGATTACTGCAAGTCCCACGGGACCGAACCATATTAGGGCATAATAGCGATCAAAACATGACGTCACCAATTAGACCGCCCCTCAGTGCGAACTTCCCTCCGCTCCCGGCTGGAGGCCCTGCATAATAGACTACCGTGTGGCAGCCTTCAGTAAGTTATACGGGGATGACAATGGGAGCAGTGCCGGCTCTCAAACCGTCACCAGTTGATCTTCCTAGAATCCCGAGAGGTTGTTCCACAAATGCGAGGGTGGTCTGAAAAGTTCCCGGAATGGAATAGAAAGAAATGACTTATCTCAGTGAAAGTTTTTTTTATTATTCAATGTTGTCTCCCTGTACACTTATGCACGTGGTACAGCGATGTTCCAATGCTTAGATCCCCTATAGAAAACTGGATTCCTTTACACCTCAAAATACGCGTCAGCTTTGGCTGTCAGTTTTTCGTTTAAAGAGGATCTCCGTCCACCGAGGAAAATTTTGAGATTGGGGCAGAAATGAAAGAAAGTCAGATGGAGCCAAATCAGGCGAATAAGACGAGTGTTCGTAACAATTCGTATCTTAGGTCACGTATTTTTGCCGTGGTAACGACACTTGGGTGAGGGCGCGCATTGTCTTGATGAAAGATGACTTTCTTTCTTGCCGTACCTTACCATTTTTCGCGTATCTTTTGCGGTAGTTGGTCCAGGAGGTTAGCGTAGTATTGTCCCGTACTTTTTTGACAATTGGGAATATAATCTATCAACAGAACACCTTTCGCATACCAGGAAACTGACGCCATGACCTTTCTGGCCATCCGCATTTCCTTTGCTTTCTTTGGTGGTGGTGAATCGATATGATTCCTCTGCTTTGACTGTTGTTTTGTCTCTGGGGCATTGTAGTGAACTCAAGTTTCATCTGTGGTGGCAAACCGGCGCAAAAAATCTTGTTTGCTTCTCTGAAAAACGGATGAAATATAGGTCGGACATTTCCACTCTGAAACGTGTATGATCCAGTGGAAGAGTCGCGGCACCCATCTAGCACACAATTTTCTCATCTCCAATCCCACTTTTAAAATGTGATATGTCCGTTCAGATGACATGCTTAGAGTTTCAGCAATTTCTGGCTCTTCCAGTTGGCGATCCTCCATGACCTTTTTATGCAGTTTCTCAATAATTTCTGGGGTAGTGGCATATCTTGGCCGCGGGTCATCATCTAAGCTGTTCCGACCAAATTTAAATTCGTTCGTCCACTTAGAAACAGTTTAATATGAAGGAGTAGAGTCCCACAGTGTGTTCTGATTATTGGCATGAATTTCCTTCGCTTTCATACCTTTCTTTACAAAGTACTTAATCACTGCTCGAATCTCGATTGTTTCATCTTCACAACCACTACGCGGGAACAACAATAAGGAGATTTCCGAAACTCGGATCTGTACCCAGAGCACTAACGCGTAACGTGTTTACTCCTAAAGGATAACCTATTATTACGCGAGAACCTCGTTGTGATAGCACTGACATCTGGTGGTGATTCCGTGAACATTTCGAACCAACTGCATACACTATTGTTTTTGAAACTTGCGACACCCAGAATGAATGGTCTGAATCACTCCAAAATCAGAGAACGTGTAGAACAATGGAACCATAGTAAGTGATTAAAATTGCAGAGAGTTGGAGTGCACGTAGGCCTAGCAGCACCCTGTTTTGTGTGAGTGGACAGGTCAGTGTTAAGCAACGTTCAGACAGTGCAGATCCATCAAACGAGGTTAAAACGTGCAGGAATGTGCTGGTGTGTCTCTTCGACGTCAAGGGGTGCATGTGAGTGATATCGGAGGTGGCAGAATAATTAGTCTCCGAGAACGGGTTTGCCGTATGGTGGCACTGCGGTTCGTATAGGGCAAGTTACTACGAAAGTAATGCGGATGTGGAGACAGTGAATACAAGAGGGTTATACATCTCGACGAGCGGGTACTAAACCACACAATGCGACCACAGTGCGAGATGACCATCTTGTGCGCATGGCCGTAACCGAAAGTACCACTTCGTCCACAGTGTTGGCTCTGCGTCGGAGCTGTGCAACGGGTGTCGACATGGCTGCATCGACGAGGGTTGGACTGGTGGCACGCATGCCATTGCGTCGGCTTCCGATCACCAGAAACCACCAACGCCACAGACTGCAATGTGTACGGGAACGCCGTCACTAGTACTCTGAGAGCAAACTTATTTTTTTCGGATGAGTCCCGCTTCATCCTGTCCTACAGCGATGTCCGCGTAGGTAGAAGCTACCGTGGTGAACGCAATCGGGCAGACTGCATTGTTGATTTGCTTCCTTGGCCTGCACTTTCACCTGACATTTCGCCCATCCAACATGTATGGTATGTCGTTTTTCATCATCTTTTTCGTTCTAGTCCTCCTGCAACCACTGTCGATGCTTTGTCGACGCGCCCATAAACCACGTGGCAGTGTGTTTCCTATCAGCATATCCAGGCTCTGTTTGATTCCATACCACGTCGTCTAGAGGCACTGATAGCAGCACCTGGTGGTTTCACATCGTACTAAATGCTAACAGACAAAGTAATTTTAATCAGTGGCGTATTATTACTTTGCATGGATCACAGGAGTTTACCAAATAGATGAATCTGTCCATGTCCACATCATAAATAAATTTGGTGCATCTAAATAAATATGAATAAAAATACAGAAAAAACACGTGACACGAAACGGCAATTAGAGCGCGTGACGTCATGTCCCAGCACGCCCCAGTTTTTGCCACGTGTTAAGCATCTGTCACCAATATGTGCGTCGTAAGGTTTTAAATCAATTTATTACCTACTTCTGGTTACCTATCCATAAAACAAATAGCAATTTAACCTGGATTTACCAAGGCAAATAGCTCTAATTTTCTCAGAATTAAAGTGATGGAGCTGGGAAAATGTTTTACATAAAACAGTAATTTTTGCACAATTCCGGAATGTCAAAATTACTCAAAAACTGAAAGAGTACTTTTTTGCTGAAAACTGCACACATTGTCCTATAATTAAGAAAAGTTTCTCGGCATTGAATTTGAATGTTAGGATTTAGACTCAGTTTAAGGGATAGAGTTAAGAAACTTGTTATAGGCTAGAAATAATTGCTGTTATAAGCTAAATATTGTTATATAGAATCAATATTAGCAGAGGCAGTAGTTAAGTTAAAAATATACCTAAACTGCTGTGAAAATAAGTAGATAAAGAACTAACAGCTAGCATTCTTCCCAACAATATACTAATATTCAGATGAGATGATATATTAATTGTTATGATAAACTATAGCTACACCTATCAAAATGTAAATGCATTTGTATTAGAAATAGGCGATTGGAAAATAATAAATAATTCGCAGACATTTGTAGTGATAATCAGCGAGCACTCTTAACTGTAGCGTTCTCGCATTCGGGAGGACGGCGGTTCGAATCCCCGTCCGGGCATCCAGATTTGGGTTTTCCATGGTTTCCCCAAATCACTCCAGGCAAATGCTGGGATGCTTCCTTCAAAAGGCCATGGCCGAATTCCTTCCCATTCCTTGCCCCCCCATCATTTCCCGTCTCTAAAGACCTCGATGTTAAAAAGAGACGTAAAGCAGTTTTTTTAAAAAAAAAAACTTAACTGTAGTTAGGTTACGAAAATTGCGGACATATTTTGAAAAGAATTACTAATTTGATATATGCTTTATATACGTTTATTCATTTAAATCATTTATCACATCATATAGATGATGTCTAACTAATTTCAACAGGTTATGAGACGTTGTGTTTATCGGAGCACACGGTACTCAACTTCGAAAGTAATAATTCATTAATAGATAAAAATGTAAATCAAAACAAAATATTGATACTCATAGCTTATTAAACAAAATAAAATATTAAGTAAAAACTTACGTCAGAGAAGTCCTCACAAAAACATATCGAAGACTTTGTAGACAAATATGCCGGGTCGCGTCGTGTAAGTTTTAACAATTTTTTTCCGCATATCTTCCTGATGTGAAACTTAAATATAAACAATTTAATGTTTACACACTGAGGCACTATATAAGAATTGTAAACTGTAGATCGCATTTTATCAACAAAATAAGCTAACCTCCGGTTTGCTTACAGCCGCACGGCCAGAAATGTGACGTCACAAGAGATTATACGACAGCTGCGGACGTTTTGGCGCTAAATTCAAATCAGCGTATAAAAATGCAAAATTTTGCATATTTTAGTTTTTTTAAAGAAATAATATGTTTTTGCTATAGTAGACGCATAGTTATAATACCTACTTCCCCAAGTGCCCCAATACGGAACATTCTTTGTTTGGATAGGTCGAGAATGCTCATTCCGATATACACACGCTTTTTAAAATGTATCTTCACTTTCGACATCTCCAAAACCACTAAGTACTCGTCAAAATTAGTGATGCGTTGAAATCTGGTCAAACGACCTGTTTGCATACACCGTTGTCAACCGACCTAGTGCGCACGTCACGGTGTTTTAGAATGTTCACCATTGTTTTGCCGAAAATTGAATCGCTCGTCAGTTTGTTAAATTCTATTTCAGAATGAGAATTACCATAACGGCGTAAAGGCATGTTGAGAGTGATGTACTCTTTCGAACGCAGTGACTGGTCAAACATGTCTAACATCATTCCCATGTCTATACATTGCGGGAGAATCTAGTAATGGAGATCGTACCAAACCTAGTCCTTCAGAGTAGTCATCAACGTAGGTGTGGTAGAATCGTGGGCAACATTTGGCTCTAGACATAGCGGCACGTACGCCAGCTAGTTGTGTTTGTCTCTTGACCGAAAATCCTACGCAAGTCCGCTGCGATAGTCATAAAGTCTGAGCTAGCAATATCTATATCTGTTAACTGTTGAAACTCACCAGAGGGTGTATATTCTGACATGGCCCAGCCGATAAAATTGTTTACGTCAAAACAGATGACAAAATATACTTAGGCAGTTCTGTAAGGTCCAAAACTCTCGAAACGATAAATTTACTAACTATGTAGAAATGAAGAGGTTAGCACAGGATAGGAAGGGATGGAGGATTGCATCAAACCAGTCTAAAGACTGACAACAACAAACAAACAAAAATGTTTGACTTGTGAGTGCGGTAAGATCATATAGAACCAACATTTTGGATATGAAATACAGTAACTAGGGAGAGTACAAAGGAAGACAGTGTCGGTAGAACACACTCGGCATACTTATACGATTGAGGAGTTTGGTTGGGTTTTATATGTAGGTAGGAAGGTAAGGAGAAGCCCGCCACGTTGAATCAGGCGGCTGCGGCACTGACACGGGATTGTTTGGTTCCAGGCCTGTTGGTGGAAGAAATTTTCATCACACGGTCTTGGACTGAGAGATTGTGGTGCACAGTTTCTAATCACCAGATTGTGCACCGAAGTCCTGGGTGAAATCTACAGTGCGTATGGAGGGGGGACATACGGCACTGTTGCTGGTGATTCGAACTTTAAGCCTGGCGACCTCTTGGAGTCTTTCGAAAGAGTAGGCCTGAGTGAGCCGGCATCGGATTTCACCTCTCATTCACAACACAGTCTACACTGAACACACATACCATCACTTACAAACACTGTCACACGGGAGAAGGCAACGGGAAATCACCCAAGTTTCTATTCCTGGAGGTTGCCATAGAGTGAAACATGCCCCATGGTAACCGCCTACACTTGGAAACGGTCAAGTCGTTCGTAATAATAATAAGAAGAATATAAATATAATAAGTGAAACATTACTGTGACAACAGGTCCTAGACTGGAATACGTTACCGAAGAAAATGTTCTACACTGAAATAATTTAAAGTAAAAATGTGCATAAATCATAAATTGATGCGCAGGGAAATTATCGTTGGGTTATGAGATATGTCGAAATTTATAATAGAAAAAGTACAAATGTATGTGGCAGGTTCTGACAGAATGTAGCATAGCAGCCATTTCTAAAGACTACTACAGCCTATCGCTTAAAGGTGAAAACAGATCGTACTAATGTATAGTTAGTTAAATATAAATATTATGAATCACTCGTCTAAACACTTTTAAATATTACTCACGTGTGAATATCGTGGAATGTGATTGTTCACCCGCCAGCAGTGCTCCTGGTGGCCGACAGCCAAGACTTGGCCGTCGAAATTTTTGTAACTGCTGGCCTCCGTAGCGAAGAAGTTAGAACACTAGCTAGCTCCGCTCGCCTAAGGTCGCATGTTCGAGTCCGGCCGCGGGCATGGTTGTTTAAATATTGTGTCTGTGAATGTCGTGTGCGTCTTGTGGGGTGTATAAATGATTCAAAAATGCGTACTGGAAGAAACAAAGCACTGGATCACATACAATCACAGTTGAGTTGGCTGTATGGCTTCAGATGCCAAAAAATTAAAAAAAAAAAGAACTGTACGCAGTTGGCAGCGGTTGTGTGCGGAACCGGGTTCGGGACCACGAGAGCGATTTCTGTGTGTACGTGTGTGATCGGAAGACAAGTGAGCGAGTGTCAAGAATGTGTATCTTTTGCACATAGAACTAGTGAGACATAACATCTGATGCCAACAAGTGGTCGTAAAAGAAATATAAAGGACTTTAAGTGTTCATCAGATCAGCAACGGGCCGTCAGAAGCTTCGAAATGTACACAATAGGAGTTAAAGCTGAAGTAATCGGTGAAATCACAACTAAAATGGGAGAAAACAACCATAGTACGTTTGTATATCAATCCGAGCAAGAAATGTCGGAGGTGACTAAAAGCTAGAAGATCATAACTTACACAGTGAAGAAGAAAAATATAAAGAAGTAGCGCAGAGCTACAGAAAAATGAAGTGGAGCCAAAGGGAACAAACAATAACTAATGATGTCCGAGATGTCACGTAATAGTAATAAGTGGCAAACAAGAAACCAGGTGATTACATCGTATAACAGCACTTAACTCATCCTACAGAACTGGTAGGTAAGACGAGAAATGACCAGCAGAACTATGCTATACCAAGTCAAGGCAGCGTTGAAGAAATATGAAGCTGGCTTCGTCATTAAAACGTATTATACTATACAGTCCGCAACCGTTAAATCGTCTTAATTGAGCTGACGTCGAATGGCCTCATGACCCACCCAGTCCAATTAGGGAAAATTTTCTGTAATAATATGATTAGGCTAAAGCACATCAGTCAGCAGGGGAAAAATCTAATTTCTTTGCAATTCATAAAGGTTGACTCAGCCAATAGTTTTGTGGAAAATAATGACGTTCTACACCCACTCGGGTTTAAAGGCCTGTATAACTGCCAGTAGAGTAGAATTTTTTCCTAAAGATCTAAGACTCAACATTAAATCATCTGCTCTGATATTCTACGTCAGGCGATTAACCAAAAATAAAAAATTATCTGGATGAAAAAGTAGGAACAAAAAAAGAGTTCTACTTATATTTGACAGTCAATTCCTTCCGGAAAACTTTTCTTTTTAAGATTCAAAGTGACACCAGATAAATGCCAGTTCCGCATCGATCTTCGAAGTGCGACCAACTACCTACGGGAAGATAAGTGGTGACGACTGGAACTTAAAATACTGGACTGATTTGGTATTGAATCGGAAAGAGGAGAAGGCACAGTGGAAACAGGAAACGACCCGGCATGCTGTACACGGAAACTACTGGTTATACGGTAACGGATAACGGCTGACTGTAATGGACACGAAATGGAAAACAATAGGGAAATGGACTGGTCAAGATTAAGTGAAAGAAGCCAGGATATGGAAACATCTGGAACTGAAACGGAAAATAGAAGTGAAGATGACGGAGAAACATCATGAACAGAGAACAGCAATTATACTGTACGAACAAGATACCGGTGGAAACTCGAATTACTCTAAATTTGTGGAAATGAAGGGCAAAAGAAAATGTGGAGAGAATTCTAGAAGGAAAGTAAAGCAAGCCAATGAAATCCAGAAATTATAACTAAAAACCGCTTTAGCTCATTAGAGGGACCAGAAGAACAGGAAAAAGATAACGAAGAAGAAACAACTATGCGCACTCCCCAACCACAGCAGAACGAAGTATTTACCACCAATAGTTATTGGAACAGTCAAAGATTTTATCGAAATTAATAAAGTAATTAAATTAAACTTAAAAGGAAACCTGAAAGTTGTTGATAAAGGAAATTCATTGAAATATCACTTAGAGAACAGCCGAGATTACGAGTTTACAAACAGAATTTTCAAGGAGAACGGAATACCTTCGTACACGTACCAACTACTCAAAGATAGACCTTTGAAGTTTGTAATAAAGGGCCTACCATCAACAATAACAACAGGAGAAATTGAAGCAGACTTGAGAGAAAACGGTTATGGAGTACAGCAGGTACACTAATTTTTAAAAAAAGGAGAGATTTAAACTCAAATATACAATGAACGATCAATACAATACACAAGAGTACTAATGGAAAGATATAGGAATCCACTTTGTCCTCCACAATGTACAAGATGTCAGCGTATAGGTCACACAGCAAACTACTGCACACTGTCCTATAGATGTGTCAAGTGCACCCAATTTCATAATACAAAGGACTGTAACATAACAGACACAGCAAAAGCAAAATGTGCTAATAGCAAAGGAGAACACGTCTCATCATGGAGAGGATGCCGGGCCTTCCAAACAGCTACCAGACTACCCAGAAACACTCAAAAAAGTTAAAAAAACGAATATTTGAGGAGAAAAACAGAAAAAAACAGTCAAACCAAACGAATCGCAAAAAGAGGGCGAGAACAATCCGCAGAGATACCGCATTGGACGAACTTACGCTGAAGCGAGACAAGATCAAGGCGAGAGGGAAGAAGCCACAACAAAGAAAGAAAACAAGAAAGAGACTCTGAAGAAAATTCAAAGACATCAGAATGTACAGAAACTATAAGGAACATATCAGACAAATTGAAAAAAGTCTTAAAAAGGGTCAAAGAAGCCAAAGGAACGATAGGAAAAATAATGACAATAGCAGAAGGAGCACTAACACTACTAGAATAATGGACCCCAGGAGAACCAAAAAACTACAAGATACTAACATAATCATTTGGAACGCGAATGGGCTAGAAGAGAAAACTGAAGAATTGAGACAGTTCATAAGAAAATATAAAGTCGACGTCTTACTGATAACGGAAATACACCTCAAAGCAAAAGACATCAAAATTGAGGGTATGGAGATATACCGAACTGATCGCTCACTAAGAAATGGAGGAGGAACTGCCACCGTGATCTGTAAAAGCACAACTCGAGAAGTCATACAACTATCACCACTGATGACGACTGAATCAACAGCAATCAGAATCCATACTCGTGAAGGTAAAGTGGCACTGGTTGCCACCTACTTGGCACCGAAGCGGAACCCAGTAGACCAAGACATTGACGTAATCCTCTCATCAAACAATAAGGTGCTCATGGGAAGCGACTTTAATGCAAAAGACAAAACATGGAACTCAAGATTTCAAAATGCAAGGGGACACCAACTATGTACTTGAAATAACAATAGAAAGAAATGTCGAAATAATAGGACCGACAGACCCTACATACATACCAACCAACAATAGAGGTTACCCGGACGTATCAGACATAGCAATCAACAAAAACATTAAACAAGAGATCTGACTGGAAACTATCGAGGAGTTTTCATCGGATCACCTACCAGTAAACATAAAATTTGCAAACTAGAAACATCGATTAATAAAGCAACCGAGATAGATTGGAGCTATTTTGGTAGATTAATCCATAACAACATACGAGCAATACATCCAGTCTGCTCTAAGGGTCAAATCGATCAGGAAGTAAATCATGTGGAAAAAGTATTTGTTATGGCAAACAACAAATCAACAACAAGAAAATACTACGAAGTAACAAATAGTAACGGTCTACCACCGATATTGGAAGATTTACGCTACCTAAAAAACAAACATAGGAAACTATGGCAAAAATATAGAGATCCGAAAGATCGCAAGGAATATCACCACTATGCAAAAGAACTGGAGATCAGAATGAGAGAAAGAAGAATAGAAAATTGGGAGGAAAAAAATTTCAAACCTTATCCTTACTAATAGAGAAGCCTGGAAATTTATAAGAGCAATAAGGACCAGGAAACCACCAAAAATAGCAATAGACGGAGCAGTATTTACACCAATAGAGAAGGCGAACGTTTTGGCAGAACCAAACGAAATACGGATAAGAGAAGAAGAAAATATTAGCCAACAAGCTATAGCAATAATAAATGAACCACTATACCATCCACCGGAGCTGACAACACCAAAAGAGGTACACAAGATCATCAGGAAGTTGGTCAACAACAAGGCTCTGTAAACATCAGAAATGAGCACCTTAAACATTTGCCTAGGAAAGGCATCGTCCTATTAACGAGAATAACAAATGCAATTATGAAGACTGGGTACTACCCGACCAAATGGAAGAGAAGACAACAAAGATAGTTCGAGCCCTAAAGCGGGCAAAAACCACACAAAACTATGGAACTACAGACCTATAAGCTTATTAAGTGCCGCAGCTAAACTCACTGAAAGAATAATACATAAAAGATTAACTGCAAATCTTCAAGAGAACAAAACAATAAGAATAGAACAGCACGGATTTCAATCTAGAACATCTACGACAACACAATTACTACGATTAGTTGAGGAAATAGTAGAAGCCTTTATTAAAGGAAAATCAGTAGTGGCAGCATTTACAGATATCGAAAAAGCTTATGACAAAGTTTGGAAAGATAACTTAATAGTAAAAATGGACACTAGCACTAAAATACCTCGCGTTTATACAAAACTAATAGGAAACGCATTAGAAAAAAAGAAAATTCTATGTGACAGTGGACGAATACCGATATCGAAACTAAACATGGAAGAAGGAGTCCCTCAGGGAGCAGTATTATCCCTTTCCTTATTCAACATATATCTGAACGACTTGCCAACTCCACCGAACAGCCAAATAGCACTATTCGCAGACGACTTAGTAATGTTTACTTCAGGCCACAGTCATGAAGCAAATACAAAAAAGCTGTAAAAAGGACTAAATGCACTGGAATCATGGTGTTCAAAGAATAAAAAAACAATTAACTCAACCAAAAGTGCCGCAATTTATTTTACCAGAAAAAAAACGGATTTCGATCCCCTCCCCAAATTAAGTGTAATGAATCAAAAAATTCCTTGGACAATTACGCTCCATTATTTGGGAATCACACTGGACCACAAGTTACTATTCAACCAACACCAGTACAGAAAAGGATTAGCTGCGATTTTAAATCTGTAACCAATACTGAGTGCACAAGATCTCGCAATGGAAACAAAATTAAGAATCTACAAATCATTTATACGACCATTAATTTTATATGGATGCCAAGTCTGGGGAATGACTGTAAAATCAAACATCCAAGGACTCCAAAGATTACAAAGCAGAAGTCTGAGAACGATATTAAGAGCCCAAATAAGCACACCTACGAGGCAACTCCATGGAATAACTGGAATGCCAACCGTCAAGGAGGAAATTCATCAGCAAACAAGTCAACGTGCAACAAATTAGATCAAATCAGAGAAACCAACGATGAAAGATTAAAATATCTTGGAAGGAAGAAGGCAAAACTCTGGAATAAGTATAAATACCCATGTAATATAGTTGAACAAATAAATAAGAGTATAATTACAACATTAGGGGTTTTCATTAAAGCTCACCATTCAGGTGAGGCCATAGCCGGTTTCTCCCCCAAGAGATAAAATAAACGGTGCCCCCAAACACAACCTATAACCTGACCTCAACCAGTAGAACTGCAAAACGTAGTGGAGCTGTAGGAAAAATTAAAAAGTTTGAAATTCCAGAGATTTGGCCAAGTTTCTACCAGCTGTGGGGGAAAAGAGAGGTGCTCTAAAAGTGGAAGTAACATAATGTTACCAGTTGCCACAATCAAGCAATTAAATGTGTGAACTGTGGAGGAGAGCATAAGGCCAACGGCAGGGTGTGTCCAGTAAAGAAGCAACAAGAGGATTTAAAGGAAAAACTGGCTCATGGTAGCAGGAAACCAATGGAGAAGGATACGAACCAAAAGTAATTGATTACCCCCCCCCCCCTCACAGTGTAGAACCTTCAGATTTGTAGCAATAGACCAAAGGTTCTCTACAAGTAATGAGTTTACACTAAAAAGAATACAACCAACCCATAGAGAAACAAGAGTGGCTCAAGAGCCAGGACAGACGGAACAAGACGAGGAAATCATCAGCACTGTCATTGAAGTCAAATGAAAGGCAAACACTCTACGGTAGAGATTAAATTTTTTTTTAGGAAGAAACCACTAAGAACATTATGCATGAAATAGAGGAATTTGGCTCTACTGAGGCTACAACGGAGATACATAATAAAGCAGCAAAGAATAGCTGGAAGAAAGAAATTTACAATCATTCAGTGGAATGCTAGAAGGCTGTTGCCAATATGCAACGATCTCCAGAGAATAATAGAGAATCATGCTCCTATCTACTGTTGATTACAGTAGTTCTGCCGTCATAATGCATAAGAATTACAACTCTTATAGGAGAGGTAGAGTCGACGGATATGGAGGAGTGGCAATTTTAGTGAGACACGATATTAACAGCTCCCAGAAATCTGTTGGAGGTGAGAACGAACATAGAAGTACTCTCTGCTGTCGTTAGACACGGATGAACTCTGCAAACTGTTACCATAATCTACAAAACACCTCGAACTCCAAAACGCCTTTTAAAAGTACATGACTCCAGGGGTTGACATGATCATCTGTTCCATAACTGATAATCTTACAGAACCTCCTGGCTCTCTTCAGTTATGTGATGAGTTCATCCTATGTACCTGAACAGTGGAACAATGTGGTAACTGTACCATTGTTATAGTCCAACAGCCTACATTCTTAATTCCGTGTAATGCTCAACTAATGTTTGTAATCATCAAAAAAACTGAATGGAATGGCATATTGAGCATCATAGAAAGTTTGACTGTCTTACCACGAGTTTTCGTAAAGGTTACAGCACAATGGACACCATAAGTACGTTAATAACGGATATTCATGTGAGTTATGTCAGAAATAACTATCTTCTTTTCGCATTTCTAGAGATATCAGAGATGCGTACAATAACGTCTAGATAAGTATCTTAATGGGAATGAATGGAAGATCTGGAGCTACCCAGTAGGTTGATCTGCAACTACCTGGCCCATTTTAACTGCAGATGGGAGGAGGATCAGTGGATACGTATACCAGGAGATACCGCAGGAAGACCCAATGAGACCGACTCTCTTCAACATATATTTCCGACAAATCTGTACAACAAACTGCCTGAGACGGCGACTTTACTCCAATATAAAGATGATTTTGTGATATATATTTCCCATTCAGAATAGGAAAAGGCACGAATATCCCTTGAATCCCAGGCTAAGGAAATTCATCAAAAACTAAAGCGGAGAGGGCTAGACTTTTTTTTTTAAAATGGCTTTCGGCGACTAAGCCATTCAGCCAGCTCAATGTGTTTACGATATCTCTTCATGGGCATTAGTTTCACCAGTACGTTTTTTTATGATTCCTAAGTATAGACACCACAGGACGGACAGTACATTCACACAGACACACAACACTTAAACATCCCTGCCCGCGGCCGGATTCGAACCGGCGACCTTCGATACGCGGAGCTAGCACGCTAGCCCCTAGGCTACCGAGGCCGGCAGGGCTAGACTTATCGATACAAAAATCAAACTATAGCCGGCCTCGGTAGCGTAGGGGCTAAAGTGCTAGCTCCGCGTGCCGAAGGCCGCCGGTTCGAATCCGGCCACGGGCATGGATGTTAAGTGTTGTGTGTCTGTGTGAATGTCCTGTCCGTCCTGTGGCGTCTGTACACTGAAAGCAATTATAATTACCTTGAGCTGGCTGTATGGCCTCCGTGGCCAAATGCCATTAAAAAAAAAAAAATTAAAAAAAAATCAAACTATAGACATTTCCGGGATAGTGATTTTAAAATAACAGTACACATAGTTCAGTTCGAGCATCGGTACGGTGAACATCAGTTTTCCTGGTGCGCGAAACTTTCCTTGTGTGCCAAGCAAACTCTATCACAAACCGTGCACTCACCCAACTTTAACTTTCCGTTTATTTACTGTAATAGTTATTCAAGCACAGCACCGATTAGGTAAATCGTTACCAAACCGGCGGCGGAGGCGCCGTATTCCACCATGTACGGTGGGAATTATGGTGAAGGTGGTACGTGGCCAGAAAACCCAACGAACTAAAGACCCCAGCCAGACGACAACAACGAGCTACCAGCAGAGATAAGAAATGCAATACAAACAGTGACGGAGAATGTAACAGCCGACAAGCTCCCCATGTGTGTAGAGGAACCAAGACCAACGAAACGCCCCAGCTGGGATCAAGACGACCATCAGCCTCTTTGGAAGACGGAAAAAATTATACGCATCTCCAAACTGCAGTCAACGGTGGCACCCAGAGCAGAGGAGAACGCAACCACAACACCACAACAAGGCACATCGCAGAACGGCGTAAGTAAAGTGACATCCCCATCAAACCCCGCTAGGCTTGGCAGCAATAACTACGAGATGTATGACAACGTTCCGTTTGTTATCATAGTTGAAAGCCTTGATAAAAATGTGGGTAGATTGCACCCAATGTCGTTAAAGAAGTTACTCAGGTCGGAAAGTGGAAACTATTATAACAGTATTACTAACATTTTCCCCTCAGGCCAAAATCGGATTAAAATAAAACTATCTACAGCGGCGGCAGCCAATGATCTAGTGAAAAGCAACGTTTTCCCTAAACACAATCTGGAAGCATATATCCCGAGCCACCTAGTTACTAGGCAAGCAATAATCAGGAACATAAAGACGTCACTAACAGAAGAGATTTTAGCAGTCATTTGTAGTCCAGTTAAAGTCATTGCAATAAGAAGGTTTTACAAAAACACGGACGAAAACGGTTTGACTACAAAGAAAGCCTTGCCGGTTTGTGCCATTACATTTAAGTCCCAGAGAAGACCTGAGAAGATTGAAATCCATGGCGTCCACTGCCTGGTAGAACCATATGTACAATCGGTTCTTCAGTGTTTTAACTGTTTTCGCTAAGATCACAACAGCAAACAATGCCGTAGCCAAACGCGCTGTAAGCTTTGCGGCGGCGCACACGATTGCAATAATTGCTCAAACCCTTCTCAACCCGTCTGTCTGCATTGCGCAGGTCACCATTCGGCCATTTATTTATTTCCATTTACATTTGACCCAGCATCTAGAGGCTAAACAGGGCCGCTAATCTCCCCTTAAGACCATGTTTAAAAAACAAATTATGTTAATACTATTAATGTAAATAATCCCATAAATGCGGTAGCAACTAAAACAGGAAAAAGTTACAGTTAAATATCTAATCCTAATAAATCAGCACTACAAAACTACACTAAATAACACACAAAAACTGAAAAAATAAAATGTACTCCTAATCCTACTAATTGAACTAGGTACTAAACAGTTCTTTGACTGTCCAGCTTGTGAATGAAGTCTCATTCTTATCCTCACATCCAGGTGGTTGGTCGAAGGGTGAGTGTGTGACGTGAGACCATAGCTCTCACTCCTGGTGTCGACTGCGGCGTAGACCCCAGCTCTTCAGGAAGCTGCCCTCCTGGAATACATGAAGTACTCCAGCAGTCACTCAGAAGTGAGATTCCTCTGGAAACTCAGATGTGGCTACAGCAGGTCATGATGGATGTCTACGTCGGTTTCCACCCTCAGCTTTCTTCCGCTCCAGATATTTCTGCTTTTCAATTTGAGAGGCTATTTCCGCACCTTCATTTAGATAGTGCCATAGTCTCTCTGAACGCAGTATGTCAAAAATCCTCAGACCTTGTAGCTGTTGTTGCTGAGTGATTCTCGTCTCTGCTGTTGTTCTGCATTCCCACACTACGTGCTCTGGTGTGCTTTCCTCGCCACACTCGCAGTTTCTATAGCTGTGGACAGAGTAATTGGCGGGTCAGTGTGAACGCGCTGTTGCCGTACTTGGGGACAAACTCGCGATGCGCTCTCTTTCTATCACCTGAAAATTGCAACGCTGTGCGGCCTGTGTTGCCTAGTCCAAGCGTCAACAGCTCTCTAACCACCCCCAAACCTTCCACCTCCCTTTCACTAAAAATGTGTGAACCTGAGAATCGGAATTAGAAAGTGTCAGTGTGAGTGTGAACTTGCTCGAGAGAGGATATTTTGATTTTTAGCGATTTACGATTTTTACGTGCGATTTAAATAATTCCTTTTGGTTATTTATTAATTGTAGTAATTTAGTGTAATAATTTTACCGAACAAAAAGTGCAGTAACTTATAATTAGGGAAATTTAGCAAGAGAATCTTGCTACTAAAAATGGATACTTAGGAAGAGACTTATTCTCCTATTCCAGGTGTTTCCGAACTAACGACTCCCAACAAGACCCAAGTCATCGACAGCAGAACCACCGCTGCTGAAGCAGACAACACAGTAAATCTATCATTCACAATGTTTATAAATATTTCAAATTTCTTGTGGACAATGATCGAGAAATTTTGTCTTCTACATGTACGCTAGTAGGAAAAGACTTGAAAGATATGGACGTACTTGATATTGACGAAATAAAAAACTGCAGTGATTTGTTACCGCAAAAAACAACCATATTGCGAAAAAAATAAGGGAATGGACAGGCTATTTGCGCTGCAGCTTGTGGTTGTCGGTTTGAGAACTGTCCAGCGCGTGTGTCGTGAGGGAAAATAACCTACGTTTGTTTCTCGAAAGAAAAATATGAAACAATACAGCACTCTAACAAAGCTTAGCGACTTTGACAGTCCTTTGTCAGGAGGACAGTACACGAATTTTACGATAGTGATGAGTGGTAATATATAAACAGATAATTTTGTCGTTAATTAAGCAAGTTTTTCAGTGCAGAGGATGACAAAATAAAATTTTGATTTTAGTTATAAATATACAAACTGAAAATAAAATGTAACACGTGGACTTTTAGCCACAAATAAAAGAAGAGTATTTCCATAAGTTTCCTTAGTCTGTCGAGAATTTTATTTTTCTGCGCAGATAATAGAATAATAAATAACAGGTCTTTGAAACCTCCAATTATATTAAACGCATCTGCAATGCATAACTTTCTTAACGAAATGACATGCATTAATATTTTATGACAGAATAGTGATCATAAATTACTTAAAACACGTTACAAACCATTACTACAAGTAAAGAGGTGAATACAACTGTTACGCGCACGGCTTGGCAACGGCGCATTTGACGCCACCCGCCAATTAATCTGGCCAGAGCTATAGTTGCGTGTAAGTCCACGTTTGTTTAAGAAGCTTCTGTATGGTCCATGGCCGGTTATGTATTGGATTAGCCCTGGAGAAGGTTGTAGGAATTTCATGCTGATTCGTTCAGCTACAGATGGGAACATGTCGTACGTTCTACGACCTGTTTCACTAGTGTCCCACTCATTTTGCCATTCTTCAATCAGTACATTCCAAGTCCACGTTTGTTTAAGAAGCTTCTGTATGGTCCATGGCCGGTTATGTATTGGATTAGCCCTGGAGAAGGTTGTAGGAATTTCATGCTGATTCGTTCAGCTACAGATGGGAACATTTCGTACGTTCTACGACCTGTTTCACTAGTGTCCCACTCAGTTTGCCATTCTTCAATCAGTACATTCCACAATTCCTTTTTTGTGCATACTTCTCTTCCAGTTATTTCTACCACCTTATCCATCCTGTTCTTTCTCAGCCAATACATTGCTCCTCGTCTCCTCACTTCTAGATCTAGGGGCAGTACACTTGCTGCTACTGCTAGAGCTGCTGTTGAAGTTGTGCGATATGCACCGGTAAGCCTGATGAGTATCGTTCGTTGAAGCCTCCGGATTTTCTCCCTCGGCTTAACCTTTGTGAGGTGCTTGGCCCAAACGCTCGCAGCGTAGCCGACAATGGATGCAAGTATCACGTTATTGTATGCTGTCATTGCCAGGGCAGGGATTTGAAACTGTCTGTGACCTATACTTATGATTGCATTCATAGCTCGTAAAGCTCTTCCGCAGACCTCCTCCAAGTGGGCTCGAAAGTTAAGACTCTCATCCAGCCACAGGCCCAAGTATCTGCTTACGGGACTCCGGCGTATTTTCGCATTACCTACCCTTATAGTGGGATTTCGTTAAAGTTTTTTCTCTTTTGAAAATACCATATAGTTTGTCTTATTTAGAGCGAGTTTCAGTTTCACTTCGTCACACCACTTCATAAGAATATTAAGCACTATCTCACTTTTCGCTTCAATTTCAGCTCTTGACATCCCTTCCACGAGGAGAAGAAGATCATCTGCAAATTCGGCCATTGATGGGGTGGCATTGGCCTCATTTGACAACAGCCACTACGCTAGGGCCGCGGCAGCTCCGCCAACCGACACCAGAGACATTTCCCAATTTCCGACATTACGCAATAACCAGGGGACACCCCTGTAGCCTCAGAGAATTGAAACGTAACCTAATTCCCCTAAGCTATACCAAAGCACAAATACAGAACCACGTAGACGAGACTCCAGGATTACATCAGGAAGCTACCACAAAAGTGTCCGTCCTCAACAGACAACTACACCCAAGCATAGTGATAGCTGGAAGCGTTACCAACAATACCTAATACCGAACCAAAGAACAGTAGAACCATTATCTAGTAACAGATCTAATTCTGTAATCGAGGGAGGAGGCCCCCCAACCCTGCTGGGCAGGGATTATCTAATTGACACAATACTTAACTTCATCATTACCTGGGTACAGAAAATTCAAGCTTGCGAGAGCTCAATACCAAGAGAGGCAATAAGAGAAAACATTACCAAATTGATCAGTGGCTCGATAGATATCCCCCCTTATGGCCAAGTTCAATAAAATACTGCAGTGGAATATTCGGTCTATCCACTCAAACAGGGAAAACCTGTTCCACCTCTTATATGAGCACAACATCTGGATTGCGGGTCTAATAGAGACATGGTTAAAACCAACATCCAACTTTTTGAAACCAGAATATAACATCATACAGGCAGACCGGGAGGACGGGTACGGTGGAGTAGCCTTACTGGTAAAAGAAATCCTACAGTACAAAGAAATAAAACTAAACGTACATGACCCTGCCATTCAAGCCTGCGCAGCTAACATCAATTTCGACTTCGGGAAAATGACCATATTAGTATGCTATAAGCCTCCACATGCTCGTCTTACAAAACGAGAAATCCGATCGATCCTGCTCCAACTACCACCCCCCATATTAATAATGGCGGATATAAACGCCCATCACCAGAGCTGGTGGTGCGAATACAATTGTCACCAGGGAAATGTACTTACCGAACTCATAGACGAACTGAACCTGGTCATATTAAATGACGGTTCTGAGACAAGATTACAACGACCTTTAGGAAGAAAATCAGTTGTAGATATAACTCTTATTTCCCCAGAGTGTGCATTTTACTTCGAATGGAAAACAGCATCAGACCCGTCGGGCTCTGATCACTACCCTATCTTGATGTCAACACCAGCGCAGATAGAAGACAACCAGGTGCTAACACCTGCTTACAGATGGAATATAAAAAAAGCCAACTGGTACCAATATAAACAGATAGCTACAGAGAAATTCCAAAACCTTCAACTGACAGGGGACAACACAAAGGACTATTCGAAATTTGTGACAATAGTGGAAGAAACGGCTGCAGCAACCATTCCGGAATCCAATACAAGACGCTCACAAAGGAGAACCTATTGCAGGTGGTGGGACGAGGAATCTAACCAAGCCATAAGAGACAGGAGACTAGAACTGACGCGTTACAAGAAACAACCCACCGAATCCAACTTCATTCTTCTCAATAAGACACAAGCAATTACAAAAAGACTGCTAAAGAAGAAGAGAGAAAACTGGGTAAATTTCTGTAACTCATTAAACTCAAAAACCCCTCCGACAGTGGTATGGAGACAGATTAGAGCAGTTTGGTACAGGTCAACCAGCCATCACACTCAAATCCCACAGACCGCCGCCATGAACCTCCTAAAGTCTCTGACCCCGGACTGGTGTAGTGTAGAACCCTCTCCCTCCCGATATAGTAATACGAGCCACCCTCTCCTACAACCATTTACTCTCGAGGAGCTAGAAAATACATTTACTAAAACAAAAAACTCCTGCCCGGGTCCAGATCGAATCCACTACGCCATGCTGAGCAACTTACCCGAAAACGGCAAAGTGATCTATCCACAAATAATGAATAACATATGGACATCTAGAACCTATATACCGTCCCTCAAAACAATAAGGGTAGTACCAATATTAAAACCAAACAAGGACCCCGCAGAAAGCTCGTCATTTCGCCCAATTTCTTTACTATCGTGCTCCCTGAAAACCCTGGAGCGAATAATAAAAGAAAGATTGGAATGGTACATCAAATATAACTGCCTATTGCCAGACCTACAGATAGGTTTCCGAAGAGGTAAGGGGACTAACGAAATCCTGGCTCATCTAGTCACCGATATCCAGCTGTGTTATGGAAACAATCACTACTTAACCGCACTATTCACCGACCTTACAAAAGCATACGACAATGTAGTTCTTCCTATCCTGGCTGACAAACTAAGGGGAATGAAGATCCAGGACAGATTCATAGACAACCTAATTGCCCTACTCGAGAATAGAATAGTGATCATATGTGAGGGGAACAAGACGTATGGACCAAGACTGACATCCAAAGGTCTACCTCAGGGCTCGATCCTGTCCCCACTACTCTTTAATATTTATTCCAGCGACCTGCACGAGAACATAATGGTGAACGTAAAGATACTTCAGTATGTGGATGATGTATGCATCTATACAAGCTTCTTATCACTGCAGGCCTGTAAAAGTGCTTTAAGTGCAACCACTAATAGGCTGGCGACTTGGATGATGCACAACGGCCTTGATTGCTCCCCTGAAAAGTCGTCCGTCATGGTCTTTACGCGACACAGACTCCCCCAGATGACAAATATTTCTCTGGGACCCTTTAACTTCCCAGTGAAAAAAATTGTTACATACCTCGGCCTAACCGGACTTGGTCAGGTAACATTCGGCACATACTCAAGAAGAGCGAAGCGGCAAACAACATCACACGAGCAGTGACTGGTAAAGCTTGGGGTGCAGACAGGAAGATCACACTAATGATACACCGAGCCCTAGTGCGCCCTCATCTCGACTATGGCAACATGTTTTTTGGCTCTGCTTCTAAATCGCTACTAACCGACATCGACAGATGCCAGTATCGTGCACTTATACTATGCACCGGAGCCATGACATCTACCCCGACAAACGCACTGCTGGTGGAATGCTTAGAACCACCCCTACACATCCGTAGGGCATTTCTGGGGCGGAAGTTCATCCTAAGACTGCTCGAAGTAAAGGATGATCAACTTATTGCAAAAATATCTGCTCTCACAATGCAATACACGGAACGGAGGTACTGGAAACAGAAGTTGGCCAACCGCCTTCCGGGAAGTTAAAAAATATAGCAACATAATCTATAGATCACGCCTCCTTCCGGTACATCTGCACAGACTTTCGAGAGCTAAGACGAGACTAGACATTATCCTAGACACAAAATTTATAGCGGAAGGCAACCACAATGAAAAAATCTTAAAGGACCGCATTACAAAGCTGGCTGATAACCCCATATGCTTATACACAGACGGCTCTAAATCTGGAAATCGGGTGGATTACGCCTTCGCAGACCCTGCTAATGAAAAGAGGGGCTTATATCAACTCCCGGAAGAGGCATCAATCTATACCGCCGAATTACAAGCCATTTTAAAAGCCCTAGAATACGGCTTACATTTACAGACGATCAGACTAATCATCATATCAGATTATAGATCCCCATTACTGAGATTATCTAACCTGGCGGCGGACAACGGCAGAAGCTGGCTTATATATTATATTGTACAGCTAGTAGCAAGACTCAGAGATAAAGGATCGGAAGTGACATTCATATGGGCCAAAGGTCACGCAGGAATAAGAGGCAACGAAGTAGCTGACCGACTAGCTAAGGCACCAGCACTCACTCAGTGGTGAGAAAATTAAACAAATTCCAGCGTCGGACTTGACCCCTATATTCCGCAATAAAACCAGATTAGAATGGGACAGAGAGTGGCGGTCAAAAGATACACATAAAGGTGAATAGTATAGAAAAATCCATCCAACTATCCCACGTTCACACTGGCACGACAGCATCCAAATCTCAAGGAAGATCACAACCTTTGTCTCTAGGCTCGCGAGCCACCTCTTTAGGATTAATGCGATCACCTCCCCCATTTGTGAATGTGATGGCATTAGTGTCGAGAACATGGATCATTTATTTTTTGCCTGTGGACGCCGCTGGGCAGAATCAACTGAATTAATAGAAGAACTGACTAAAAACGGTGTGGAATTCCCTTCCAAGATGCAGACCCTTCTCCACGAAAATAAGGCGGAAATCTTCATGATTCTCTTCAATTTTGCAATAAGAAACAACATAGAAATATAACATTCTCATTTCTAAACCCCACATTTCATTGAAAGGTAACCACTGTCTGTTAGAGGTAACCAGTATGTTGATTTCTGTACCCAAATTCTGTATATTTTATACTGTGGCTTAAGGGTACATGTAACCACTGGAATAATTTAGAAAACTTGTATGCTGAATTTTGTATTTACATGATGCATATTATATATTGTATTTTAAGTTATAAATATTTTATGTTAAAACGGTATCTTATGAATTTTATATTTTATTTTATTGCACTATTGTATCATTTTGTATTATTGTTTTTTATATTATATTTATATTATATTATATTGGGTTATATTGAGCATGTGTTCTATGATGCCCAGTAGATGAACGTATATCAAATGAAACCAGAAGTAAGAATTATTCAAAATCCACATGTATAAATAATCAAACTGTAACCAAGCTGGATGTATGGTTTGTACCAAAGGCCAAATAAATAAATAAAAAAAAATAGTAAATGGGGTCAATATGGAAGTGGTTGCAGACGTGAAATTTCTTGTCATGCGGCTGGACTCTAAACTTACTTAACATAGAAAAATAATAGAAATGAGGCCATCATCCTTGGCGCGATGTACGGTGCACACGTCCTGTTTTTCACGCTCCGGTGCCGCTGCGTGCACACAGCATCCGATGCACACGTAGCATGCGGCAGTAGGCAGTCGGCCACTGACAACGATGAAAGGCGATCATTTTTTGCGTACTTTTTCTTTAAAAATTGCATCATGACATGGAATCGACGTTATTGGGTACATCCGAACACGAATTACAAGGGTAGATTTTATACATCATATACGAGAAAATTCAGAAAAGTTTTTTTAGTTACTTTCGTATGAGCTTTCAATCTATTGATAAGCTTGCTGTAAGAATTACGGCCATAATTAAGTTCCAAGATACGTGTATGGGACTCTCCATACCGCCACTAGATATGCTGATGTGCAGACTGTAAGATCCCCTCTTCCTGTATTTAGGTTTAGGTAAATGTAATCTGCCCGTCTTCAAGCTGTAATCTAAGCTGCTGAAACCGGCTGATTATTTCCATTCACAGTTCAGAAACAAACAAATAATAAATATCTAGACAACGAATTCTTTGAAGTAACACTCGAAAAAACACTTTTTATTTATATTCACAAGGGCCAAACACACTTCTTACATTCCTTTTTACTCAACAACTTAACAGATATATTTTATTCTCATCCATACCCTTGCCATATTTTCTTTTTTGTCCAAAGATATACATTATCATAGATAATCATTGTCCATAGATATTCTGGCACTTAAATATACGTTTATCTTTATCATTTTTTCATAACAATTTAACACATTTGTATTCACCACACAACACAACTAATATTTAATTAACTTTTAACAAAAATTAAAGTGTAAGGGACTTGTCACCTTACAAGACACACGACATCTGGAAAGATTTTGAGGAAGGTTTGCAGGACTGTAATACAATTTTTACTTACAGAATCTTTTCCATAGTTAACAGAAGAACGGTAGAAAGAAACAACTTGTTTTCAAACATACTACAAATTTCCTAACTGGTTCGGTCCTTGCAGTGTAGGGGCTAGCACGCTGTCTTCACATTGGAAAGGCCGCCGGTTCGAGTCCGGCCTAGGGCATGGTTGGTTTTGATTATGTGTTGTGTTCGTCTTGTGCTGTCCCCACTGTAGTGTCCACAATATCGTGATCAAAGCCTGGTACAACAGCTGGTACAAAAACAAATTGGAGCTGGCTTAGTGGTCGCAAAAACGGAAGGACATGTTAAATAAAAAAAAAAAAATATACTAATTGCTTAGGAGACTTAAAAATCCAAGGATGACTGCATCTCTCTTTTACAATTATAAGAATCATTTTTCAGTTGTGTTGCTAGCTATTGTAGACTTAAAATACAAGTTCATTTACATTGAAGTTGGAGCTTTCGTAAAGGAATCAGACAGAACTATATTCCAAAGAACTACTTTTTTAAGACGCTGAATACAATGAACTGAACATTCCAAGAAAACAACACTTCCCTGGCACTGCTGGTACAAAAATTCCGTTCTTTTCTGTTGACGATGAAGCATTTTCTCTTTCATTAAATGTAATGAGGCCTTATAGTGGTAAGACAAAAAGATTTTCAACTATAGATTGTCACGCCCCCTGAGGAATGTCGAAAGTGTATTTAGTATACTCTTGTATAAATTGAAATTTTTTCGCAAGGCTATTAATGTAAATTTGAATTTATCCAACCGATTGCTAAAGACTTGTTGTTATCTTTATAATTTTATAAGAACAATAGATGGATTAAGTATTCAAGGAGCAATAAGTATGCAAGGTTTCGTGAATATTGGCAAGGACACCTGGAGGCCGAAAAGAGGAACTAATAATAATCAGACTATCCAAGCAAGAAACATGTTAGCAGATTATTTTGTGTCCGATATTGAAATCGTACCTTGGCAAAGAAATTATATTTAAGACCTTTTATGTATGCAACAGCAATTTTTTTAAAAAAAACATGTAGACGATATATAAAATGTACATTGTAAAACAGTTTATTGAACACAGAATTTACTATGAATACTTACTTGCTCGTGATAGCTCTGATGTGATATCCCAAATTTCTGGGTATTAATTAATTTCACAAATGACTTGCTCAATGTCAATGTTTTCTTAAATTAATAAATCGTCCCCCATGCTTGCCGCCTTTGCGTTTTCTACCGGACGTGTGCACCGCTCCATAGAAAACAATGTACTAGGAGATCGGAGTTGCGTTTCCGGCGCCGCTGCGGCGTTGTGGGCAAGAACTTGGAAAAACGAACGCAGGGTGGACGTAAGTCGCCGCAGGTGTGTGGATAGCCGCATCTGTTTCTGTGTATTCCACGCAGTAATTGCGGTACTTCTCCGCCGCCGCAACTTGAAAAACCAGACGTGTACACCAGGCCTAAACACCTTAAGAGCCCTTACATCGTTCAGCCACCTTGCAATGTATATTATTACAGCCTTGTGAAAAGTAGAATGGAGCAGTTGAATTTCTTTATGATAATACCAACAAATCCTTGCTCTCCGAGGATGACTCATGGCAAAGAACAAACCTTTCATCTCGCATATTCACTACTCTAAAGTGGGACCAGCTAGAAAGAAAAAATCACAATTTAGAAGAACTAAAGCAAACCGCATTTGAAGTGATTAACACAAGGCGGAATGGATGGTACTTAATATTCTTGGATTGCATGCGTGGTGCCCTTCGTGGACACAATTGGTTACTTTTATGAAGCATACAGATCACCAGATCAGTTCTCTGCCTTCTCATCAGAGCTATTTGCAATCCTAAAAGGGGTGCAATATATAGAAACAACAGCTCGAGAAATCTCAGTCATTTGTCCCGACTTAAGAAGCGCTTTGTAGGCAATATTGGGAATATTCAAATGAAGCGGCAAAAGCTACATAGTATAGGAAATAGCGAGAGAGCTAATTAAAACAAAGGCATGGATGCAATGTAGTCTTCACGGGTGTACCGCCGGATAGTGTTGTGGAAACACAATATTTCGACGGCTGGCTCTGCCGTCTTCTTCAGGTGATGAGACATGTGTAATGGTCGGCTGACCCACAGATACTGTGGGTCAGCCGACCATTACACATGTCTCATCACCTGAAGAAGACGGCAGAGCCAGCCGTCGAAATATTGTGTTTCCACAACACTATCCGGCGGTACACCCGTGAAGACTACATTGCAGTCATACGCCGGGAAAGTCTTCGTTCTTACAAAGGCATGGATGTTAGGATCCATTGGATGCCGAGCCACATGGGCTTGCAGGATTGCTTTAAGGGAGGTGCAGCTGTATCTTCACATTATTTTTTTTACACATTATATATAACACTGATTATTTATTAAGAAATTAATTAAAAAGATATAATTATAACAGTGCATCCTTATAATTGTAGGTTGGTGTATAAAATTAGGCTTTAACGTTATGTCAATTAAATTAATACCAAATTCAAAACACTCGGTTTTAATTTGCGTCTCTCGAACGAATCTTTGCTGTGTGTCTCGCGTGCAACGCTATGGGGGGTGGGAGGAGATTCACCCGCCCGCGCTCGCGCCAGCTGATCATTTGCAAACAAAAGATTGTATTGGGAAGTTAATTAGCCATTAACTACAGCCGACAACGCCGCAAGATGAGTGAGTTTGCGTGGACATACAAACGGCATAGCCCTTTTTTGTGCAAAAAGTGCAAGACTGATAACAGTCATCAGTCTGATAATGATACACCTCATACTACGAAATTCATTTCAGGTACGTTATGTTTGTGGCTGTACCCAAATTTTACATTTAAAAAAGTATACTAAAAATTATATGCTAACCATACAACCGTTATAATTTCCGTACTGTCATATCCATGAGGTCAGATTTGCTCAATGATGTACGTAGGCCTCTCCCAGGCCAGGCCATCTAAACATTACTAACACTATATTATAAATGTGAATGTACACTGATCAGCCAGAAAATTATTACTACATATAACCCCGTCCAGGAGATAGCAGCGTCACCTGACGAGGAATGACTGCTAGTCAGACACACGCATGGTGCATGTAGTATCAGTGAGCGTGCTATCCGTATTTAGAATGGGGAAGGCGTGCGATCTATCTGAGTTTGACCGAGAGCAGATTGTGAGGGCCCGGAGGCTCGGCACGATTATTTCGGAAACTGCACGACTTGTCGGATGTTCGAGGAGTGCTGTGGTGAGTTTCTTCAACAAGTGGCGAAACCAAGGTAAAACCACGTCCAAACGTCGAGGGGTTGGGCGGCCACACCTCCTTACAGATGTCGGACGTCGTAGGCTGGGCAGACTGGTAAAACAGGACAGGTGGCGAACTGTTGCGGAACTAACAAAAGACTTTAATGCTGGGCAGACTACAAGTGTGTCTGAACACACAGTGCACCGAACACGTAACGACGGGCCTCCGCAGCCGACGACCCAAGCGTGTGCCAATGTTAACACCACGACGTCGGCAACTACAACTGAAATTGGCATGTTACCATTGTCGCTGGATGTTGGCGCAGTGGCAGTGTGTTGCATGGTCTGATTAATCCCGACACCTTCTTCATCATGCCGATGGGAGTGTACGAATCTGTCGTTTTCCAGGGGAACAGCTTCTTGACACCTGTACAAGCTCGCGGAGGATCAGTTATGCTCCAGGGAACATTCATAATGGCATCCATGGGTCCAGTGAAGTAAGGAACCATGACGGACAATAAGTATCATACACTTGTTGCAGACCACGTACACCCCTTCATGACGACCATGTTTCCCAAGGGCAGCGGCTTTTCTCAACAAGAGAATGCGCCATGTCACAAGGTCAGGAGTCTGATGGAGTGGTTCTAGGAATACAGTGGCGAGTTGCAAATGATGTGCTGACCTCCCCCAGGGGTCTGGGCTCCCTTCGGGGAGGACTGGATGACGGTTCTGGCGTAGCCGGGGGTTCGAGCCCCCCCGGCGCTTTTCTTGTATCTCTATTGGTGGAAGTTAAGGTGTTGGGGAAATTTTTCTCCCTCTGGAGGGATGTGGTAGGTGGGTTGAGCTGGAGTAAATTGTTATAATGCTCTTTCTGAGACATGATGATTGGCAAATTTTGAACATTTTGGTGTCGATCCTATACTGTTGCGTCTACCAAGAGAGGGGATATTGCTGGGCATTGGAATTGGGTCCATATAGGAGGCGCTTGTATGAGCCGTATTATGACCGCCTCTGCCGTCCCTGAGACTCGTGCCCGGCGTCCACAGTCCCGTCACTCCCGGTCTGGTCTTCGAACTGGGGGTTCAGAGGGGATCGCATCCCCTGCTGGACGGAAGGCTTTTGGGTGGTCAAGCTGCATGCAGGCGCACTATGGGGTTGGCCGCAGCTCAAGAAGCTGAGCAACCTTGTCCTGACTGCTCCAGTGTTGGGTGTGTCCTGGTGAACGAAGACTAAGCACCTTAGAGGCTTAGTGTACCTCTGCTGTCCAGCTTAGCATAATACCCGGAGCCGAATTAAGGGGTCAGTACCACAGTCTTGGGGTCGGTTCTTGGTTGCGGTTCGCCGCCTCTGGGTAAGGACCCCGGGGCTCAGGGTTAGCATCTCTGCTGGTGGGAGCTGTCTCTAATTCTGCTATAGTAGGTTCTCTATATAAGTGTGAACTAGTAGTGCATTGGTTACCAGGGGTGGGGCAGCATTCACCCAGCGAACGTTGTGGGGACCTTCGGGCCTCTGCAGCGGGATCGCGCGCTACGACGGTGCTCTGTGGAGCTTGGACGAGTACGTGGGAACCCGTGCCCGCACTGGACACAAGTGTCGGGTGGGTGCGGGGGAAAGCACACTAGGAGCGCACCTTAGTGTGGGAAGCTGCGTATTCAGTGTCGTTACGTTCGGTCGGCTGGCGCGGTGGATCATGCTATGGGGCACTCCTGCGCGGTTCCCGGCCGCTGTGGCTTCTACTCAGCCCTGCGGGGTGCGGGTGGGGCCGGGTGTCTCGCGTCGGTAGCACAGAGAGGCATAAGCTATACGGCCAGGTTTTGGAAGGGTCTTTGGCCTGGATCGTGGCGGACGCCGCCTTCACGTGGTTCCCCGCGGGCTCCCATTAGGGGTGGTGAAATGTGCATTGCTTAACCGTCCCGGCTGTAATGGCGGGTATTTAGGAAGAGCTTAATTTCGCTGCGAGGGCGTAGTGAAGTAGTATGATGGTATGGTGTGGTCGGGGTGGTAGTTTGAGGGTTCGTCCTAGTTGCTGCCAATACCTCAACCCGGTTGGTGGACCAAACATCTGTACTCGTGATGTGGTGGCCTCCCAACCCGCCAAATCTGAACCCGATCGAACACATCTGGGTTATTGAACGTGACGTCAGTGCTCATCGCCCCTCTCCCCGGAATTTACGGTAATTAAGTGACTTGAGTGTGCATATGTGGTGTTAACTCCCTGCAGTGACCTACCAAGGCCTTATTGCTTCCATGCCAAGACGCATCATCGACATTATCCGTGGCAAAGGCGGACATACCAGCTATTAGGTAGACGGTGATAATGTTCTGGCTTATGAGTGTATGTTTCTTTGGGTGTTTGTCCTTCAGTCGCTCTCGAACGGTTGAAAAGGCGCTGATGAAAAATTGAAAAAAGATGATGTTCATGGAATAGGACAAAGGATACTTTTTATAAACGTGAACGAAGGCGAGGGTAACAGCTAGTAAAGATCAGGTAGGTCAAGTAGGTCGGTCGGCGGGTATTAAGTTTGTAGTGGGTGGTTGGTTGTGTGGGATGAAGGGGTGAAAATGTTCTTACTCCTCTTTTTAATATCAAATGAAGACCCTATGCTGCTAATTTATTTGGTGCTCATACAGGCTTAAAGGTGAGGCTTATTTATTTTTAATATTAACACATGAAATCTATGAATATGCAGAGCTTCGCCTTACAAATGCCAACATTTATAATCAAACAACAACATTTAAGCATTAACACATTACTAAGTGATCATGAAACAAATTGCCAACATTAATAAACAATCAAGAAAACTTCACACTTGGTTTTAATGGAAATTCCCCTTCATAACATTCGGGAACCATAAATAATATATAATACTAACATGAAACTACATTATATTTCAAATGCCGGGCGCCAGGATAATTTAAATTATCCACCAAGTGTTGTTATAGGAAAGCTCCCGAAGTCTGTCCCAACTAGCTCAATACTTGCCGGAGGTGAGAAACCTCAATCACTCAAATGTATACTCGTTATAGGGCTGTACACAGTGACTGCATGTATGTACGACACTGCACTGTTCGTAGGATTATTACCGTGAAGGTTATGGGCGTCCCTCGACGGCGAAAATGTTATCACATTAGCTACTGCGGACAGTGCACCACGCCCTTCAAGCAACGTACTGAATGATTGCCGGGCAACCTCACTGGCACAGTACGCTAGTTTCGAACCCTCTGGTTCGATGCAAAGGCAGGACAATCTCCAACCTCGGAATATGCACTCCTTCCTCTCTGAATTCTGGACGTTGAGTCCTTCTCCCGCGTCGCAGTAAACGTTCCTCTCCGTCGCTCGTGGTAGCCACGCCTCTTTCCCATGGCGCAATTTTTATCAGAGAAATTCGCAGGAATTACAAAATGCGGAGAATTATTCGCTATTCATTGATTGCTGCTACAAGTTCTACCCTCTCTAGCTAAAAACGATTGGTCGGCCCGGCTTCGGGATACGCGCGCAATCTTGGAATCCGTCGGAGCAGCTCGGAACATTTTGACTTTCAGTAAGGTCCGGTTGAGGACAAGAGGTCGCCGAACGTGCGTTCACCTTGGTGAGGTATTTTCCCGGAGCTAAGGGATTATATGCCTTACCAGATCCGTTAGGTAGGGTAGCTGCCTGTCCATTGTTTGCTCGGCTGTCGCCTACCTGACGTGACTCCTTGGCGACGGACTATTTGGGAGGTCCAGCAAACGCTGACAAGCCTCTCTAATTATTCTTTTTATAAGTCGAATATAAAAATATACGGAATGACCCATTTTCGTCATTCCGTTACACGTTTCAGTCGTTCGTTCGTAATATTCTTTGAAATATTGGGCACTATTTTCGTGTAGACTTCTTAATCCTGTAAGCGTTTTGTTATTTAACAAAAGTAACTTCTTTCACTAAAAGGTACCAGTTCTGCTAGCAAAGAACTTCAAACAGCTGCATCGCTCAATTCTACTAGCAAAAGCACAAATAATTCACTATTGAATGCTGGTATGTGTATAAATATTAATTTTCAAATTGATGACCAAGGTAACCTTGGAATTCTAGTAAAACATACATTTTAAAAATGGCGTAAACCTTGAAGCTAAAAGAGCCTTTCGATCTGAATAGCTTACAACCTACACGTGGGACCTTTTTGGCGAATGTATATTTTGCTTCGGCCTCCAGTGCGGAGTGATCTACCAGCACAGTTTGTCGTTTCTCCATGCCTTAAATATCAAATTTTTCATAAACCTGCACTGTCTCTACACGACTGCAACGACTCCAACATACATTGTGACACTATTTTTTTTTTATTGACATTTGGTGTATACCATACAGCAAGCGGATTACATCTTATCATTTATTATCTATTAACCTTTGGTTAATTACAGGGTCAGAGTTACAATTTATATGTGCGTAAATATTGATCAATATATGAGTACAAAGAATAATATGTGGCTTACAAACATATAAAAAACAATATTTAACGTGCAAGATATTAAAATATTTAGGTGGAACCACTCAGTTTATTCTGCTGGTCAGCGTTGTTATAGGATTTGTTGTTCGTTGCATGTCTATGGTTTTGTTTAAGGTACACCCGTGTGACCTCTTGATTCGACTCGTTCAGGTGTTATATTTCGATATTGTTTCTCTTGAAGAGGGTCATGAAGATTTCTGATTTATTCTTTTGCAGGAGGGTCTGTACCTTTGTAGGCAGGTCTGCATCGTGTCTGCACAACTCTGCTGTTAATCTTAATGATTCATTCAGATGGAGTCTGCAGGAAAAAAATATGTGGTTGGTATTCCCAACGCTTCTGCTATTACACTCACACTCATACTCGGGGGAGTTGACCATGTTGATCCAGTAGCGATATCTCGGATAGCGTCCGTGGTTGAATTTCAGTCTGTAGTTGGCGTGTTGTCATATCAGTGGGTCAGTGGGATTGTTGGGTGGATCTGTCTATAATGTATAGCTTTGTGTCTTTCGTTCCCCACTCTCTGTTCCATTCCTTTCTAGCTTTATTATGGAGTAGGGGGATCAGACGGAGGCCGGAATATGATTTATTTTCATGCCATTACGTGGTGCTGCCTTAGTCAGCTGATCAGCTAATTCGTTGCCTCCTATTCCGGCATGACCTTTGGTCCAAATAAATGTTACCTTCGAACCCTTTCTCGTAGCCTTGCTACCAACTGTAGGACCTCGTATAATAACTAGCTTGTTCCGTTGTCCGCTGCAAGGTTGGATAATCTCAGTAGGATGGATCGAGAAAATGATAAAATAACCAGCCTGTCTGTCCGCAATTGTAGGCCATATTCTAAAGCCTTTACAATGGTTTTTAATTCAGGAGTGAAGATCGATGCTTCTTCCGGGAGGTGGTATAGGTGCCACTTGTCATTCGCAGGATCCACAAAGGCGCAACCCACTAAGTTTTCGAACTTAGAGCTATCCGTTTTTAAGCATGTGGGATTGCATGCCAGATTCGCAATGTGGTCCTTCAAGATTACTTCGTTATTACTATCTTCCGCCATACATTTTGTGTCCAGGATAATATCCAGTCTCATCTTTGCGCTCATAGTTTTGTACAAATGTACTGGAAGGAGGTGTGACCTATAGATTATGTTACTGTATTGTTTTACCTTCAAGAAGGCGGTTGTGAGGACAGGTGCCGACTTCTGTTGCCAGTACCTCCGATTCGTGAGCTGCACTGAAACTGCAGATATTTTTGTAATGAGTTGGTTATCATTTCTAATCATTCCACCAATAGTGCGCTTGTAGGAGTTGATGTCATGGCCCCGGTGGACAGTCCGAGCGCTCGATACTGGCATCTATCGGTTTTGGTTAGTAGCACTTTAGAATTAGATCCCAAAACATATTACCATAGTCGAGATGAGGACGCTCGAGTGCTCGATACAGCATTAGTGTGGTGTTAATGTCTGCACTCCAAGCTTTACCTGTCACTGCTCGAATTATGTTGATCGCCGCTTCGCTCCTTGTGAGTATATGCTGGATATGACCTGACCATCTCAGGTTTGAGTCTAGCTTTAGACCATGGTATGAAACGGTTTTCCTTACTGTAAAGTTAAAATGCTCCTGGGACATGTTTTTCGTCTGAGGGAGTCTACGTCGTGTAAATATGATGACTTTTCGTGGGAGAGGTCGAGGCCGTTGTTCAACATCCATGTAGCCAATCTATTAGTGGTAGCACCTAATGCTCTTTTGCAGGCATGAAATGACTGGAAACATGTATAAATGCATACGTCGTCCACATACTGAAGGATCTTAACATTCGATATTTTAATTTCGTGTAGGTCACTGGAATAAATATTAAAGAGCAGTTACGACAGGATCGAGCCTTGTGGTAATCCTTTGGACGACAGTCTAAGACCGAATATTTTGTTCCCCTCTCGTATGATCAATATTCTGTTCTCGAGTAATGCACTCATGTTGTCTATAAAACTGTCTGGAGCCTCAATCTCCTTAATTTACTAGCCAGGATATGGAGAATAACATTGTCGTACGCCTTAGTAAGGTCAGAGAACAGTGCTGTAATAGGTATTAGTTATTACCATTACACAGCTGAATATCGGTGACTAGGTGAGCTAAGATTTCGATTGTTCCCTTGCCTCTACGGAATCCAATCTGCGAGTCTGGCAATAGGCGCTTATGTTCAATATATCACTCCAATCTTTCCTTTATCTTTCGGTCCGAGGTTTTCAGGGAAAAGGACACTAGAGAAATTGGGCGAAATGACGAGCTGTCCGAAGGGTCCCTGTTTGGTTTAAGTATTTGTACTACGCTTGTTGTTTTGAGGGACGGTACGGGATTTCTAGATGTCCGTATACTGTTCATAATCTGCAAGTAGAGTAGACAGCTTTTCTGTTTTTTGTCAGGTTGATCAAGCTCCTAGAGAGAAAATGGTTGTAGAAGGGGGAGATCCGTATTGCTCTACACCAGTCCGGGGTCAGAGACCTGAGAAGGTTCATGGCGGCTGCTTGTGGGATTTGGGTGTGATAGCTGCTCATCTTGTTCCGGATTGATCTAATCTACTTCCATATCGCTGTTGGCGTGGTTTTAGAGTTTAATGAATTACAGAAACTTTCCCAGTTTTATATCTTCTTACTCTTAAGTAGTCTTTTCGTAATTGCTTGTTTCTTGTTGAGGAGTGTGAAGTTGTTATTGGATGATTCTTTATTGTAACGTGACAATGCTTATCTCCTAGCTCTAATGGCTTGATTGAACTCTTCGTGCCACCACCTGGAGCAGGTTCCACGGCGTTGTACCCTGTCAGCTGGAAATTTTTTTAAGTTTTCTGTAGCTATCTGTTTATATTGGGGCCAGATGGATTTGCTTATATTACATCTGTACATAAGAGATGTTAACGCCGAGTTGTATCCTGTCTGAACTGGCGAAGACATCAAAATAGGATAGTGGTCGTAGCCCGAGGAGTCTAGTGATGTCTTCCATTCAAAACACAATGCGCGTTCCGGAGAGATAAGAGTTATATACACAGCTGATTATCTTCCTGTTGATTGTTGTATTTTTGTCTCCGAACCATCGTTTAAAAAAATCAAGTTCATTTCGTCTATCAGTTCTGTAAGAACGCTTTCCTGGTGGCAGTTTTATTCGCACCCTCCAGTTCTGGTGGTGGGCGTTTAAATCTGCCATTATTAACATGGGGAGGTGGGGTGGAAGTTGGAGCAGGATTTCTCGTTGATGTGAGTCGGACATGTGGGGGTCTGTAGCATACTGTGGTCATGTTTCCAAAATCAAAGTTGATGCTTGCCACGCAGGCCTGGATCGTGTACATTTAATTTTATTTCTTTAAACTGAAGCTTTCCTTTTATAAGCAAGGCTTCGCCAACATACCCGTCTTCCCGGTCTACACTGATGATGTTATAACCTTGTTTCGAGAAGGTAAAAACTTAACTTAGTCCACAACCCGAAGGTTGGTTGTATCCTCCCGAAAGAGGCATACTAAGGCATTGTGTCAGAGGTAGGACGGCCAGTTCGTTTCCTCTGGGAGTACAGTTTAACGTGGAATCCGAACCACGGAGCGTCCTGGCACAGCTCATATGATTAAACACAACTATCAAAATTCCTGGGCCTGCCGGGATTCGTGCCCGGGGCACGAGTAGCGAATGTTTTCAAAGCAAGAGCTTTAACCACTCTTCGAGAATGTAGAGGATGGTTTTAACAATTTCTCTACTAGCCCCGCGATCGAAATGTTATGCTCATACAGGAGTAGGAGCAGATTTTCTCTCTTTGAGTGGATGGATCGAATGTTCCACATGTAAGAATACACAGCATCTTAGTTTTTAAAGAGTTATTAATTAATGTTTTTTATGTTATTTATGTGGGAATTGTTTACTGACAGTGGTATTTTCGATTCACTATTTTGTTTCTGATTAATGTAAAGCTGATTATAGATGTATGTTGTTAAAAGTGCTTTATATCGGGTTATTATTATTTCTTAAGCATTGTGTCAAAGAAATTCCAAGCATCGTTATTACCAGGTGAACAAAGTACATGAAAATCACTGTACAGTACAGAAAGAAGATCTTTGGCGCAGATAGAAGAAGAGAGAATATTCTGTTAATCTGCAGTGACAAGAAATAAAAATGTTAAACTGAATATTTATTAATTGAATGGTAAATAAATAAAGTATATAAATATGAGAAGTAAAAAATATGAAGAAAAGAGAATTATTATACGTGGCGTTCCGTGACAGACGAGATGTCATATAGTAAGTAAAGAAGAAGGAGCACAAATATTATACACTGAAGCATGTTATTGTACTTGGCCATTAGGCCGGTCATGTATCGAGTTACTGATCAACTTGGTAATGTTTTCCCTTAACGCATCTATTAGTATTGGGCTTCCTCCGGGCTGTATTTTCTGTAGCAGGGTAATGATAAAGTTGATAATTGTGTCCATTAGATAGTCTCTGCACAGTGGGGCTGTAGGGTCACCTAATTCATTAACATGATTAGTTCTGTTAACTTGTATTGCTTCCATTGTTCTTTGATTTGGTATTAGGAGTTTTTGGAAGCCCTTCCAGTTGTTACTATGCCTCGGTGTATGTATCTTTGTGGATCGGACACTTTTTTGGTGGTTTCCAGGTGGGATCATGAAGTCCCGTCTGTGTGGTCCAAGGTTTTTAGTTTGGTATGGCTTGGAGTGTTCCAGCTACGTGGACGTACTCTGGTTGCTATGTAATGTCGGGAACTGGGAGACATCTCTGGTGTCAGGTGGTGGGGCTGCCGAAGCTGTTGCTTGTAGCCTGTTATCGGACGAGGCTAGTGCTTCCCGGTAGCTAATTTCTTGATAGGCCATCCTAAAATTTATTTCTGTTTTATAAACTCCGGGCATGACTTAACAGTAGCAGTATGGGGGCCTCAGCAATACCGACATACAGGTTGGGAGGAAATGGAGCAAGTATTACTATCGTCAGTACCGAGGCAAAATTTGCAGCGTGCTTGGCTGCGGCATTGCTTGCTATTATGACAATAGCAGAAACAGTTGAATCATTGAAGAACAGATGGAACATACGGTTCAACCGGGTATCGAACTCCATGGACTTTTACATTCTAAGGCCTTTTTTATGCCTTATATGTGATCGCACATACCTGCAGGGCTTTCTTTATGGTTGCGCTATTTTCCACCGTATTTTTGTAGAACCTTCTTACTGCACTGTCCTGAACTGGGCTGAAAATAAATGCTAAGATCTCTTCCTCTGTTAATGTGGTTTCTATATTCTTAATTATCCCTTGTCTAGTGACCAGGTAGCGTGGGATATATGTTTCCAGTTTTTACCTAGGGAACACACCACTTTTCACCAGTGGATTGACTGTCGCCGCCGTGGATAGTTCTATTTTAACCCTGTTTCGTCCTAAGGGGTAAATGTTAGTGATACTGTTAAAATAGTTTCCACTTTCCAACGCGAGTATTTTCTCTAGCGCCATTGGATGTTGTCTACAGACATTTTTGTCAATTCTTTCCACTATGATAACAAACGGGGTGCTGGCATACATCTCGTAACTATTGCTAGTGAGTCTGGTGGGGTTTGGTGTGGGTACCCCTTTATTCACTCCATTCCCCAGTGAAACCTGTTGGAAGGACGAGGTTGTAATCTCCTCCGCTCTGGCTGCAACGGTTGACTGCGACTTGGAGACGCTTGGAATTTTATCCGTTTTCCTGGCTGCCTTCTGGTCGTATTGCTCCCGGCAAAGATGTTTCGTTGATCTAGGTTCTTCTACGTACATAGGGATCTCATCGTCTGCTGTCACTGTTTACATTGCATTTCATATCAGTGAAGGTAGCAAGCTGTTTCCATCTGGTTGTGAAACTGGATCCATTGAGCTATTTGGCCGCATTCCATCTTCACCACAGTCCCCACCGTACATGGTGGTAACCGGTGAAACCGCCGCCGGTTGGATATCGGCCTACGTAATCGGTGCTGTTCTAATGCAGCTATTCTGGTTGCCAACAGGTAAGCTAATGTTGGCTAAGCACACAGTTTACGATGGTGTTAACTCAGCACACAAGGAACGCTTCGCGCACCAGGGAAACCGACCGTAGCGAACCGATGCCCGAACGAGACTCATGACACTATTAGTGCTGCTATTCCATCAAACTCAACCAGCGTGCAGCAAATTGCAACAAGTAAATATGAATATAAAGACATACATGATAGCATAATTAAATTAACAGTCGTGCTTCATTATCACCGTGAAAATGGAGCGCGCTGTTATTTTCGAAAAAGCTCGGAAAATTTGCGAAGAAGTTGAGAAAGCCGTCAAAATGCTAAAAATGAGGAAGGCTGCAGGGTTAGATGGCATTTTTCCAGAATTCATAAGATATCACGGCAAGCAGGAAAGAACTTGGCTCAAGAACTTCTTTAACGATATCCTGGACACCGGGATAATCCCCCACAATTCAAGATGGCTCACACCTTGACGATCCTAAAACCAGGCAAACCAGCTGATGATGCTTCGAGCTATCGACCTATTGCTCTACTCAGTGTTTGCTATAAGCTTCTAGAACGCCTCATCCTTAACCGCATACAAGGATTAATAAATATCATAACACTAACATATCAGGCAGGTTTCAGACTAAAACGGAGCTTTTGTGAGCAAATATTAGCACTGACATCATATATTGAGACTGGATTTCGGAAGAAGTTAAAAATATCAGTAGCCTTTGTCGATCTAACAGCGGCATATGATACAGTTTGGCTGGATGGACTGCTACTTAAGCTTAAAAAATATATACCCTGCAGGAAACTAACATTACTCCTGAAGAATATGCTGACTAACCGATATTTTAAGGTCACTGTCGGGCATAAGACAAATAAGTCATTTACAATAAAAAATGGATTACCTCAAGGATCAGTACCAGCTCCATTGCTCTTCAACTTGTACACCAGTGACATGCCAGAAACAACCGAAAATAAATTCTGCTAAGCTGACGACTTAGCTATCGCCGTCCAAACTGCCACATTAGAGGAAGGTGAGAGCATTCTCTCTAATGACTTAGAAACCTTGAATACATTTTAAAGGAAGTGGAGACTTTGTCCGAACCCGATGAAAACAGAAGTATACGCATTCCACTTGAGCAATAGAATAGCACATCAGCAGCTCAACGTGAACTTCTGCCACCAGAGGGTGAAACATAATTTCTTTCCTTGGCATCACCTTAGACCGCTTCTTAACATTCAAAAAACACCTCGAAAACACAAGTCAGAAACTGAAAACACGAAACAACATCATGAAGAAGCTAGCTTGTACTTCGTACGAAGCTGATGCGAACACACTACGAACAACCGCTCTCACCATGGTTTACCCTGTTGCTGAGTACTGTGCTCCAGTGTGGCAACGTTGTGCTCATACTAGAAAAATCGACGTTCATCTGAATGAGTGTATGAGAGTAATAACTGGCACCCTAAAATCCACCCCAGTCCCTTGGTTGCACCTAATCAGCAAAATACCACCTCCAGAGATAAGACGCCAAGAGGCAACGGCAAGTGAATGGATAAAACTACACCATCCTGATCATCCACAGGATCTTCCAATCCACGAGGTTCTAAATGACTTACCCCCACTCGTCTTAAATCCAGAAATCCATTATGGCAAGATGTATTTGACTTTGATGTCATGGAAAAATGGCGACAAAGCTGGAACTCAGCATCTGTAAAATGTCCAGATATTAAAGATCCCACAACTGGACTTCCAGGATTCCATCTAAATAGAGACCAGTGGGTCAAACTAAATCGCCTAATAACAGGCCACGCGAAATGCAACGCCATGTTGTATAAGTGGGGTCTTCAGGATTCTCCTGCATGTGACTGCGTAGCTCCTTCCCAGAGTGTGGAGCATATTATCAGGGAATGCCCTCTACGGAAGTATGATGGACCATTTGAAGATGTTTTTGGAGCTACAAGTTCCTTCGTAGAATGTCTGGAAGAACTGGACATCAGTTTGTGAACGCTACCAACGTTCTAGTCATTGTATATGTTTATTATTGTATTAGTTGCTTAGCCATACGAAAAATAAATAAATAAATAAATAAGCGGCAAGGCAAACCACAGATCAAATCAACCATCTGAAAATGCAGAAAACTTCTTCAGAATATCTATCTTCATTCCAAAGACTCAATCTTTTCTTCTCTGAGAATACGATTTTCTTCTACACATAAAAAAGTATTTTCGCTTATACAGTTACACCTGGAAGTTATAAGAAAATTGGCGAAACCTTAAGTTTGGACTACAACCTAGATGCCTTAAATTATTACTCAAACAGTGAATGTAATAATAAGATTTTTGTTTCTTAACTTTCTTCGGTTTGCCGGCCTCAGTAGCGTAGGGGCTAGGGTGTTAGTTCCACGTGCCGAAGGTCACCGGTTCGAGTCCGGCCGAGGGCATGGGAGTTTAGTGTATGTGTTGTATGTATGTCATGTCCATCGTGTTGTGTCTAGAGCCACGTAGAAAATAATTCACTGTGAATCAATGAAGAAACTGAAGTACACTGGATGATTCGAAATACACTTTAGTTGGCTGTATTGCCTCGAAGCCAAAAGCCATTAACAAAAAAAAAAAAACTTTCTTTGGTGTATTTTCTTTCATGTCAGGGGGGTACAAATGCGCCCACTTGCACCCACCTCCCGGTGCCCATCCTTGTGTCTGCATTCTTGGCTTAGTTGCGGCACCGTGATGGTGTAGCAGGTTAGAGTACTGGTGATGTAAAAAAAATTCATCATTAGGACATGGCCCGCAGTTATATTTTCTTTTATTACGATCTCTGTCATATATTTCTTTACTCCTTGGACCACTGCTTGCAATTCTTATTCTTGTAAATGGGGCTGAAAATCCTTTTATAATTCTGCTGGAAAACTGATTCTCCTCTTTCGGATTTTATCTGGTATCCTTCAATTTTCTTCTTCCTTTAATAGATCTTTATTCCTCTGGTGGCTATACTCTCATTTTTTCAGTTTTAAATGGTCTCAATATTTTCCTCAAGACTTTCCTTTTCTTTTTCTCTCTTTTATTTATCCATTTTTCGTGGAGAACATGCATTCTGAGACAGTGAAATCCTCAAGTTTGATTACGGTATTGTAGTGTTTGATTTTAGTTTTCTTTGAGAGATTCTTCTTAATGTACGCATCTTTAATCAGTTAATATGCCAGTTATAGTTTTATTGCTTTTGATCTGTTTGATTCCTTATCAAGCCGTTTAATCTGAATTATTTCACCTAGATGTTTAAATTAATGGGCGTTGTTAATTTATCCATACTCTTTGTTTAGTATTGTGGGTGAATCCCTAATATTGGTCATGGATCTAAACGTCTCAAAAGATATTTGAAGTCGAACTTTTCCCGCTTTTTATTTGAGAACGTTTAGTTGTTCGAATGCAGTTTCTATTTCCAGAGAGAACTACTGTCATCAGCAAAGGCCAAACAGTTTACACCAACCCCCTTGTGCATCGAAGCTAATTTGGGTGCACGGCAGTGCACCCGCCAAGTCGAGTCAACGGTGGCACTGCCTACCCTTTTCTCGAAGCGATTCGGGCCATTTTTGAACCTCAATTTCTTCGGTCGTATTTATGCTATATGTCTCAAATTTCTGTTATGCATAGATATCAGCAATCTTAGCAAACGTACTTAATTTTATTATGTTACTGTTCTTAGTTCGTATGTTATTCGGATGCAAACTTCAGAGATTTTGTCACTCACTGACTGACTGACTGACTGACTGATGATTATCAAAATTCTAAGGCACTTCGCGTAACCGTAGAAAGCTGAAATTTGGTACACAGATAAAATTTTACCCACATATTATAAGAAAAGTCTGAAACTCGTAAATGTTCATATATCTACCACCTTACCTACCTCTAACGTGAAATCGCTTTCTACCCTAATTACTTTATAAAGCTCAGATATGTTTAACTAAAGTGTTTAGTTACACTTCTTTCCTTTTCTTACTTTCGAAGTTATTGAAATTCAAAATTTAATTTGGCACAACACCCCGACATCAAAATTCCACTGTACTTCCAGTAATCCTAGAAACAAGTAAATTGGTACACATACAGTATATGGTTTCATCCCTAAATCATAAGAAAAATCTGATATTAGAGTTATTCCCCGTATTTATCTATATATAAAAAGATGAATATTTGTTTGTTTATTCGTCATACAAATCAAGAGTTTTCATCCGATCTCGATGAAACTATGCACACTTTTCCTTTGAAACATGGAGAAAAATACTGTCTATATTTGGTTGAACAATTTCTCGTCATATTGTCACGTAAATTTGAAAAATTACCGAAACGAACATAGACCGACGTTTAGGATGTAGAAGACTGTAGTTCCATATACTATTGTGGGCTGGTGGCCTGTTGGTTAACGCGCTTGCTTACTAATGTTTGTACCGCCGGATCAAACTCCAATGGAGGCAAAGGTCTTTAAAAATTGTTTTTGATCGTAAGAGTCACGCCTGGACCGTCGGTTATTTGGATTGAATGTTAAACTGTAGATATCACAAATTTAGGGGTGCAATGCGAGGAAAATCGTAAGTAGTCTTGCAAGGCTGTAGGTGTACACTTTTTTACGTTATATTGACCGCTCAGGGGTGATTCGCAGTCTGTGTGTGTGTGATCTGCAGTAATAATACTATAAATGCGGAGGTAAGTCTCTATCTTTTTGTTACGTTATGACGACTAAAATGCCTGTACCGGTATTGACGGAATTTGACAAGAAAATCTGTAGGGAGGGTACAGAACATTTATTTTCGGTATGATTAACATTTGTAGTCACGAAATTTTGAGAACTTATGGAATGGAGACGGAGAGATGTGTTTGTTAGTCTGTAATGTTAGGTCGGTTGCTCAAGGTGTGCTTCTCGCGCATTATCTTAGTGAATAATTTGTTAATAAATTTCGTTTAGAAAAAAAAAGGGTATTACTTAGTGTCAAAGACGTGCTGTTTGCTGGGGTGTTCATACAGTAGTACTTTGAGCTATAACCGTGGTCGTGGTACCGAGTGGTTCTGTTCCTTGGTCGCCAATCGCTTGTTTAAATAATAAAATAGGATACCACAAGAGATAAAGGTATGTTCATGAATTAAAACTCAGTAGACTTTCTGATAAATTAAAATTGATATATTGTGCAAAAGTTCTTTTACAATCTCGGTACCAGCGTAATAAAAAGGCATCAGACTTCTTTCCAAAATAAAATGATTGCAGGTTAAAACATTTACACACAACGTAAGCAGCTTCCGATGAACCCCATATTGATCAAAAGTTTATAAACATTGAAAGCGCGACACCACTTCAACCCGGTGTTGATGTTAGTTATTTGTGGAGGAATACTCTACATTTCGATACTGCCCCGATCACTTCGTTCCAGCCCGGCACATGGCGCGACTTACACCCCCGCGTTCTCTCCTCGCTAACAAATGTGCTGAAAGACTGAAGCTAGACTGGAGAACGCCTCTGTCTCTCTCACACTGGAGTTGGGTTACAAAGGCTTCCCCCCTAAGTTTTTCCGATTTTCATGAAATTTTGTAGTAACGTAGAGTTCATCATTCTAATCATTTTCTATCCTTATAAAATTTTTCGTATCTGCTCTCCTATTTTTGTTATTAATTTCCAAAGTTCAATAAACCTATTTTCCAGATTTAGTGTCCCAACTATTTGTTCTAGCGTGTTAATTCTAATCTTCAGGAATTCTACATATTTTGACAATTAATTTGGTGTATCTCACTACCTTCTAAAAACCTTTCATTAAAAAGATATAGTCTCCCAAAGTTTTCACCCCTTCTAGCGGCCATTATGGAATGCAGAATAATTACTTTGAAATTAAATATCTTATACTGAGGGTGCATTGTTTTGATAAAACTTTCTGCCAAACTTACTTTAAAAAATTGCTCTTTCATAAAAATAGGGTGCCTCCCAGATATTTTGTTTAGTTTTCCTTGACATTTATTTCTGCCCACTCCAGACTGTATATTTGGCTATGATTCGTTAACAGCTTTCGCTTTGAAATTGCTTTTAAAATACTTCCACTCAACTCAACGATCTCAAACTGCTGTCATCATCTTTCCTCAAGAAGACCTTTAATCTGACATAATTTTCTTTTTACTACTTATTTTATTCTTGACTTACTATTTTTTCCTTTATTAAATAAGTACCTTAAAACTCATCATATTTCCTCTAAATTTCGTTTGAGAACATGTTTTCTACTTCTAAACTAAAACTCGATACTTTCATCCCAGTATCCTAATTCATTTACTATCATTCTTTCATACCCCTATGTAACTCTGATCTAACTATACTTCGAAATGTGTCTTAAATATTTGAAACCACCAAAAATTACTTTGAAAATGTTCTGCTGTTCATTTGCTATATGCTTGCAGCCTTTTAACTGAATTTTGTAATATATTGACAAAATTGAGGATATATCACATTAGTATAGATGTAGATTTTCTCTGTCCTATTACTTTGCGTCTGCTTAAATGTTTTTTACACCAGTTTATTTTGTCTTCTTTTTTGACATGCCTTGCGGGCGTAAACTGGCCTAAGTTGTAGCTCAAGCAGAGCACGAGCAGCTAAAGTTATTAGAACCCAAGAATCGGATGCTCATGCAGAAGAAGGAAGAAAAGACCAATCTGAAATAAAGCTGCCCTTAGTTAACATCCCTCCCCTCATCCCAACATCTTCGATTGTTGTTGTTTTTTTTATTTATTTTTATTATTTTATAAATATGTTGGGCATTGATTCTCTTCAAGAGATAGGTTCGACGGTAGAATGATATAGTGATGGCTTTCCTGTCATATTATGCCGACATGCCGACTCGGTGTTGTATGGGACCAATCCTTCGTTACCAGAAACTTTCTATACTCAATTCTTGCAAAGAAATTCTTAATCCTCGCGTACGAAGTCGTGGGTATCAGCTAGTTTGATTATAATCCCAAACATGAAAAATTCTGGCACATATTTGCGGCTTAATTACTTTGCTCCGGAGTAAGCTATAAACCTGACATTTCTATACTATATAGAGGCAAACATGTTTAACAAAAGCTTTAAATTTTACTTTTTTCCTATGGTTAGTTTGGAAGTTACTTGTTATTTATTTGAGGTGGTAGTTAAACCAGCGACAATGCTCATTGCTAGGCTACGACGCACATTAATTGTTAAAATCTGAAATGTTCCTATTGACAGATTTTCAAGTGGAATCATTTCATTTGAGCAGTACCGGATTAACCACGTAGCAGGAGGTAGCAAATGCTACGGGCCTCGCGCCTCCTAGGGGGGCCCCGCACCTAGGTTAGCCGGCGACCTTTTTTTTCTGTTTTAGGTCTACAATTTTCCCCCGGACGGCAAAAATCAAGGGCCTCTTCTTCACATTTGCTACGGGCCTCGCGCTGTCTTAATCCGGCCCTGCATTTGAGCGGCGATTCAGGATAAGCGATAAACTTACAAAAAGAAATGAGATCCCACAAAAACAATTCTTGTAAAAATAGGCCAAGTCTCGTGTTCGTGCAGTGACAAAAAATTATGAAATCTTCCCTTGAGCTAAGTCTACACTTTTCAGTGTATATTCACTTCACTTTATGAAACAGAATGGTTTCTCTCGGTATCATAGATCGTTTATTCAGGATAAAAAATCTGATTATTTGGCCATTATGCATGCCATGTTTTAGTTAACGTACACAAACTTATAAATACGTAAAGGCCAAGATTTCCATCGCTCTTTTTCGAATTTGACATTTATATATATTATACCCTTAATTTAAGTTCAGGTTATGACATGCATAATGGCCAAGTCATCAGATTTTTCATCCTAAATAAACGATCTATGATACCGAGAGAAACCATTCTGTTTCATAAAGTGAAGTGAATATACACTGAAAAGTGTAGACTTGGCTCAGAGGAAGATTTCATAACTTTTTGTCACTGCACGAACACGAGACTTGGCCTATTTTTACAAGAATTGTTTTTGTGGGATCTTATGTGTTGATAGAGTTCCCTTTCTTTGAGTTTGTCTTGCCATACTCTTATTACCTTCTGTAGGATAAAATTGAAAAAAAGCTCATCTCCCTGCCTGACACCGGTTTTAATTTTCAATTCGTCTGAGATCTCTCCCATATATTTCACTCGTCTTTTAGTGATCGAGGTCGATCACTTGCCTTAAAACCTCATACTTTTCAAGTCAGTGACCAGGGTGGGAGAGCATGAAATAGTTAAGCAATGGTAGAGTGCTACGACCTGGAGAAGTAGCACGCCGATCAGCAAGTCGCCAGTCGCCAGTTCCTAACCGCCAGTAATTACTGCAAGCTGGTAAAATGACTTCACGCTGCAGATTAGCGAGGAGTGTTGGTAATAGGAAGGGGGAAAATTTATTTAAAGCCTGGGGTCAGCAACAGCGGGGCTCTGTCTGTTTCAATGTAACGCATCGACGCGGACGCCGCGAGCGTCGTTGCCGGCGCCGCCGGGGCGGCAGTCGCAGACAAGAAGATGATGCCAGACGTCTGATACAAAGGTGGACTCTACTGTGATAGGGGGATGCGGTCAGTCAGATGGTCAATCATTTGTTGATAGTCATGTCGGCATAGACTTACAAATAGATTATCAATATTCCAGCTAGTTTGGGCTGGAAGGCGTCCATAAGTTACATGCTCGCCCTTGTTATTTGCCATTTCTCCAATGATCCAGTTAAAAGCAGGGCCATTTTGTTAAGAAGCCAAATAAACATTGTAAATATTCAAGTATGCTATCAGTCATTGCTCATGTAAATAAATGTGTAAATATATAATTGCCGTCTACCGTAATTTATCCTAGCATCCTCCGCCACTCCACTTTTAACCCCTTAACCTACGATTTAGTTTCGAAGATGGTGGGCCGAAATTGTATACAAGCTCGCGCAGCGTTCGGGACGTTCGCACGACTTGTGTAACACGCTAATCCGGGCGAATACGGAATAAGAAGTTGCAACCGAATACTCGCTATAAAATGGAAAGACAAGCGAGATGTTTATATGCTGTCGAAAAAACATGAAGCAGTCGAAATGACCTCACAAGGATCCCAGGGCACTCTAAAACCAAAGTGTATTGCAGAGTATAACAAGAGAATGAATGGAATTGATCTCCAAGATCAAATATTAGCATGTTTTCCAGTGATGAGAAAATTCATGAAAAGATAAAAAAAATTTATCTGTTTTATATTGGTCTTTTTAACTCTTTCATCTTATGAAAAAAACTGAATGATGGAAATAAACAATGTTATGTCGACTATAAGATCAACATAGCCGAATCTCTATTGAAGAAAATGCCAAAACCGATTTATAGAGAACGTGGCGTATTATCTTCCGGAGATGCGCCAGACAGACTTTACGCGAAGGAATGGGCTCATTTTCCAAAGCACATTGATCCAACACCCTCTAAATTAAGACCGTCAAAACGTTGTACAGTTTGGCACAAAAATAAAAAAAACGTAAAGAAACAACGTGGGAGTATTAAAAGTGTAAAGTTCCGTTACATGTACCAGAATGCTTTGAAATATATCACACCGTTACAGATTACTAATTTTATATTTTGGAGTTTTGTATAAACAAACATTTTGTAATATTTGCGTCTACCACAATTATTGCATCAGACTGTAATTGCGTATCAAATATTCCACGTAATGTTCACATCTGGCCCGATCACCGTACGCGGGCTATGCCCGTCATTGTAGGTTAAGGGGTTAATATCTGAATGTATTGAGCCATACAACCCGTCAGATATTGCAGTAGGGACCTATGTTGAATATTCACATCAGAACCATGGTTGACTTCTATGCTCGACCCTTATCCACGGACCGAGCGTGGTGGTGTAACGGCTAGCGTTCTGGCCTTGCATTCGGGAGGACGGCGGTTCGAATCCCCGTCCGGACATCCAGATTTGGGTTTTCCATGGTTTCCCAAATCACTCCAGGCAAATGCCGGGATGCTTCCTTCAAAAGGCCATTGCTGAATTCCTTCCCATTCCTTGCCCCCCACCCTTTCCCGTCTCTGAAGACCTCGCTGTTAGAGATACGTTAAGCAGATATATATATAAAAACTTATCCACGGGTCCACTAGAAGCTTACCCTGTCCGCTCTTGCCGATAGGCTGAAAGGGTCACTACAGTCTTTGTTTCAGTGAAGGTCTACCTAATTACTCTGACAGATTTTAAGTAAACACCAAATTGCTGTAAAATGTTCAGTAACGAGACTGTACGGAATCGTAAGCTTTCTCGAGGTCCACATAGACTTTAACTTTTTTTTTAATCCTGTCTCGTATTACAGTTTTCAGATTTAGATTCTATTCTATACAGGATCTCTACCTATTCTGAACCCATCGTCGTATTCTCCGATTTGTTTGACTTTAACTGGTACAATTTTGTTTTGTAGAGCTACTGACAGTATCCTATAAGTGACTGTTACCAGGAAGGTTCCTTTGTATTTTTTTAAATCTGTTTTGTCCCCATTCTTCTATAACGGGTGTATCAGCGCGTTCTTCCAATCTTTAGGGATTTTTTCGGTTCGCAAGATTTCTTGTAGTATGTTTTTCAGTTCCTGCCTTACTTGACTGCTAGCTACTTTACACTACCCTGTAACAGTCAGATCTTTCCCGGCAGCTTTATTGTTTTCAGGCTTCGGATTATGTCATATATTTCTTTCTCGCCTGGTGGGTCTGTAAGTTTAATTTTTGCTTGTGTTTTACTGAATTCTATTGTTTCTGCAGGTTGATCACAGTTCAGTAGTTTTTCAAAGTAACGAGCCAAATTTCCGTAGTTGTCTTTGTTGTTTAGCCCACCCAATTTTTCCATTTTTATCTTTAAATTCAAGACTCGGCGGTTGATACTTTGTTGTTTCCTGTTCGAACATTTTGTGAAATTTCTTGTATTATATTCAATGAAACCTTTTATCAGTTTGTGGGAATCTACCTATCTCGAACTTCCTCTTGACATTCATTACAGTTTTAGAGATTTGTTCCCGGACTGTGCTGAAAGCTTGGAAACTATCATCAATTTCACAGAAATGTAAGTTTTTCCAAGTTATCAGTCTCTCATTTATGGCGACTTCAAATTATTCGTTCCACCATCTATGGTTATTATTTCTCTTCACAGGGCATTTCTCTTTGAATCTTTTATTTACTTCCTAGTTGTTTCTTAGAACTTCAACATAGAATTTAGTTCTATTACGTCTGTTTTGAGGAATAAATCTCAATTTTGTGGTTGTAAGGTAACTGTCACCTTGACATTTTGGATCTGTTTTTTACTCTTGGAGGAGATAACTATGTGGTCAATTTCAAGATGTTATTAATAACTAAATGAACAAGTAAACAAAGAAGTGACTCCTGAAAGGATATTAATGCTTGTTTTTATAATTATGAAGGTTTATTTTTCACCATTTCAAGGAACAGTGAATCTATAGTTGTGGATTAAACTTCCTGCATGTAGTGGGAATTGAACCAGTGACCATGGGCTCATAATTTTAAAAAGCAAGCTTCTCAGCCATTCAGCCACTACTTCTTCCCCGACAAAAGTGTTTGTTTTTGTGCTTATTAGTTTATTTATTACTCCTGTTACATTGCTTCCTGTTGAAGGTTAGATCTCAAAACTGGAGATTAGGAATTTTTAATTAAGAGTTTATTACGTTAAAGTATACTAACGAATTTACTTACTGCTTATTGCTCACTGGAAAAGTAGGATAGTTCATTTATTGGCAACTAGGAGCTCTGTGTTTCGATAGAGTGCCACAGATATTACGAGTTCCAAGATAAAGCAGTCACCAATTTTATAGCTACGTAAAACTTTGGATACTAGTGTCAGAGTATAGTTCCCTTCACACTTAGCCGTTTTTAGTTTTGTGATATATTTTTTTATATTATAGCGTGTAATATTCAAACTTCTTTGTTATACACTTTATTTTTTCATAATGAAATGATGTGCAGATATGCAGGCTATGACATGTTTTAATCCTACATCTGTTGAGACAATAATTTCAAACACCCTTTCCAATCATTACTTTAAATCATCAATCATATTCATAATAAAAAATTAAATTATTAATAATTTACATTAATTAGGGAGGTATACCGTATCACTTCATATCTCACTAACACACTTTTTTCCTCCAGTATTTGAAGGAATCACAAAAAGGGTAAAAATGACGACTATATTACGACTGTTAAAAACTAAATGAGACAGCAAAATTTTAGTCGAAAATATAGCTGTGGAGAGATCATGCAATACCGATGGTTACGCTAATCTCTGTATTCATGTAACATCCGCCCTTATTTCTCTATGTTCTTTGAGACAAAAATTCATCATCATACTAAAGAGAGTCTCATTTAAGACAACTGATTCGGAAGGTGAAATAATAATTCTACTTAGCGGCTCACAAATCATAAGAAATAGGCTCCAATAATGACTTTGAAGTAAACGGAAATATTTAGTGTATGAGCGGCTATACACAACAGTTATGGTTGAGTTCGTCTCCGATCAATCACTCCTCGGTTAGTTTTACCGAAGATATGTGATTATGTGATCAGAGATATTACGTTCCTACTACTACTTATTGCTAGTAATGAGCAGGGAATCAGTGTTAGAAGTAAAAAATGAAGTTTAAAGAATAGAGTGACTTTAGTAAATTCAATGAATATAAGCACATGAATAAACATATGAAATAACTGAAATTAATGCGTAGAAAATAGCTATCATGAAATTGCAAATCATTACTAATAAAATCTTGTCACTCGGAATATCCTTCATAGCCAGCAGAAGGGTAGATAATGCATTAGCCCTTACCTAATAAATTCTGCATGACGACTGGCAATGTGGTCAGTCATGAGGATGGAAAGAAATACTGCCTCGAGATCCTGCTACAGACTGCACTCCCTGGCTGAGAAAGATGGTGGGGGAGTCACGTGAAGCTCTTATCGTTGGTTTAAAGTCTCTTACTAAGGGGTTTAGCGTTACTGTAGTGGGGAGCTCTCTTTCCATGGGAGAGCGTCTGCTAATCAACCTTGAGCTCTGCTGCGTTGAGCGGAATTAAGTTACATGGTTGTCGGCTCGAGAAAAATTACTCAGACTAAAAGTTACTATATTCTGTAGCTAAAATCCCTCAATATACTACAAATACTGCTTACTAAACCAGCACGTTTCGCTTCCTGCAATCGCATTTTAAAATTACTTTTGCTTGCCTTTCGCTTTGAAAGTTAGTTTTCGCGTTTAGATTTGCAAGATAACGTACCGGAATTCATGGAATCAGGAGATGACTTCAGCGCGATAACTACTAATTACCAGATGATTGTAACCCCCAATCTCATTTCGAACGCCTGTTTCATTACACCCGGCATTTAAAAAATGTTCCAACCGGAAGGCCACACCAAACTGGTAGTGGACTGATTGAAACCACAGAACTGAGAGCGCGTTTTCTGGGTTTGCCACACACATATCTAACGATTGAAGGAAGTTCTTCCAATGATCGCCTTTCCCGTGCCCGAGCGTAGGCAGGTTCCAAAGGCCAGTGTTCGAAATTGATCGAGCGTTAGGCGTAATTACGCCTGAATTTTTCGGCAATCTCCGTCAAAGGCGTAAATAATACCCCTAACCATCAAAACTTTTAGAAAAAAATATACATTACAGAACTTTTTTTACAGTTTTGTGTGTTCTAGGTTTAATTCTAATAATTAATTTCAATAATGTAATGTTATGATAACATTAAAATTATTTTATTAATGTACTTGCAGTACAGTTTAATTCGTTATGCGGTGGTCTGCGTTAAAGATGGTATTCGGTAAGGAACCTCTAGTGAGCCAAGGCAATGACCGCCTTCAGCGACCATAGGTCGGGCAGTTCTCGGATGAACTGAGCTATTGTCAACTGTAACCTCGGCTGAATAGACATTTAATGGACTGTGTTGAATTGGTACACGCAGAGCTCAGAGTTTCAAAGATAAAAGGCGACTGGAGACCTAACAAGAATTCACCGTATCGAATCATATTATGTGCTCAAGTGCAGACACGGTGTGTTGTCGACTTCTCACGAAGAATTAAAAATCAAGGGAAACGCCAAATAAGCAAGGACAGACTCTGTTAAGGCCACCACACACGTACGGGAAACCCGCGGGATTTGGACGGAATGGACCCGGCCTTGAGGGATCCCGGGACGTGTGTGGGCATTTCCTTGAGGCCGTGGCCGCACTCCAGTGGCCCGCTCGTGCGACCAAATCCTCACCGAAAAACAATTCTTATTTCCTCGAAGGCCGGGACGGAGGGTGAAAACCTCAGCGTGTGTCTCCTGCGGTAAGTCGGCCTTCGAGGATTTCTTGTGAGGACCTGCGTGTGTTGCGATTTGATTTCTGTGTTTTGTTTGTACTGTTCCGTTTCGTGATGATACGTGTTTATAAAACTATATGAAAGTGAGCCCTGTCGATGGGAAGTGCCAGGAATACCACGACAGAAACAAACGAGAAGCTGCCTACACCAAGCTGGCAGAAATATTGAAGGAGAATGAACCAAATGCAAAAAAAGAATGTATAGTAAAAAAAAAAAAATCAGCAAAATTAAACCATCAGGAAATGAATCTTTGCGAAGTGATGTGTTGACGTCAAATAAAATTTTAAATAATAACAATAATAATAACCGGCTGCAAGAAGATCGCTTTGACGTTGTTGGCAAAACCGTTGCCATGAAATTACGTGGCCTTCCGACCAATCAAATGCTAATAACAGAAAATATAATTAATGACACTCTGTTTGAAGCCGAATTGGGCTGTTTAAGAATGCCTTACAGTGAGCAACGGTTACCTACCTCCGGTCTGTACTATTCTGCTGGCAGCAGTTCTGGATTTTTTTGTCCAGCCCATAACCTTTTGCAGCAATACCCGCAAGATCATTATAAACCACCAGCACATTTTGATAAATTACCTCAAAATAACGCCACAGCAGCAATTGTTCTATCAAATTATAATGCAAATGATGTCGTATGATTTGAATTTGGGTTTACATCACAATATGATCAACTATATTAAGGACTACATGATTTTAAACTAATATTATTTTAATTTAGTTTTTATGTCATTTAAGCTTGATTTTATGTTGTTGATGTATTTACGAAATCAATTATATTAAATAATATCAGTGTGTCAAAAAGAAATCTTCATATAATCTTTGCAAAGCACTTTTATAAATGGCCTCGCATATTCCTGGTATGATGTCTCCAAGGGCTTGAGGAGAAATTATTGTTGAAGACTTGAGATTTTCATAGCTTCTTCCCGTTCCAAAAACCGCAGCGTAGCGGTCTTTCGTGGGGCGAAATTGATTCCCGCATAGCCGTATTTTTCTTTGTAATAATTGGAGTGACTAACAATAACAGATGTAAATAGGCTTCTTTACCCATCCTCAAATAATTATGAAAATCTTTGGGAAAATACTTCAATTCCGAAAGAAGATTTGTGTGAGAATATTTTCCTCTTTTGAGTCGCCACTCTTTGCACAATACACTTCTTCTGATGCGCTGTTTTGCGTGAGTTTTAGCGATACTTGCCGCGATTAACAAAACTAACACCAGCCAATGCGTAAACATCATCGGATGCTGCCATTGTGAAGCCAACTCTGAGACCGAGAAACCCTTGAGGATTTTAACGCCCCGTGTGTGTGCAGGGCGACTTCGATGAAATCCCTGAGGTCTGGCCCGCAGGCTCTTTCCTTGAGGCCCGGCCTCCACGTGTATGGCTACCTTTAGGCAGAGAAGTTCGATATTTGTAATTTTACGAAATGAGTGCATGGAGGGAAAGCTCGCACCCAATCAGAATGAGTCTGAGTGAAGAGAGATCATGTGTGGGGAATGCATGATTGTGACTCTCCAATAGCAGGTTATTACCCGCGGGAGAGAAGGGGAGTGGAACCCAGGGTCTGCGGAGGCGAAGGCACCGGCCGCACGGGGCCTCTTGAGACGAGCTGGCAGCCGAAGTGTTTATGTACACACTGGCACAAGTGTGACTTGAGGTGGTTTGAGTAATGGCGTGCCCATCCTGGTAAACACGCATACTATGAACTGCAATGAAATTCGAAGGAGCTCTCTTGCCCATATATTGGCCGTGGCCAGGAAACTCGCAGATAAGAGTCTCAATCTGCCGAACAGTAATGAGTTTTAGCCGGAGCATATATTTAAAATGATCCTTTGTCTTTAAAAGCAACGACGTGCCTTTGTCATTTCTTTGATTAATCAGTTTGTTTGTAAATGGGAAATATTTAATTGCTAGCCGAGATGATATGTTCACTTTGTATGTTTGTAAATGTAATTTACTGATGTTCATCTGTAATATAGACAAGGGTGTGGTGTTTACTTGCCATTGTCATCAAAATAGTTTCAAACACCCTTGTGCAACGTTTAACTGAGTTGAAATTAAATGACTAGATTATGGAAATTTTAAATTTGTAATGATGTTATGCGTTTTAATTAAATAGCCCATTTAATTAATTCTAAATTAATTAGGTCTACCTGGGATTATTAAAAATAAATTCACATGCATAAAATAAGACACCTCCAACAACACGTAGTATTACAATAGTAATTCATCTTGTATTGATGATCTATTTAAAAGTTTCAAATAATACATTTCTGATCTTCAGAAGATGTGCAAACAGTGTAGGGGAAATACCGCGAAGTAAAAAACAATTATAGTGCATGCATTTTACGTTTAAAAAAGAAAAGTACTACCTTTATACTAGTTGTAAAGACAAGTGTTTCAAATACCGGTAAATGAGGAAGGACAGAAAATGAAGAAATATCAGCTGCTGATAAATCATCAGGCTCTTTAGCTACTACCAATAGGCTTGCTCTGACTTCACGCAATCCAGGGAGTCAGCAATCAAGTAAACGATCAAAAACTGTCAGTAACTCATCAGTTACTGTGCCTGCAACAATCCCAGTCAGAGGCAGCGAACAGGGCAATCGCCCAGGGCCTCGCGCATCCACCCGAATTCATCAAAGTTTATGTTAAAAATAATTATTTTGTCTTCAGTTGTTAGTGTAACAGTATAGTAAAGTTGTTTAATTGATGGTAAAGTATATATTAATTACTAACTAATCAAAGTTTCTCAATTAGATTTATTGACTGTCACATTCGTATAATAGCAGGGGAAACATCTTGTAACTATTTTAAATTATTACTTTCTGTATCATGTATTCTTAAATATCGACCAAGAAATTAACTACCAGACATTTGATCTTCCAAGATTGCAGGTTCATTTATTTTGAAACGTAGGAAAATTGTTAATAATTACTATACATTTAATAAAGATTAACACTTAAGAAATCACGTCTAAAGCTGATCAACATTTCACTACAATTCACACGCCATGACTCGTCAGCGATAATCCTACAATGCCTCTACTTCAGAGAGCTTATATTATCGACTGATCGATACCTTTAATTTCTGTGAAATTAAATAAAATTACGCTAAAGGCATTATGCCTGTTCTATTACAATCTGATATTGATGGACAAGAACTGTCACAGTGATGACATAAATAATAGAAAAAAAAACAATAACTGAATTACTGAAGTGTACCCCACTATCAAAGAAGTCTTGAGAATTATTACCGCCACACGTAATACAATTGCATCCGCAGAAAGAAGTTTTTCATGGAAAAAAAAAATAATTCCATGTTTAAAAGTATAGACATTTTTGATGCAATTAACATTCTAAATGAGATATATTAAATTATGGATCAAAGGAGTTTGAAGAGGTCCTCAAGGATCTACCTGCAGCAGTGACCATAAGCAAAGAGCAAGCTTCTGATGAATTTCTGCGCTGGAAAATATGGGCTAAGGTCAAGAAGTCTCTATCAAGTCGTCAGCTTTGGGACAGAGTGTATAGCGAAAATATTGGAGACAGCCAATATCCAAATTTATTAAAAATCATTTAACCTTTCCGTGTTCCATTCAACACTGCAATATGTGAGCGAGTTTTCAGTGAGCTTAACAACATTAAAACTGAGAAACGAAATTTTTTGTATACCCTAAACGTAGATGACTTATTTCTCATCAAAGTGAACGGACCTCCGCTGCAAAATTTTGATCCCAACTGAGCTGTGGCTTACTGGTGGAAAAACACACAGAACCCTCGCAGACCAGAATTCATTGATAAGAAGTGACACACAGCACTTCAGGTAAGGCCGTAAGGCACTTCCTCTGGTTTTTTAAAGTGTGGAATCATTGCATTTACTATTCAGCTACGGTACAATAAATAACTGAACTTTTCGAATTCCACGATCTTGTTGATAAATTGTGAAATAAAATGATTCTTACAGTTTTTACAGCAAAGAAAATATGTTACAATTTTTAGTTTACTTATTGACTTATTTCTATTTAAAAAGAAATAATCCCCTTAATATGGATTGGAAAAAAATCGAAAATATTTAGGAATAAAACAAGTTACCTCTGAAAATGAAGAGCATTGTGTAAAAATCGAAAGTTATTGTAATAAATACAATAAAATCAATAATTATATTAATCTATTTTATAATTTTGGTATATAGTATATTGGCACATACATACCATATTATTTGTTTCTAGGCCTATTTACAGTATTAAATTGTGATGGAGTAGGTTGTAACCTATACTTTCATAATTGTAATGTAATTACGCCTGAACATTTTCATTTTACGCACGAGTCTGGAAGTTAGGAGTAACAAATACTCCTGGATTTATAAACGAATTTCAAGGCATATCAATCGGAGGTGAGCAGTTGAATAAAGCAAAATGTTTCAAACATACGGCAAGCTGGATTGAAGAAAATGAAGCGAACAGGACGGAGATAAATGAAAGAGGAAGATCTGCAGATAGATTTTTTAATAGTATTAGAGGCCTGGTATAGAGAAGGGATGTGCTGCTAAAGCGTAAGGAAGCAATATTTAAAACCTACTTTGTTCTATTTTGGTATTTGGATCGGAAACATGGGTAGTGAAAGAGAGACAAAAGGAGAGTACAAGCTAGGAAATGAAATTTCAGAGGAATAGGAGTAACGAGAAGGGATAGAATGAAGAATGAGAAAATCGGGGAGATGATCAGGGAGGAACTGTTAGGTCTACAACAAAGAATAGAAAAATCAGGGTTATAGTGGTTTGGTTATGTGAAGAAAATGGGATAGAAGAAGATACCAAGGAAGGTGCTGGACAATGAGTTGAAAAGGAAGAGGCCCAGAGGAAAACTGGGGGACAGATATCTGACAGGTGTTAAAAAGTGTGTTGAAGAAAAAGTAGGAAATTGGCTAACAATAGAAGAAGAGGGATGGTGGATGGGTGGAACGCTTTTAGGGGCTTTCGTGCCAAGAAGATCCAGTCAGTGGTTGGAAGTTGCTTAAGATCATGATTATACAAATGTAGATTATTATCGTTGCCTGTAATTCAGGTCAAGGTACCTGAATACGAGTAAGTGGAAGTTAACAATTATTCTAATACATAACATAAACAATTTACGAAGGTCAAGAGTAGACTGGACTGTTGTAAGGTATCCCAGACTTCTTCAATTCTAGGTCATCAAAGGAATTCGGCTTCCCGATGTACTTGTGTGACGAACCATCTGGAAATATCTGATAATGAGATAGTGTAAGGTAGCCAAAGGCTAACAATCGGTCACAGAAAAGGTGAGCGTTCCGATGCTCTTCACAAGACCTCAGACACACCGCGTCCTTCATGATCAAGAATGACTGGAAAAAGAGATGGCGAGGGATGACACGACGGCAGGTTGCCACTGCAAGGTCACGGATACGCGTAGCCCCTGGCGTGCGCGGTATGTGCAGGCGTGATGGCAGGCTGCAAACACTAGCCAGGAGATACAACAAACCTCGTATCCCAGCTTCTGGATCAGCGCCGTTCAATCGTTTATCCTGAAACCCAACTCGGGGACCAATACGGAAACTTTTAGCATATTTTCCAGCAATACTGTAATCTTATTTGATATTCAATTTTGACTTCTCCGCGCACAGAAATTACATCCAATTATTCGTTGCCGCTATCCCCACCATATTTTGTGCTACGTCACCTGGTAACTTTCCATACATCTGCGAAATATTTATGACGTCAGCAAGTGACGATAAATTGTTTCTGTTTAAACCTCCTGGGCCCTCACAACTCAGTGCAGGTCTTCCCGGCTAATCCTACAAGGGATGTCTAGGTATTGTTATTCGCTTACCTCCCATGTGTTCTGGCTTGTCGTTTCTGCGCGTGTGAATAATATGCAGATATTTCTTATGAATTATTCGCGAGTCAATCTAATTGTCTTGATTACATGTAATACCACGCACTGGCAGGGATTTTGTTCCGACTGTACCCTCGATCTATCAGTTCTTCATCGATAAAGGATTCTGGAGGCAAACTGAAACTATGAAACTTCCTTCTAAAACTGACGGAAGCGACAACTGCAGTTTTTCTAATCTACAAGTAATTAAACCGTACACATCGATATTCTTTCAAACAAGATACTTTTATGTGTTTAATTGATCCAAAATGTATTTAAAATTTTGTTTAGTTATGTGGAGATTTTTTTTTAAAAAACTAAAGGGAATCTTAAAAAAATAATAATAATTCTCCAACATCGTGTGGGATATATATGTTTATTGCTCGTAATGTGGAGACACGAGATAGTTTTTCAATTATTTTTAATTATTATTTTTTTACTAAAGTAAAGACGTGAGCAGCCGTTACAGATGGCGGCTATAGACAAATTTTGCTACCAGGTCCGTCTTAAAACGGTAGAAAAAGGGCGTACGGCATTATTGGTTGAGAGACGCTGAAAAGTAGTTCGGTCACCGATTTGACAGAGTTTCCATTTGCTGCTCATGCCCCTCTGTCCTGGCTACCGTTAACCTAACCCCGTAATCCTAACGAATAAAGGAGACATACAGATTAACTTGGAACCCAAACCACGGAAGCGTTCTGGCATACTTCACATTACACAGTATGCTGTGCCAGAGGTGAAGGTCGTGTTAAGGGCGTTTCAAAGTCCCCGCCCATACAGGGATTCGAACCTGTGACTTTTAGATCTCCAATCAGACGCCTTAACCACTGATCCACCAGACCACACTCTCAAAACAGTATTACCTACAACATGACATTTGTTCCCATATCCCAAATACTAAAAAAAACTCGCATCTAATATAGTTTTTTACATTGGGAGCAAAACAAACAAAGAATTTATTTCGAAGGTACTTTGGCATTTTTTGATACTAGTTTACTGAAAATGCTCTTAATTATGACAGAATACGTCGCAGCAACATGACGTGGTGTTGGGAGCCTAATCTGGAAACGTGGATATCCCCCCCGCATCTTAGACCTGCGATACGTGAATTGATCTTAAGTAATCAACGATAAATGTGCTAGAGTAAATATAAAAATTCATTTCTTAGATCATTAAAAACTTTTTTGTTTGTTTAGGCGTTTACGCCTCGCTGACGTTAACGTCATTCGAGGCGATAAAAGAATCGGGTGGAAGGAACGGGAAGGAATTTGGCCATGACCTTTTGAAAGAACCATCCCTGCATTCGCCTGTAGTGATTTATGGACATCACTATAGCTGGAAGGATATTCTAACTCTCATCCTCCCGTATTCCAGGCCTTACCTTTACCGCCCACTCCCCGCTTCTAGTGGCTAGAGTGGAGATGTATTGCTTGTAACTTTCAATTTCACGTAAACAATGGAATCTCTAGAACTGTATATCATCGGACGGTATTCAACTAATCATGAAAAATTAGCATATGTGTGTGTGAACTAAATTTGTCGCATATCTCTGTTCCTGATAGCAAATCAAAATTATTTTACCAAACAGGTTCCCTGTTTTACAATACTAGAACAATGACGTAAATATTTTTTAATGAACTCCGGTACCGAGCTTGGTGAGTGAACGTTAACGCTCTGGCCTCGCATTAGGATGGCCATCAAGATTTCGGTTTTCCTAGGTTCCCCCAAATCACTCCTGGTGAATTCTCGTATGGTAACTTCAAAACGCCAGTGCTGAATTACCTATTGTTCCTTGCCTCTAATTACCTCGACGAGGCGTAAAGCCATAAGCCAAAAACGCGCATTGAATGGACCTAGAGCTACTGTTTTCAGTTTTGCTAATTTCAGTTCTGTCATATCTCACTGACAGTTTTAGGTACACTTACAAATTTGTCGTCTCATGATGCTAGGGAAATGTACCGTTTCGATAGCGCGTCTTACCTTCATTATATTTTTTGACTGCGTTTTGTTTCTATTAATGGATGATTGTGTAACTTATGAAACTCTATTTTGTGTAGAATGCATGCCAAAGCTAAAATGTTTTGTTTGGCTTGTTGCAGGAAATCAGCGGCTCGTTCAGCTTGTTGCCTGGGCGGAATGCTGCTGTGATGGGAAGCGCCAACGCCAGTGCCGAAGAAGAGACCATCAGCCTGGCGTCGGCTGCCAACTCTCCACTGTCTCTGGCAGGTAGCTAATAAACAACAAAACAAAAGCTGTAAGCGGGCTGCATCTTTCCAGGCATCACGCAAAAACTACCAAATCGATTTGGATGAGGTTTTCACAGAATCAAGACTTAGGCCCTTTACACACTGCGCAATTATGAGACGACGCGACTGAGATTTGAGTTGCCTGCGAGTACGATACCCACAGGTGATCTAGTGCCACTCAATGAGGATACAGTTTCCTCAGTCTGCCACTAGCCGTGGTGAGCATTGCAACCATTCCTGTTGTGGCTTCTGAGCGAGTTTTTCATAATGTCAAGTGATGATAATGTGTGTGTCACCTATTATTATTACAATTATTATAGAAAGAATGTGGTGCCATCCATACATTGAAAAGAATGTTCACTGTCGTTTAATAATTATAAAACAATTTATGGTGTACTATGTGAAAATGAAAAACAATTAGTTAAGTAACGCAGTTGTAAAATGAAGTACCTAATTAAATAAATTATATCATGGAAGTTTGGTGCTGCAAGTCTAACTTTTTTTTTTTTTGTCTGGAGAAACTCCATGAATGTGGTATCTACATCATTGGTCGATATTCCACGTTTAGGGCCAGTTCTCTTTTTATTTTGGTTCGAGGGCTGAGGTTGTCCGGTTGGTGGTTGACATAGGGGTAATTGCTGGATATTGATTGATGGTGGCTGCTGTGAAGATAGGTCCATACTGGAAGCCGATTGTTGTGGTAGTGATGGGGGGAGGGTGATCTGCTGAGATGTACCTGGGTTTTCCAAAATGTCATTGACACTTACGTTGAATTCAGGGTGAGGTAGTTGTAAGATAGACGGCACATTTACAGGGGCAGCAGGTGTGTTTGTCTTCACTAATGGTAGCGCAAATTTAATTGCTTCCATTAAGTAATACGTTTTCCTTTTTTTCTGAAACACAAAAGAAAGTAATGACAGTGATGGTAAATAATATGAAATAACGATCATTTATGAAATTGTGAAATTGAAACTAGTAACAGAGGTATTAGACTAAAGAAAAACAAATCAACGTCCAAGGTACCCAACGTGGTGTTGATTAAATTCTCTGACAATTAGTTAGGATTGCCACCCGCACCCTATAGTAGAGTATTGTACTCTATTTCAGATGGGTGTACTCAATAATCTACGAAAGTAACAGAGTAAGTTAAAATACTCCTTTTAGCCAACACGCATTCTCATCTCTCTGGTTGAATTTATAGAGACGAAAATATCATGCGAACGAAACCGTGGGATTTGTCCGCTACTTTGCCGCATTCGACCGATGTCTTGTGAAGTGACAACGTAGCAATGCCTTCCCCTGTCTTGGGCAAATTGGCCGCAGTCAGCTGACCACGTACTTGCTGTTCAAATAGTTTGTTTTATGGACTATGCCCCTGGCCCACTGATTTTATTCATACATTGTGTAATTGTGTTGTTTACATAGCCAAACTGTCACTTATTCGATCAGAATATTTTGTGTGTGCTTTTGAAGCTTTAAATCTGCATAAACTGCAAATTGCTATGGACCAATTTATATGAAGAAAAATACTGCTAAATGAGTTTCTTGGAAAACTCGATAATAAAAATTTTACTGATTTGTCAACTTCTAAAAAATGACTACATATTCAATAATAGTGAAGATTTTTTATTAAAATAATTTCTTTTACCCGTACTGGCCACTTCTACATCAATTGAGAGAGAGTTTTCTCTGTCATGAATGCAAAGCGGAGAAATAAAACAAACAAATCTTCGCTCAACTGATTGAAGTATGAGTTAATCATATATGTTTATTTAAATATAGACTTTACATATGCTGTCGAAGTGTTTGTACTTGTTGAATATGTCAAATAGCAATGAAAAATACGCGTTCAAGCATTAACAAAAATCTTACTCTTTTTCCATACAGTGTACTGTATTTTTGCCATCCCAAAACATAAACGCACTCACATTGTTCCAAAGAAAGGTGGCAACCCTACAATTAGTTTCTTGATTTAACACAATGCACCAAAAATATTTAATATTTATCACCAACTACGTAAGATCCCATATTCTCATAGTTCATAATTATAACTTCTTAAATTTCTTGACAAATGACAAGTTGCTAATTTACAATTGACAACTAACAAAAAAATAAATATAACTTCATTTTTTACTAAACTGTTTGTTGATTGCTTCTCACAAAAATGCTTGATGTTGAATAATTTGCTTGTTGACTATATGATGGAGTCTCATTGTTCCCGCCTTCCTTTAAACTTAATAATATTACGATTATTATCCCTACAGTGAGTACTCTGAGAACCTAACAATTTAGCATTGTCAGAATCTTGCACAACAATATATAGGCGCCATATATTATTAGTTTAAACGAGATTGAAATAGTTTTAAATTATAAATAACATTAGTGATTACAAGTTCTGACAGTTAAATAACTGGCCAAAACAATACAAAATGCCATTGATTCTACGCAAACTTTCCGCAGTGCTTCAAAATGAATCTAAGTAACTTAATTGAATTTAAATTGTTTAGTACGACCGAAAATAGAAACAAGAAGGTGAGAAACGGAATTATAAAGTAATTATTTGTGCCTTACACTTACCTAACTTGTTCATCTGCTTCCCAACTTCAGCCCAAATCTACTCTACGACGTCCTTCCTCGAATACAGAGGCAAACTGTAACTATACAATTCGGATGTTTGTAAATTTCACTCACAAACTTAATATTGAATGATCATCCACCATGTTTCACAAGACTCGCCAAAGATGCGACTGCCCGACTTCCTTGCAGGTCGCTTGAGACTGGTAGGATACCCGTAGGGTATGTGTCTTGGTAGTGGCGCCGTTTGTGCCTCCCCGTTACACAACATTGGAAGTGATTTACTGGATACTCTCAAGATACTAGAGTCACCATCATGTCGCTTGGTAATTGCGCAGTGTGAAAAGGGCCTTATAGTCTAGCTTATCTTATGACTTTACGTGACCGGGGGCGGACAAAGAAACGATAATCTTTATTTATAAAGATGAATGTATGTTTGTTTGTTGGTTTGTTGGTTTGTTCTTCATACAAATCCACAGTTTTCATCCGATCTCGATGAAACTTTGCACACTTATCCTTTGAAACAAGGAGAAAAATACTGTCTACATTTGGTTGCAAAATTATCTGTATAAGTAACACATGTTGTCTCATAACTTCGAAATACGGCGATAGATAGACACGTTGGATATGGTCGCCTCCGTAGCGTGTTTCCGCATAGTGGACTGGAACCTTAGTGGTTAAAGCGCTTGCTTACGAACGTTGTGGTCTCCGGTTCAAATCTCCGTGGAGGCTAAGATTTTTAAAAATTGTTTTTCATCGTAAGAGTCAGGCCTGGGCCGTAGGTTATTCGGATTGAATGTTAAACTGTAGATATTAGAAAGTTAGGGGTGCAATGCGAGGCAAATCGTAGGTGGTCTTGCAATGTTGTAGGTGTACAGTTTTTTAGTTATAATAATCCCTCAGGTGGTGTTCGCAGTCAATGTGTGAGTGTGAACCACAGTAATTCTTCATACAAGTCCACAGTTTTCATCTGATCTCGATGAAACTTTGCACACTTATCCTTTGAAACAAGGAAAACAATACTGTCTACATTTGGTTGAAAAATTATCTGTATAAATAACACATGTTTTATCATAACTTCGAAATACGGCGACAGACAGACACTTTGGATATGGTCGTCTCCGTACCGTGTTTTCGTATAGTGGACTGGCAGGTTAGTGGTTAAAGCGCTTGCTTACGAACGTCGTGGTCTCCGGTTCAAATCTCCGTGGATGCTAAGCTTTTTAAAAATTGTTTTTCATTGTAAGAGTCAGGCCTGGGCCGTAGGTTATTCGGATTGAATGTTAAACTGTAGATATTAGAAAGTTAGGGGTGCAATGCTAGGCAAATCGTAGGTAGTCTTTCAATGTTGTAGGTGTACACTTTTTTACGTTATAATGATCCCTCAGGTGTTGTTCGCAGTCAGTGTGTGAGTGTGAACCACAGTAATATTATTATAAATACGGAAGTAACTCTATGTCTTTTTGTTACGTTTTGACGACTAAATGGCTATATCATTGTGATGAAATTTTATAAGGAAATCTGTATGAAGGGCTCAGGATATTTTTTCCAGTATGATTAACAGTTGTAGTCACGAAATTGTGAGACCTTATCGAATGGTGACAGAAATATGTTGGAAATTGATTCTCTTCAAGAGACAGGTTCGACGGTACAATGATATAGTGATAGCTTTCCTGTCATAGTATTCCTACTCGGTATTGTTTGGGACCAATCCTTCGTTAGCAACTTTCTATATTTAATTTTGGCAAAAAAAAAAATCTTAATCCACGCGTACGAAATCGCGGGTACCGGCTAGTTCGTTCATAACGAGAACACAGGCACCATAGCTCACACTGCACGATACGAGATACCTGCCAAGGATCACATTCCACTCTTTGGATTCTGTTAATATTCCTTTTCGACTAAGTAACTTTTATTATTAATTTGTTCAGTTTTCTGAAGTATATAGACGTTAGTATACACGTAAAACGTTAACCAAACCACTACACCAAAGATTAACACTTAAATAAGTTTGAGAGTTTTCCGGAATTTAATTTACGATTAATGTTACAAAGATACTACATTACCAACGTTTATATTATGAAACGTGAAGAAAAACCAAAGGCAAATGCATTACTACGCACTCTAATAAGGTACGTGAGGGCAAATCCGCCGCCGATGTGTGTGTGTGTGTGTGTTATTTATCGTAAGTTTTATTAATTTACAAATAGCTAAAAGCCTGGTAGTACATTTATTAAGAATAGTGTGGTATAGGCAATCGATGAGATATAAGTTATTTAACAGTTGTAATTTCTTATTTTCCATACGTGTATAATTAAATATGTGGACGGACATATACTTGTTGAGGTTAGTGTATTACCGCATATTGTAGGCTCTGCTTGGTTTAAAATATGAAAATTTGGTTTAATTATTTCTGAAACATTAAAATAAACAATTGATAGCAGTAAATAAAAATAATTATTTGTAAATAACTTCGTGTTATTCACATTTGAATCACAGTTTCGATATTTTAAATTCCACAGTTGATTAAATTTAAAAATTCATAACCATAAGTTAAAGTCATTGGCCTGTTCTGTCTGAAATATAATTGTTGTTTAATTGTTTTCGAATACGTTAAAATAAAAGTTTAATAGTATTTAAAAAATATTTTTTTCGTAAATAACTGATTTTTCACTTAATAGTATTGATCTGTTAAATTCCACCTTTCACTATTAGTTGGGTGCACTGAAAACGTAGGACCGAGGGAGAAAGGTAACTTAATTAGGCTCTTCCATGGTATTTACCGCTCTGTTTTAAGGATAGGAAACTTTGATAACAGGATGAATTGATCAGGGAGATGGCCGGAACGATCAGGAAGATTGGTGAAACGATTAGGGTACTTCAGTCTCGAACTATAGAGGCAGAAAGGTTAGATGGTGGGATGAGTGAAAGAGCTGGTTGGGAGCTGGCAACAGGTCATAGGAGAAATAGGATTACCAGCAACAATATGCCCTAAACTTCAGACATTGTGGGGAGAAATAGGTATAACCGGGTACCAGAGTCAGATGGGGAAGAATCTTGTGTAAATGTAGTAGTAGGTAAGATGCAACATGTCTTTAAGAATAGAGGCGTGGAAAGAAAAAAATAGGAAGAAAAAGGTTCTGCTGCAAGATAGCAGCTATAGGAGAGGTGTAGGCCCTCTTTTGCAGGGTCTCTTCTGCACAGGCGACCAGAAGAGGGCATGGAGATGGACAACCTACAGACGGCGCTAGCAGCGGGCCAACTAACGCCACCGTAGCAGTTTTCCGCCGCGGCCAATCAGAGGCGACCTGCCGCGTATAAATACAGCCGGCGCGTCCCACACGCTCACTGAGACAGACCTCAGCCAGCAGTCGGACCATTAGCATCGCCGGAGACCACGACGCTCAGCCAGTAGTTCCAGCGCCGCCGCCAGAGTGCTCTCAGGCCGCCCGGCTATAAGAGGGCAGCGCGCCGACCGCTACTTCAGTTACTGCCGCGCGTCGGCAGGGAGCGCATCGCGCTAAGCGATCTCGACGTTCGAAGAGCAGAAGAAGACGAAGCAACTGAGCAACGCCAACAAATGTTGGTCTTCTAAGAAAAAGCAATGTCGTCATCTTCGGAAAAAGCAAATTCTGTTTGTCCTTCTTGTTAGACAGATACTGTGAAATAGCCACAGTGGTAAGGATTTTCCGAGGAACTGTCAGGGTATTACCACTCCACGGCCCACCCGCTGGGTGGAACCCCCGAGTGAGAGTTGTAGGGTTACACTGTCCTGGATACCATACGGTGACAACTAAGGGCCAGTGCAACACCCCCTGTCATTAGTGAGTCAGGTTAGGTGTAGGTTATTCTAAGAAACAATTTCAACAAATTTCTCAATACCCCAGACCGCCACGGAGTCCGCAAGGACTACCGAGGCCATGTCCTCCCAACAGCCCCAGCCTCCCGCCTCAAAGCGTCAGCGCTCTGGAGAAGTGGACACGCTTGACATGGAAGCCGAAGAGACGGCTTCCGTGCCGAATGTGCCCACGGGGAATCGTTTTCAGCCCCTACAGGACCTTAATAATGCTGCACCCGACACGGAAACAGACAGTCAAAGGCCTCAACAACCGCGTGAGCCGAAGGTTCCCCCGATTATCGTGTATGAGACTGCGGACTACTTCAAAACTGCTGAAGAGCTCAGGAAAAAGCTAACAGGAAATATGAACCTTGCCTATAAATCATCCAGTATCAAATATCAGGTGTATAACCAGGTTGACTTTCTTTTTCTCAAGAGTTACTTTAGGGGAAAAAATATGCAGTACCACACATACGAGTTCGACAGCCAAAAGAAACCGCTTAAGGTAGTTATGAGGCAACTGCCGATCGACATGGACGTAAACGAGATGCGCGACGAGCTTGTAAATCTCAAGTACCCGGCTCGAAATGTGTCCCAACTGACCAAATTCGACAAAGAAAAAAATGACAGGGTGCCCATGCCGCTGTACATGGTGACGCTAGATAACACTGAATCCGCAAAGAAAATCTATGACCTTGACAAATTTTTGCACCTCAGAGTTAAAGTAGAAGTCTACAAAACACCAGAGGGACCCTCCCAATGTCACCGCTGCCAGAAATTCGGCCACGGTCAGGAACATTGCCATATTAATCCTCGCTGCGTTAAGTGCTCCGGGGAACACCTCACCAAGACATGTAACAAAACAAAAGACGAACCTCCCAAGTGTTCGAACTGCTCTGGACAGCATCCAGCGAGCTATCGCGGCTGTCCGCAGTATAAGAAAATTGTGCAGGCGAGAAATGCCCGAATTCAGCAGAAAAAGCAAGAAAAAGATAAGGAGAAAGCTGATAAAACCGAGACGCCAGACGTCTCTGACAGGCAGCAGTTCCCATCCCTCCCACCAAAGACGAACGCATGGACCGAACAGACCGACAAAAACCAGACAGACAAGACAGACCGCAACCAGGACCAAAACAAGACTGACAACCAACCCAAAGCTGGAGGACTCGGCTCCGACTTTGCTGAGATAGTGTCTTTCCTGAAAGAGTTTGACTTCCGAAAGGTGATAAACACGGTGAAAACCGTGGTTACCAAATTTCGAGAGACCGACAATATCTTAGAAAAGGGACTTATCCTGGTACAGGCCGTCACCGAGTTCTTCAGCGATGGCGAGACAAAATAAATCAACCCGTTAACATACTTGCGTGGAATGCCAACGGCATCTCCAATAAGAAACTTAGAATTATTAAATTACTTGGACAACAATGACATCGACATAGCCCTCATAGGAGAAACCCACCTAAACCCCGGCAACGACTTTAGGATGAGGAACTACATTGTAACACGCTACTGACCGACAGACGCAAGGAGGAGGCACTGCTGTCCTGGTCAAAAACAGGCTGGTCCACAGAGACCTTCCTGAAGCACAAACCGGTGACCTGGAGCACACTGCTGTCGAACTTGTATTAAACGGGGAACCTCTCCATCTAGTCGCAGTCTATAACCCACCAAGTAAGGAACTGAAACAAGAAAACGTGCAAGCACTGTTAGATAGGAATGAAACAGTAATACTAGGTGGTGACTTGAATGCCAAGAGCCAGATCTGGCATAGTAGACTTACCAATCGGAACGGAAGGGGGCTACTTAGGGTGCTGCACGCCAACAGAAACGTTGAAGTGTTAGCGCCCGACGTTCCAACCCACTTCCCGAATACGGCAGGGCATCAATCGGATGTCCTGGATGTATTCGTTGTGAAAGGACTGAGCTGGCAAAGGGAAATATCAACCCAATGTGAGCTCAGCTCTGATCACAATCCGATTCTTCTGTCAGTCAAGCTGCAAGAACCACAGCATCCGAAAATCTTCACAAGCTTCCAGACAAACTGGGATCACTACAGAGACGATGTCATTCTGCACCTCAAGGACGTACCAACTCTTGACTCAACACAAAAAGTGGATGAGGCTGTGTCACAATTACCGCAGTAGTGCACGAATGCACTAAACAATCGACGACTAAAATAACAAGGACATTTGAAAAGCCAAAAATCCCAGAACATATACAAAATCTAATCAAGCTTAAAAACCGAGTCCGCAAGAGGTGGCAGAAATGGCGAGACCCGACTGACAGAAGGATGGTCAACCATCTAGTAGATGAAATCAGAGAGAATCTGAAAATTCACAGACACCAAGACTGGCAAAACAAAATCGCAACAGTACAAAACAACAACAAAAAGATATGGGCACTTGCGAAGTCAGTCAGCAAAACATCTCAACCTATCGGCCTCTTCGTGGCCCGCAAGGGCTTGTGTACGACCCTGCTGGGAAGGCACAGCTTCTTGCGGACACGCTAGAAACTCACTTTAAACCGAATGAAATAGCTGACGATGTAAGCGAATCTCACAAAGAACATGTTCTGAGTGTAGTAAACCGCTTGATCCACATCGGACCGCAGAACTTTGTGCAAAAAACAAATGACGAGGAGGTGGAGTCTATCGTAAAAGGCCTGAAAACCAGGAAGGCCGCCGGGTACGACAAGATTTCCGCCCTCCAAGTCAAAAATCTGCCTCCACAAGCCATTAGATACCTAACGACAATTTACAATGCATGTCTGAGTCTGAGTTACTTTCCGACGGCTTGGAAAATAGCGAAAGTGGTAGCAATACCCAAACCAAACAAGAGTAGGATAATGCCGGGAAACTACAGACCGATCTCACTACTACCAATATTAGGAAAAATATTCGAAGGAGTTATACTAACCAGACTAAACAACTTCACAGAAACCAATAATATCATCGTACCACAACAATTCGGTTTCAGAAAAGAACACAGTACTGTTCAGCAATGTGCAAGGCTTGTGGAGCATATCTGCAAAGAAAAGCAGGCAGGAAGTGGTACTGTTGCGATACTTATTGACATAGAGAAAGCTTTCGACAGAGTTTGGCACGAAGGCCTACTCTACAAACTTCATCAGCATAACATGCCAGACAATATGATACATCTACTGCATTCCTATCTAACCAACAGAAAGTTCTTCGTGTGCCATGAACAAGAAAATAGCTCACTTAAAGAAATAGAAGCTGGAGTCCCACAAGGGAGCAGAATTGCACCACCACTGTTCACCATATATGCAAACGATAGTCCACAGACAACAGAGAGCAAAATTTCCTTTTACGCTGACGACACCAACATATACGCAAGCAACAGAAATCTGAAGTACGCCATAGGGAAAGTGCAAAGGCACTTAGAAAAACTAACCCAGTGGTGCAACTTATGGCGTATCAAAATAAATGAATCCAAGTGCCAACCAATTATATTCTCAACTAAAATCAAAATTCCCGACATCAAGCTACACATAAAGGAACTAGAACTAAACTGGGTCGATCAAGTGAAGTACTTGGGACTGCGACTAGACAGGAGACTCACGTGGGGTAAGCACATAGCTGACGTGAAGAACAAATCGCGAGCAAAACTAGCCGGCCTCTACCCCTTACTGAGAGGCGACGGTCTATCCACGGCGACAAAACTCCTCCTTTACCGTGCGATAATCCAGCCCACCTTCCTCTATGGGTCGGAAATATGGAGCATGGCGGCCGACTGTCATGTTAAAAAATTGCAAGCACTGGAAAACAGAGCGCTGCGCATAATCTCAGACGCACCTAGATATCTGAATAACAGGGAAATCAGAAGGGCTCTCTGTTTTCCAACCCTGGCTGACACAATCAAAACTAAGTCCTGAAATCTTTTTCCACAAATGCTCTATATTCACAATACGACTTAATCTCCGAAATAGGTGATGAATCAGAAGAGATGAGAGACATAAAGAGACCAAAACTAACATTGACGAGGCAATATCATATTTACTAGACCCCACCACCAAATCCCCAAGTCCTCCATTACTGTAAATAGGCCCTCATCCAGTTATGAGTAGGTCCCCATGTTAATACTATATACCCACCAATAGAATTAAGTAGGTCATTAATAACAGATGTACATCCTCCAGTAGATTAGTTAGGTTAAAATCAATTAAATTAGGTCCCCCTGTAAATATTCCTATGTAAATAACCCCCCACTAGACTTAGAACTAAAAATACAAAAACCAAAAACAAAGTAGATTTAGGATAACTTAGAATCAGATTTAATTAGTTAAATAGGAATCCCGGCTTAAGAAGGACAGATGGGCTTGCCCAAACCAGAAAATGACACAAAACATGACTACTGCAAGAAGCCATGTCAAAAACCCTACCAGCGACAACAGCAGAAGGAACCATCCTGGAGATGTCAACAACAACGTAGCTACGCTACATTAGATGACGCTGACACGCCAGTGCTGTGTTCGCTGCTCTTTGGTCTCGTCTCCGTCTTCCAGTGCATGACTTCGCGGACTCTGATAGTGCGCGTCTTGGCTTACGTTCGGAATTCTCCTTGGACTTTGCTTCCGATCGCTTGTGATCATACCCGGGTGACCGCCCTGTCCGCCGTGTGACATTTCGGCTGCCGTGAGGACATAGCAATTGGCGACGAGGAAAAAGGTTATCAGCAGTCATCATTGACGTCGTGACTCGCCTTCTGGAACAACAACAGCAGCAGACAGCGGTGCTACAGCAAACGCTCCAGTTAATAATGGATAAACTGTTAGCACAGGAGGCTAAATCAGTCCAGGCCTCGGAAAAGTCGCACATTCGGCCTCCAGCTTTTCCACCATTTAACGACGCCAAGGAAGACTGGGACACGTATTTGCATCGTCTTAAACAGCATTTCTCGGCGTTCCTGTTTACGGACGATGCCTTACAGCGCTTGCTGTTTCTGTTGTAGGCATCAGCCGACACGTTCTTCCTCCTGCGGAAATTGTCCCCATTACCCGATCCAGTCGCCCTCACATTCAAAGAAATGTGCACATTTCTAACAAGTTACTACTCTCAAAGATACCACGTGGTGGCCTCCCGCCTTGATTTCCGTCAGTATCATAAACAACCAGGACAATCATACCGGTCGTGGGTGACGGATATCCTAGGTCTCAGCTGCAAAAGCGACTTCATTTGCTCAAACGCAGAGTGCAAGGCCTCATACGCAGACTCCCTGATTCGCGACGTCGTAGTACAGCTAGCTCCAGACCCAGAGGTGCGCACAGCAGCACTGAAGCTGGATAACCCATCACCAGAGGACATTCTACGTATCGCGCACTCTTATGAAATTGCACAGGCTGCAAACGAGCGCCTCATGGCGCGCCCACAAGTAACGGCGGTCAAAACCGACACAACGCAACTCCCGCGTACGAGGCACACCCGTGGCGCGCTCCAGACACCATCAAAGCAGGACGCCATCGCTGTCCGACGTATCTATGATGTCTGAACCCCGAACCCCACCCCGCCGACGTTTCCAGAGGCCCCTGCCGTCTTCTCCACAGTGCTTCACTTCGCACTCGCGGGTGGATTGTCCCGACCACTGGGCACATGCTGTGGTAAAGAGGGGCACTTGCGGTCAGTCTGCCGAAACCGGGCACTTCGCCCCAGCCCGGTAGCTCGCATGCATCAAGAAACGGTCAATACACTACAGACCATAGCTCATACTGGCGATTCGCTCACACAGAAACTATTCGCCAACCAGGATATCCGTTTTCAGGTGGACACAGGGGCAACCATCTCGCTGATAAACCAAGCCACCTATGTCCTACTAGGCTCACCACCGTTGTCTCCACCTTCACGACGTTTAGTATCGTACGGGGATAGAGACATCCCCCTGAGGGGACAGTTCTCCATCACGGCCGCCTACAAACAAGTCACCAGACAAATCACCACACAAGCGGCACATATTTCGCAACCCCTCAATCAGCTCCGAAAGAAGGGCGTTCCCTACAGCTGGACCCCGTCTTGTCAACGAGCCTTCGACCGGTTAAAGCGCCTGCTAAGGTCTGCTCCTTGTCTAACGCCGTTTTCCCCTACACTGCCCCAAGTCGTGGGAGCCGACGCCTCAGCATATGGAATCGTGGCGGTACTCGCGCATAGGAATGAAGATGGCTCTGAACAACCGATAGCTTATGCCTCTAAGACATTGACTCCAGCACAATGCAACTACTCGCAGTTCGAGAAAGAGGCATCGGAAATAGTCTTCGCTATCAAGAAATTTCATGTATATCTATTTGGAACCAATTTATCCCTGATCACGGACCACAAACCGTGGCAATATTCGGACGTCACTCCAGCCTCCCAGGGTGAACGGCCCAACGCCTCCAACGCCTCCAACGATGGGCCATGTTTCAGAGTACTTATAACTACACAATCCAATATAAGCCAACAGCAAAACACTCCAATGCCGACGCGCTATCACGCCTACCTGATAGCCCCGATCCGGAATTCGAACAACAAGAAGTGCTGTGTTTTCATATCGACACAGAGAGGAAACAAACAGTGGACGGTTTCCCCATTACAGCGGCCCGGATCGCATCCGCCACCCACCCGGGATCCAATCTTGCGGCAGCTCCTGCGCTATATCATCCATGGGTTGCCAACATATCTCACACGCAGAATGGACAACGAACTGAAGGCATGGCATCACATATCCCACAGGCTCTCGGTCATGGACGACGTAATCCTCTTGGACGCTGAAAACGACACACATTGCGTGGTCATCCCAACGGAATTGCTCCCACAAATCTTAAAGCTCCTGCATCGAGGACTTTGGGGCATGTCCCACATGAAGAACCTCGCAAGAAGACATGCTTATTGACCAGGAATCAATCAAGACAATGAGTGTTTTCACAGCCCTGGAGCCCAGAGCCATGCGGCGCCGTCATCAGGCTCGAAATTGGGTCATCGGACATACACGAGCGGAGCTCATCCTGCCTCACCAACTTCTACCGATCCATCCGTCCACCTAAGCAGCCACCCCCGCTGCGGAATTGGAACTCTTCCGAATCACCCACCATTGCAGCGGGGACGGTGAGGCAAAGCGCATTCTGCCACCCTCTTATAGGGTGCCCACGGGGAAGCACGTGGAGCTAGCACCCGCCACGGACCAGGCCGAAGACCCTTCCAAAAACCTGGCCGTATAGCATATGCCTCTCTGTGGTTCCCACACTAAGCCCCCAGCCCCACCTAAACCCCGCGGGGAAGGCGGAAGCCGTAGCGATCTGGAGCTGTGCAAGAAGGCCCCCCAGCATTCACCACGCCAGCAGACCGAACGTATCTTCCCCGAACGCAGCTTCCCACTCCGGGGGGGTTGCTCCTAGTATGTTTTCTCCCGCGCCCGCCCGACACTTGTGTCCAGTGCGTGCATAGGATCCCACGCACCAGTCCCAGCTCCACAGAAAACCGTCGCAGCGCACGATTCCGCAGTAGAGGCCCGAAGGTCCCCACTGCGTTCACAAGGTGTATGTTGTCCCACCCATGGCAAACCAATGCGCTACGGGTTCACACATGTGTAGTAAACCTAATATGGCAACATAGAGTCTTGCTCCCACCAGCAGGAATGCAATCCTGAGTGCCAGGGGCTGAACCCAGAGGCGGCGAGCCGCAACCAAGCACAGCCCCCGAGACCGTGGTACTGGCCCCTTCACACGACTCCAGGGTCTATGCTACGCTGACAGCAGGGGTGCACAAAGCCCCTGGGGTGCTTGGTCTTCATTCACCAGGACACCCCCAACACCGGAGCAGTCAGGGCAAGGTTGCTTACTGCACTTGACTACCCACAAGCCTTCTATCCAGCAGGGGATGCGACCCCTCCTGAACCCCCAGCCTCAAGCCGGGGGCGACGGGACTGTGGACATCAGGCATGAGTCCCGTGGGCGGCGAAGGTGGTACGAACCCGCCTCCTACAACCACCCCCTACAAGGACCCAGTTCCGACACCCAGCAATATCCCCCATGTGGCTACTTATTATTGATGCCTATTCAAAGTACCCATACGTGGTTCGCATGGCATCCACGACGACGGAAGCTACACTAAATACATTAAGCCAGGTTTTGGCCATCGAAGGGTTACCATGCACCCTCGTCTCTGACAATAGGCCCCAATTTACAGCAACCACATTCGATGATTTCTGCGTGGCAAACGGCATCAAACACATCTGTAAGGGAGCCAACTTCCAGTTATGATGAGGTCAGGACTGTGCCTATGTGAGGCTAAAAATAAGTGTTCTAAAGATTACCAATTACAGATATAAAAAGGAAAAAATCTTTAATGCTAAAGAAATCGATAAAGTTATTGAAATAAAAACAGAGGAGGGTACAACTGGAAATACGAAAGTTAATGCCGAAAGTATCACAAAGCCAATAATAAATGTGTTTGTGGTGAACTGTAGAAGTATAATGAACAAAGTAATACAATTTGAAACCTTAATAGGGATGTACGAGCCACAAGTGATTATAGGGATAGAGTGTTGGATGAAAGAATGAGGTTTCCCAGATGGTTACATTGTACCGCAGAGATAGAAGAGCCATTGATAGGGGGGTACTCATATTGGTTAGCAAAGATTATGCAGTTCTCTGGTATTTATAGATCATGACCGTGAATTACTGGTAGTAGATTTCTGGTGTTATAAAAAAGAAAAAGAAAAAAATCACCGTAATGGAAGAATGATCAATAAAGTCGAGGCCCTTACAGAGAAACTAAATTTATTTTCACAGTTCATGGGTGAGTGTAACATGGTTATTACTGGTGGGGATTTAAATTTACCAGGTATCAACTTGGTAGTAAATAAGATTAATAACACAAGGCGACAGAGATTTGCAAATACCTTTATGAATGAAGGAGATTCTATACAATTGATAGATCAGAACACAAGGGGCCCAAATATGTTGGATATTTTTTTAGCAAAGTTAGTGAGATGTCAAGTAACAGAAAGAATAAATCACAATGCAGTTCTGATGGATATTAGGGGATTTAGTAAAACAGTGGCCAAAATTGTAATGGGAAATAGCTACAATAATAAAGAAGCACAAATTTTAGAATTAAAGCGATATTTCATGGAGAGATTCAGCAAATGGAAGGATGGCACAATTATAGTGGAGGCGAAATTGGGAGAGTTCAAGGAGATAATAAAAAAAAGGGTGAGGAAATATTCATTCCCAATCAGAAAGTAACGATAAGTACAGAACCTACATACTACAACAAGGAGATGAGGAGGTTAGTGAAACGAGCACACTACCGATTTAAGAGACAGCAAGGTAATAGAGAATACTTAAAACATCTAAACAATCAATTAATGACAGCAAAGAGGGAACCTAAAGATGGTTTTATGAAGAATATCATTGGTGCTGGGTGACCACTGACCGATTCATCTAGAAATTTCTATGGCTATGTTAAAAAAATGAGAGTAAGGGAAGGTATTCAGATAGTTGTAAGAATGGAGAAGAAGTTACTGGATGTTTGAAAATGACAGAGATACTGAGTGATTGGCTTAATGACACTATTAGGGACTACCATCTTGGGATGTGAGGGATTAAATCAAAAGAGCCTTTCCATTTAATTAGAAATGAGAAAACTACAAATTGCGAAATATATCGTGAGGAAATTATAAAGGAACTAGATAATGTTAGTACAAATGTACTAAAAGTAGTGGTACAAGATATTGCACCTTACCATGAAATTTTATTTAAAATGAATTTGGAGTTTTAACGCATTTAAGCATAGACCACGTAGGCTGTAGCCTAGGGGCCCGCACCACAACCCCAGGCCCCTTGGTCCGAATTTCGAATTTAAGCATCGATAGCCGGAGGCATCCCCTGGTCGAACGGACAGTCCACTGCCGACAGGGGACCCGCACCACATGTATAGCCCAAATGCGGCCCTGGGTTCAGAACTACAGGCCGGTTAGTTTGACATCAGCAATAGGCAAAATTATGGAAATACTGATCAACAACATGACTTTAGGCAGGGATATTTGTGTAAATCTCAGATGCTGGGCTGTATGAGAGATATTTAGTATGAACTGGACAAGGGAGTCAAAGTTGATAGTTTAGCGTCAGATCTTTCTAAGGCCTTTCATAGAGTGAGCCATAAAATGGTTTTAAATAAGTTGAAAATTATTGGAGTGGGTGATAAAGTAACTTTCTGGGTAGAGGAATTCTTAAAAGGCGGAAACCAAAGCGTTAGAGTAGGAAATGGATTATCAAAAGAGGTGAAATTGAATATGGGAGTTCCACAGGGTGGTGTTATGGGACCATTGTTATTCATCATTCTAATGATCGATTTTGTTGATGGTTTACTGTCAAAATTTAGGTTGTTTGCAGGTGATATAATGGTATATAATAGCATCAAAATGACAGAAGACTGTGAACAGTTGCAGGGTGATCCGGATAGAATATCTTACTGGGTATGTCATCATGAAATGAAGATAGTTATTTTTAAATAGATTCTAATTTATGAACAATTTTATATTAATTTATCAGCTTTTCCACATCACATAAAAATAAAGCATACCTTTCTAAACTCAAGGATGTTGCGGTCCTATGTTTTGAATTTTTTGGTCAGGCAGAAGCTGTGTTTATTGGTAAAAGGTAGTCGATTTGTCTTTTATGTAATCAGAGATCTTTGGGATGCCTAAGTGTTGGTGTATGCATAGGTTTGACATATACGACGGGCTTCTTCTTCTTACCGTTCATATTTGCTACAATGCCAAATAATTCTGATCGGTACTATAAGGCTGGTGTTATTACTACGGTATGTAACACTTAGGCTTTTCCCCTTGAGAGAGAATTCAGTTTGAAATGTCGAGCAGAAACTAAATTACACGTATTTTGAATGTGACTGAGCCATGTAAATTTTCTGTCAAATTTCAATCCTAACATTTTACTGATTTGCACCTAGGGAGATCTATACCGTCGAGCAAGATTTTCTGGCTGGATTCTGTTAGTATCTCGGTGAACATGATTGCTTCGCATTTATCAGGGTTGATTTTTATCTTCCAAAAATTACACCACTGAGTGATTGCCTCAAGGTATTGTGACACTTTCCGCGATGTAATTCTTTGAAACGAAACCATGGAGGACATAACGACGTGAGCTGGCTGCATGGCAGTCCCTCGAAAGCGGTTTAGAGTTAAAGTAACCCCCTAGGATTATTACTATTATTATTACTCCGCGATTCACTAAAAGTGATAGGTGCAGGGTGTATTGTAACTATTTGCAAAGAAAGGAATATGCCAGGAAGCGTCCATGGCCTGTTTTGTGGGACCTTGCCGTCATTCGCCTGGAGCGATCTGGAAGAACCATGGAAAACTCAGATCAGGATGGCCGGAGCGGTTTATCGAGACCTACTATCAGTTTCTAAGTTTCCTCGCTCTATAAATCCTTCCTATTCCACTCCCTGATCGCTCATGGAAAAAATGAGTATAGAAATGAATTGTTCTGGCCCTGATTTCTCTTATTTTCTCGGTCATTCCTAGATATGAATTAGAGGTGTAACGGAAGCGACATTACGGAAACATAAACAGAAGCGGATATTATATTTGGATTTTAACGGAAGCGGAAACAGAAGCGGAAGTGTTTGAAAATGTGTATTATTTATATTTAATTAAAGTGCCAAGCGAAATAATGATGTTTATTTTAATAATCAAACCAAATCAATCAATAACTGACTTTTAATTAAGAAATATTATTTTTCTAAGTACTTAATTAACTTAAAACTGGAAAGTTATATTTTAAAAACAAAAGCTTAGCTGCCCTTTCTCCCTTTAAAATGCTTCTTCTTACATAATAAAGTAAGGCTGCTTCGCTGAACAACTGTTCGCTGGGAACACTGCTAGGTGGAGCTGACAAAAACTTGCGAACTGATGGTAACAACATGGAAAATTTGTGAGTGTTCATTTGCCCCCACTTAAGAGGATCTACTTTTAATGGAAGTCTTTTTTTCTTTGTTATAGTCCTGTAACACTTGTTTTGCCTTCGCAACGCCTCGTAATTGGTAACAAGGATCATCATCCTCGATATCACTAGAGTTTAAAATAGATTCTAATATCACCAATGAATGTTGTGGAAATGTCTTACTTGTAGAAGGCTGAGATTCTGCGAACTTACGATAGGTTCATATTCTTTCTTTTTCTCGGGATCAGGACAGTATTCATCTTGATCGATCATCTCTTTTTCTTCATTTTTCTTAGTCATAATTCGTATTAACTGGTTTTCTACCCTGCTTGGTAAAGAATATCGTGGATCCAAATATGTGAAATAATGCATAAATTTTTTTGTTCAAATCAATAAATCTGGAATTTAATTCATCTGTAATTTCTTTAATTAGGTACTTTTGAAATCATTTGAAGTATCAGGTTTTACGTCCTCCGCTTGCAAAGAACTAACAATAACTAGTACAAGTGGACATTCCTTGAGAACTGCTGAACTCCCTGGTGACTTCCTCAAAGGGCCTGAATATTTTTACATACTTTTCAACGTTTACCCAATCATCTGGAGTGATTGTGGCAATTTTCTCTTGGCTGAGGTACAACACAATTGAGTCTTTTATCGACTGTACAGATGCTGGGGAAGTGATTCGATACATTAAGTATTTTTTTAATGTGTCAAAAATCAATGAAGAATATGTGTTCAAACCCAAAAAATAAAAGCGATTTTTTTTTTTTCTATAAAGCATAGTCTACATAATTTTTTATACACAAATGACCTACTATTTTTCCCAAAAGAAGGTGTCAGACATACCAGTCACACCGATCCAGATTAGTTTGATTTACTTTTAACTTCCGCTAAACTTCCGTTTTAAAAGATGCAGAAACTGAAACAGAAGCAGAAGTCAAAATTTTGCGGAACATCCGCACTTGCCGAAACGGAGCCAGAGCTCTGTTACACCCATAATATGAATGTTGCTGATAGTAATATGTGTTTTCTGTCATCCTGAAATAAGTATGTCCTGAATTTTCCAATTAGCTTCTGTCGAGAGCAACGCCTACGATGTACGAGATCTTCCAAAACCTAACTCCTTCAACATCGTACTTATGCTTTCCCTCTAGCTATATATACCTGTCACGAATCGGGTGACTCTTCTTTGGACTTTCTCCAATGCCTCCATTACCCCATATTGATGGGGACACCATTCAGAACAACAATATTCTATGTGAGGACACCACAGAACTTTGTATGCAATCGATTTAATTTCCAGTGCACACAGTTTTAAATCCCTACCAAGAAATCGGAGCATATGATTTGCTTTCCCAATTACCTTCTCCAAACAAATTATTACGAATTTTATACCTACGTATTTAGCGGAATCTACCGTTCTAAGAACAGTACCATTAATTTTATATTCAGAGTTAAATGGTGACACCTTTCTGCGTATATGGATGACTTGGCATTTTTTAGTGTTTAAATCTAGCTGCCAGTCTTTACACCACGCGATTATTGTTCATAACATCGGGTTGTAACAAAGCGCAGACGTCCTGGGTTTTTATTTCATGGTAATTAATATCATCATCGGCGAATAGTCTTTTTTCCCCCTTATTACGTCTCAAAAATCATTAATGTATATGAGAAACAACAGAGGCCCTATCACACTCCCCTAGGAAACCCCGAACCTCACCGGTCAGTGATGAAAGCTCACCATCGAGAACTATGTATTCTACCATTCAGAAAGTCTGCAATCCAGTCGCATATTTGTCTAGATATGCCATTACCACGAAGTTTCGTTAGTAATTTAGTGTGAGGAACATTTTCGAAAGCTTTTTTAAAATCAAATACAACTAAGTCAACCTGGAATTGCTTATCTATTATACGGCACAAGTCGTGAACTAAAAGTTCAAGTTGTGTTACGCAGCATCGTTCTTTTCTGATTCCATGTTGATTTGAGTTTAAAAGCTTCTCTTCATCCAAAAACTGCATTACATTTTAATAAATCGTGTGTTCTAAAATCCTGCAAAATATTGAAGTTAACGAGATTGGTCTATAATTTTGAGGATCATTAACATTCCCACTTTTAAATACTGGACTTACGATGGCGGTCTTCCACTCAGCTGGTATTTTTCCTTGATTCAAGGAGGCGGTATATAATTTCATCAAATACGGTGCAATTTCCTTTGCGTACCTAGAGTAGAATCTAGTAGTAATTCCGTCTAGTTCAGGAGCCTTACTGGTTTTTAATTTCCTAAGCAGTTTTGTTATTCCCTCGACGTCAAGAACGAAATCTTTCATAATTTTGTCGGTACGATTGTTAAATATACTGGGATCTCCTATACGTTTCCTGTTGTGAAAGCTTTGTTAAAGATATTGTTCAAAATTTCTGCTTTTCTATGCTAGATTTCGATAATTCGCCGTTTTCCTTAATCAGTGACGGCATAACCGTACAAGAGCCTATTCAACCAGAACATTTTTGGATTAGTACTTAGATCTTCAGATAAATTCTTGACTTGGAATTCTTTAAAACTTTACGCATTGCCCTACGCACTTCCGCTCACCTGGACTAATATAACGCGGTAAGATGAGTCCTCCGATTTCTTCACCGTGGCATGTAAGCGCCTCTGCCTCCAGAGCAAGCGTTACACTTCCCGATTGAACTACGGAATGTTCTTACTAACCTTAATAAATTTCTTAGGAACAAATTTATTTATACCGGTCCCTATTATTGCTTTCAAAGTATACCAAAGTTCTTCAGCATTAGTATTTAGTGTGTATGTTTCAAAAAATTTTGCTATGTGATCAATCATACCTGTATCGTTTGCCTTATAGAAGCAATATATGAGTTTATCATGTTTCAATGTCAAACTAGATTCTAAAGTTACCACAACCGCCTTGTTACACTTATAGCATCTTCTACACAAATTGTATTAACAATATCCGGATTGATTATAAGAAAAAGAAGAATGGACAAGGTATCTTTGTCACTCTGCGTTGGCTCTTTCACCATCTGTTCAAGAGAATTTTCCTCGAATGATTCTAGAAACATTTCGGTTGTTAAACTATTTCTTCCACCCTTCGAACGTACATGTGTCCCTCTTAACCGACGGCAGATTAAAATCACCACCCACTGTCAATATATGTCCCTGAAATTTTTACTCTCTAAAATATTCGCCGTTAGCCAGTCCAGAATCCGGAGGTCGAAAAAATGACCCTAAATTTCTGCCAGTTTTTACCTTCAGCCATATTAACTCGCAAAAATTTTCCGTTTCAGCTATGAAACAGCAACTGACGGTTTTATTAAAGGCCACAAACACACCTCTTCCCATTGAGATAGTTCTGTCTTTCCAAAAAAAAAAAAATATTGAAATGAAGAGTAAATGCTTCGTTAGATTCAACCTCTGGCATCAAACAGCTTTCGGTACTCAGTATAATATCGACATTATTATTCGCGTGTAAGTCGTCTACTTTCCCTCTTATATACCGGCAATTTGGGATCATTATCCTTAGGCACTCTGTACCGTTATTTCTGGAGTCTAAATTCACATTTTTCGTATTCTGAATGGAAACGGGAGAATTATTTAGAGCTGCAATATTCGATTTGTTGGCTCTATCACTTCCAGGACCAACTTCTAGGTTATTGGCACATTCTCTTCGTTGAACTGAGGGATCCTCGGGCCTCACGGTGTTCCTAAAAAATAATTCATATCAAGATGGTTCCATATTTTTGCAGCCACCATGGTCGCCATTCTCGGTGTGTAGTGGAAATGCGTCGCAGCTGGCAGTTATCATCGGTCGACGGTCGACGAAGCCCCAGTTGTTTCTGCGACACAGCTCCTATAAACTACAATTCAAATAAAAAATCTTCCACCATACGGCCTCCCCACAATCGATGCGCGGCACAACACTACAAATGGAGAACTGCAGCGATGCTGATTTTTCTCGCGCTGCTTCATATGCCTTCTGGCCCAACTTGACCATTGATTTTAGTATATTTTCAACAGAAACACAACCCAAGTCATTAGTACCGACGTGCGCAGTTACTCTTAACTGGCGGCAGTTTGTTTCCTTAATCGTTTTTGGAATGGCCTCCAGGGCACTTGGTATGGTTCCTCCTGGAAGACAAACAGAATGAACGTTAGAAAAAGGGTCTGCACCATTCTTCTTGGCTAGTTCTTGCAGGAGTTTCTCCAGATGTCAGACTTTGGAGCTACCAATAATAAGTAAACCTATTCCAGGCGTTACTTGCGGTATGTAAACGTTGGACTGCTTGGGCATTTGCACTTAAATCTTCAATTTCCTGCAAAACTGATAATGCATTACTTAATGGCAAGATATTATTTCAGTCGGTGATTTTTGGAACTTCGATGCCTTTCTATGATCCACACGTTGTCAGGAGTTTTCTCAAACAGGTGCACGATAATACAGATTATCAAATAATGGCGGTTCTATTTCACTGGCCTCGCAAAATTCTCAGTGTACTGCCACTTTTCGAATAGGATGTTCCATATCTGTGCTTGAAGAGATGCCATAGTAGTCAAACTCTCTTCGAGAGCCAGTCGCCTACTGGATGCACAAGCCATATCACCTGAAACATCTAAAAACGGAGCTACAAACAAATTTAACACAAAAGCAGGTAAATGTTAGTAACGGCTGCAGAAGCTCAACTGGCTGATTCACTAGCTAAACAAGAACTATTCATAGATAGAAACAAAGGCTATCTACCGCACTTTGAATCAAAACACAAAAGTCGTAAAACTGCTGGTAATGGTTGCGGAAGCTCAACTGGCTGTTCACTAGCTAAACAGGAAATATTCAGGGGTGAAAACAAAATCTATCTACCACACTTTAAATCAAAACATAAAATTCTGTTATTCTGTCGGCTGTGGTCAGTGCTTCTAGGTCGGGTTCCGGTATTTTACACCCTGGTTGGTGGTATACTGCTATGAATTTAATTGCCTGCCCATTTGTTCCAACTGATACAGCCATGGTTTCTACACGCCCGAGAGCAGGTAAATCAATTAGTCTATGTGCTAGGCAATTTTTTTATAAGTACTGCCATCCCACTCCCTGGTCGACAGTCCTGTACAGTGTGTAACTGCGCACCTAGAAACACTGGCCTGAGTACAGGTGCGTTTCATCTATTAGAATCATGCCTATGTTGTGCTCTTCTAAAAATATTTATATGATTTGTTTTTTGTACAAAATTCCATCGGGTTTCCAGTTGATGACATTATGGATTGCAGTTTACTTCACACCATCGAAATAGTTTGAGAAGTCATTTATAACTGCAAACTTTTTAGTTTCGGTGTCTGGTGCTGTTTAAATCTTCTAGTATTGTGTTTATTGTTGACATTAGTTTTTTGATGTCAATGATTCTAAAGAAATCAGTGCTTTCTTTGAGTTCGATAATGATGAATTTTTTGATGAAGTTTACGAGGAGAAGTTTGTTTTTTCTCCCCTTGCAGGTGGTTCACAAGAATGTCTGTGATTGGCATATAAAATTTTCATCTTTTTGTGGTTTCTAGGTGCCAGCAAAAAAATACAGTTCCTGTAAATCTTGCTTCATGGTCATGTTCTAAACTTAACATTAATGCTGTGAATGTTCTAATGTATTATGCGTTTTTTTCACATATTTTCTTTGTTGAGATATGGCACACCAAAGCCATTGACACTCCAAATCGATCTTTCAAGCCTTTTATAGCAGGTCCATCACCATAAATTCTAAAAGCTGCTCTGTTCTGTTATTGTTTCAGCCACCCCATGAATGACTGTGTCCTGGTATACCCCAAAATTTGCTCTCTTTGATCATGCATGCACTATTATTAAAATGTTTGAAATATTACTTTTTCTTGAGACAGTGTGTCACATTATACCAGTGAATGAAACTGAAATCTGGTATTTTATATACTGTTCAGTGTTAAAAAGACTATGTCAGTTAAACTGGTGATGTTATTTAAAAAATTTGTAGAAAAAGTTCATGGACTTGACCATAGATTACTGTCCTATCAACAAGCTACCATAAATCAAAATTTTATAATCATCCTCCAAAAACAAATGTAAACGTATCTTTACAACAGTATTTATTTATCTCAGATCACACCAAAAAAAACTTTTACTTTCAGTTTATGATACCATTGTTTTAATATAGTGACTGGTGTACTAACTTTGTTATTTTAACTTTCAGCAATGGAAAGGAGGAAAACTTACCAAAGAAAAAAGGCAGAAAGACCAGGTAAAACTTATCAAAATCTTTTTAATTTTATCTTACCATCTATAACATGGTTAAGGCAGTATATCTCAACAGCTGGTTAAAATAAAGAATTTAGAACCAGCTGATTGATAATGCATTTTATGTTTTGAACATAATTCACAAATTATCTTTTGAGCATTATTTTCATAGCATTTCTTTTGATTTAGCTCAATTTTACAGCTTCTTTGTCTACTTCGTTCTTACTGTCCCATTTAATAAAATAAAATTTCTTTTTTACTCTTTGCATATAAGACAGTGATACATCGACAGTTTTTTTAGATTATCAATTTTACTTTGGAATTGCTGTTTGAACAAATATTCACTCATGTCAGATAGAATCATATTTTTGTTTATATAGTGACCTACCCTGAAAAGGTAAAATTAGTTGACTGACATGTAATATTTTTTAGAATGTCTAATGACTTTATAGTATTATGTGCCTATTTTATAAACAAAATTAACTAAAAATGTTTTGAATATCATTACATGAAGGTTACTCTATCCTATAGTATCTACAAGACCTGGAAATTTTTTTTTCAAAAAACATGCAACAGATCTCAGCATAAATCTTTTTTTAGCAGTTTATAACAAAATCATACATTTCCAAAAGTGAATAGCATATTTTTTAGTGCATTACATTCATAGCAATTCAATCTTCATCTATTTATGAAAATTGCTATGTATTAAGGAAACTAATGTTACTACCTTGTAGTGGCTGATGTATGGGAAACATAATTTTGTATTTCTTGTGTTACATAATATGTGAGGAATTTGTTGAATTAGGAATCGGACAAAAGTAAAGTGGATGAAACATGACTGATATCCCAGCCTATGCAAAATCAATTTAACCAACACAGCCTACATTGTTTCAGTGAGCCAAAGCTCATAAAGAAGATTTTTTTTTTTTTTTTCAATCTGGTTTTACACCCATCAAACGAACACTTGTATCGTGTTGTATGCTTCATTAACCCAAATGATGTCACATTTAAATGCCTACAAACTGACTGAGAAGTCAGATTTAAATATCAAGGCAGCATGGTTGTTAACACAGTGATACCTAAAAAAAATATTATGAATTCAACCAATAATTTTTTTATTATTATTGAAAATATGTATGCAGAATTGCCAAATTCACTCTGTTGCTTATGTGTTGTATTACAAGGTCATTTGTAAGGATTAAGTGATCAACATCATTGTCATCATCACTTTTCTCACTGCTACCAGCACTAAATTCACTGAAACTATCGCTAGAATTATTTTCAGACTGATCACATAGACATGATTGTGTTATAACTTTCTAACCTCATCCTCGTCATCAGCATAAAATCCTTTTGCTGCCATGTTAGCTACTTAGTTCATTGAAAAAATACATTTCAAAAAAAAAGACTTTTTTTCTTCCTCTACAAGAAGTTGTGGGTAAAGAAAAACCACAGGTAATCACTTTATTTTGGAATACATGCAAATGTCATCTCTGAGCTAGAAACTAAACTAAAGAAATTTGTCTGGTAGCCATATGATTTCTGTGCTCCCTCCCCCCTCCCCCGCCAAAAAAAGACTAGTGCGACAACCCCTGGTAATCATATGGTTAAAATTGCTCAAATAATGAAAGATGATCTTCTGCAGATGAAAGATTTGGTTAGAAAATTTGTGTCATTTTGCATTCAAAAATTGTGCATGTTCATCACTCAACTGTCCATCGTACTTGACAAGTTTTCGTTAATTTGATCTTCAGTTGTAATTATTAGTTAAATATATTGCTTGTTGGTAAGTGTGCAAGTTATGTACATGTGGCAATGTTTATCTCATTACTTATCATAAATGACTTTCAAACTTTCATGAAGTATACATATATACTTCAATATGATAGGAGTGCCATATTTAGAATAACTTTATGGGGGTGAAACTACAAACCTACCTTTTATTAAAATTATGAAATCTTAGGTTGTGATTATCTACTCCTATTATTGGGGTTACAATTTTCGAGAAATTGATCATGAAACAGCAGTAAGATGAATGATTAAATAGGCAAAAAAAAGAAAAATCCACATTTAGTTATTTCTGATGATAAACTGTACATCAAACAATGCTCATTTGGTTTTGAGATATTGTTGTGGACCACATGTTCAGGAATACTTCATGAACTGGCCCTGATTTTGTGGATATTGAACTGATGCTTCCTTCCCTCACATTAAAGAAAAAAACATAAATTCCTTATTAGAAGGTAGTTAAGTACTTATTATCTTAATGTTTGATGAATAATTAATTCTGTCACTTTAAAATATTTTCATTGTTCTGTTTAGCATGAAAATTATTAAAAGAGCATTGTTTACCAGTAAATATTTTTTTCATGTATTATAACACTCATTTACCATATACTTACCTTAAGAAAAGCATTTTTTCCAGTGTGAAATAACCATAAAGTTCAGCATTAAAGCTATTTAAAAATTATGGACACAAATGACATAGGAAAGTAATGTAAGATAATTTTGCATTGCTTGATTGCAGGGCCTTTTTTTTTATTCTCGCTTCTTCTATTTCCACTCTTTGCTTGATAATAAAAAATAAAAATTAATATAGCATATAGCTATTATGTAACATTAATTATATATTACAGTGTATAAAATAAAGTTAGAATATCACTATTATCATTGAATATATTTGATGTATATATGAAAAGAAAATCACGTTATCTTAATAATTTAATATTGAGACTGGAGACTTTCCTAGCTTATGTCCGCTATGAAATTTTCTTGGGTGTACTGCCAGATTGCATTGTAAAAACAAAATCCAGTCTTATACCTGTGAAGATTTCATTGAAATATACTATTACTTTGTTTAACACAATACTATGACCTTTGTTGATTGAAAGAGAAGTAAGAGTTATTTGTAAATACTGTGATGGCAGATCTTGGAGCAGACTCAATTAATAAATGATCTGGCCAGATCTTAAAATATTCACAGAAATGTCTGAACATGCTCAGCCTCAGTGGATATGAGGTTATTACCAAACCAACAATGTTATGCAGGCATAAACTCATTTTGGCCAGATTATGAACACCGACACATTACAGTCGGTGATCAATGCATTCATTGAATGCTCCATTATTATATATCATGGCACGATAGATTTTACTACTAAAATCTGAACTTTGGTATTTTTTTAATACTGTATTGTAATCAGAGTTCATTTCTATGTAAAATTACTGTTTCTCTTAAAATTGAATTTGGTATCACACACCACTAGTTTGAGCTTCTCATGATTACTATAACTAAAATAACTCAGTCATCGTAAGATTATGTATTATTAAGACTCTTAAGGAGCATAAAAAATTAAATCTCTGCTAGCAACTTGATTTGAATCAGGAACAAATATCTTTCATGTGAGGAAATAAAATTTTCGCTAGGCTTTGGCATGTATAAAGACTTTAGACATACTTTTGTTTGACATTTTGGTACTTAATTGATGTATTAAAATATATGGAATGTAACCATCAAAGGACATTTCGTATATTCCATGCATTGCATTCTATAAATATTTACTTAATGGAGAGTATAATACATGCCTGCTAATGTAAATATTCTCAAACTATTATTACATAAAATAAATCTTTACAATCTTCTCTGTTACTTTATCATATTTTTCTTCCAAATTACCTTTTTATTACTATTTTCTCATATGTTTTTACAGTTAATGGGTTTGATAATAATTGTTATTTTAAAGCTGAGTAATAACTTAACCATTACAAGCTGCTGGTAAGCAGCTCATATAAAACTGTGGTTGAGAGATGATTATCAATTTTTGAACTGTTATTCAGATTTAGACAACATGTATTATTATAAAATGTATTGTTATAAGTATCAAAAAAATTAAAATAGTGTTATAATGAAAATATTTAATATATAATTATGAAATGGGTGTGTAGGGAAATTGCCACTGAGCATGCGCTCCATTGCAATTTAAATAAATATTGAATATTAGATAACCAGAATCTAACAAAACCTCTTATTAAGCTGTTAACTATAAAATTTGTTTATACAGTATTCATTGTTTCCTAAACACTGAAGATCACAAAAATGGATCGTAGTCTGCTATTATGCCCAATTTACAATTTTTATTTTTTAGGTTTTGGTAAAAGTACACCTTACAACTCAGAAAATAAAGATTTTCTTTGTAATAACAAAGAAAAGATGTTTTCTAATGAATATGTCATGTTTGCAGCAACAGTGGCAGCAACAGATGACAGCAGTTTCCTCAGACATCTTGAACTGGAGCCAGTAGATGCAGTCCTAACAGGTCCTGGAAGAACACCTTTTACTACTACCCGCAGGCTTACTCGCAAAGGGGGACTTGGCTTCGGCTTCTCTGTTGCCTGGACACAGCCTCCTAGGTACCTTACATTCAATACAACAAAATATTCTGAATTAACAGTTAGTGGCAGATATATGGTATTTTTAACCTTTAAAAATATAATTGTAATAAAATCATAAGAAGTTCAAAAAGTCAGAAGACATTTTAAAACAAAACAGTAGTTCTTTATTTGAATTATATGAGCTGCAATATTGATTTTAGATGAACAGTAAGAAGAAATCAGTAGGCTACAAATAATATAGTGCATGGAAATTACAGATGTCCCAGAATTCTTATATATGTCTTTAGAGAATAGTGACCACCAAATTTTTATGAATTGTTCATAATTTGCCACTAACATCATCATCTGTGGTTGAGGCTGGGATCATTTGAATAGGCTAGTAGATTTCCTTATACAAATTCAAGATAGATTATTATTCCCATTTTGATTGCCACCAGTATTGAACTTAGGGACCATCCATAAACCAAATAGCTCCATTTTGGCCTCCTGTGATACTCTTCCCCCCCCCCCCTGCCCCACATAGCCCGATGTGGCTTTTGCTTTTACCCCCCCCCCTCCCCCCATTTAGCCTGTAGCTTTTTACGGTTTTGTTCCAAAAGATATTTTGTACTGTTTTACTCTTGTCAGACTATTGTAAATTACATAGAGCGATAATTAAATGAAGGAAATAAATATTCACATGCTGTTGTGTGTTCTGTACCTAATTTTAACTGTGAATAAAATTATAGTTAAAAAAACTAAAATACATGTTTTTGTAGCAATATGAAATAAAATGTTAAAAATAATCTTTAAATATAAAAATTTTGTTTTAAAGTGCTAGGATGTCTCACAATTTGGTATAACTATTTTTGAATAAGCTTAAAATAAGAATAAAGTCACTTATTAAAAAGTTAACTTTAATTTTAAAAAAGTGTGGCGTACTAGATATCAGTAATCTTAAATTTTTTACTGCTAGCTGTTTGTAAAGGTAGAGTAATTATACCCAGTTAGAGAGCGCCACACATTTTTTTTTTTTTTTTAACATCAAAGTCAACTTTTTAATTACGTATTTTCTTATTTAAGCATATTCAATAAAAGTTATACTGAATTGTGGGACATCCTAGCGCTGTTGACCAAAATTTTTGTATTTAAAGATTATTTTTAACCTTTTAGTTTACATTGCTACAAAAGCAGATATTTTAATTTTTTAAACTATAATTTTATTTTCAACTTTTTAGTTCACAGTGGGAATTTCAGCACATAGGTATGAAATTATTGTTTTTCACTGATATTAATACGCGTGCAAAATTTTGAACAATTTGGACATCAGGACTCGGGTGAACATTGAAGTGAAATATTTTCTTGCATTCAACCCATTTTTTTATTGTTACTGCCTTAAATAATGAGAATACCAGAACATAGCTATGAAATTATTTATTGTCACTGGTTCTCAATACATGTGCAAAGTTCAAACAATTTGTACATCTAGAATTGCATTAGAATTCAATTATAAGATTTCATTACAGTCAGCCACATTTCTATAGTTACTGCCAAAGTAATGAGAATATCAGGACATAGCTACGAAATTATTGTATTGTCAATTGTTACTGTTAGAGTAATGAGAATAACAGGATATTGCTATGAAATTAATATAAATTGTCACCGGTTCTTAATATGTGTGCATAGTTTTAAACAATTTGGATATCTGAAACTGGATGAAATTGAATTGACAGATTCCATTACTTTCCTGTTGTTACTGTCAAAGTAATGAGAATATCAGGACGTTGCTATGAGATTATTATATTGTCACCGGTTGTTAATACATGAGCATAATTTCAAACAACTCGGACATCTGGAAGTGGATGAAAATTGAATTCAAAGATTCCATTACATTTATACATACAGGTCAAGCTAATATAAAGCGTGTAAAAATGATATTACACGAAAGCTATGTGGCCTGCCCCCCCTCCCCCACTCCCCACATAGCGCAGCGTAGCCTTCCAGCCAATGCCTCCTCCCCCAGACCAAGCGTGGTTTAAGGACGCTCCCTTTCTGGGTCATTGGATCATAGAGATACAACTGGCCCAGGTTTAAATCCCAGGCTCCATGTAAAGCTATCCTGCTGACAATCAGGAGGTAGTCATGTAGGTACTTCATCAAGACATGTGACAAAAGTAGTAAGACGCCTTGCTGTTTACTCTAATCTCCGTTAATTTCATCTAAGTTATTTGACTCCTCTGGAACTCTTTTATTCTCTCTTCCTATCTCAAAACTGTTACTAGCGGTTGCTTGTAAGCCTAATGTTGCAACATTTAAATATGTATTTTGTTTTCCAATGAATTGACGGAAATCTATCGATTGATTTTCATCAGACGTATATTACCTTCTGCCAACATCCCCTACACTGAAAAAGAAATAATCAGTCTATAAACATGTTGTTTAGTGTTCCATATATCTGAGATGTCACATCTAAATTTGTATATCTGATTAATAAGTTGGCTGACATTGTTTTACTCATTTAATTTCATTATAGAGGGCTTTCTACCCACCAGTGTGGCTGTTCACATTTATGCACCACCACACTGGATCAGGGCAGAACAAGTGGCCCACATTTTAATCCCAGGCTCAATGTTCAAGCCATCCTGGTTGCAGTTTTTAGATGGTTTTCCACAGTTGTCTAGGCAAACGCTGGTACAAGTACCCAATCTCTGGCTCATAAACTACACCTTTCACAAACAAAAATATATTTATGACAAAGAATACAAGTCACAGACAGATGACAACACATCCAATTCTCCCCATCAAAAATACAATAGGCCTAGCAAGCCAGTAGCAGATGGAACCTCGCTTTCAAAATAAGCACTACTTTTGGAAGAGGATGTTCCAAATGAAATGTGAATGTTGAAATGTTCCAAAGATGATGATGATGATGATGATGATGATAGTTGGCTTCCAATAACGATTAAATCAAAAATAATTTAAAGATATGAAGTTTTTGACAAAATACTTACTTATTATGAAATGTCCCAACAGAATTGAAAGAGTAGAAGCAAATTTGCCAGCAGATCAAGCTGGCTTGCGGCCTGGAGATTACATCATTTTTGTAGATAAATACAATGTTGTAACGATGCCTGAAGATGAAGTACTTGATATTATTAGGTAAGTTATTAATTTCACAAATTGTTTGTTTCTTACTTATTTGTAAACATAATTAACAAGAAGGAATTAATTTAGTTTTATTCCACATTTATTATGTGATCAAAATTTTCCAACAACTATTTTTACTCAATAATATTTCTGCCATAATAAATGTACTGATCTTCATGTGGAAAATGATAGAACTAATCATGTGTACCACTGAACTCTATGAACATTACCAAACCAAAAAATATTTGTTTCCTGAAGAACGTACCAAAAATCTCACCTCTCTAAAAACAATTTTATGTTCAATCACTCAGGAACAGTTTAGTAATAATAAACTGAGTCTAAGCCAATATTCTCATTCCATCCACTTGATTAAGTTTGTTGAGGAATATAAAATGAGATAATATACCAACAATGTTCACTTGTTAACTGCATGGACCTAAAACAAAAGGCATTGTTAAATAATATGTTTCACTTAATCTCAGTTCCATTTTTGTCAATGTATGCAATTGCATTACACATTTTGCTGCCACTGTTTGTTGTCACATTACAGCCTAAAACACAGTATACTCAGAAAAAGAAAAAACATTTATTTTACAAGGCCTCACATCTAATTCTAATTTTGCTCCTTCACTTATTCTCTCTATTTGTCTTTTCCAGACAGTTAAAAAAGAATACAGGTTATTTAATTTGAATAATTTTTGCAGCTAATTCCATCATCTATGTTTAATCTGATTTTGTTAGTTTACTTTCCTTTATCAAACACTTTTATTGCATATCTTTGGGTACCATTTTCTGATAAAAATTGGTTGATAAAAATTTTATACATGATTTTGGTATCAAGATTTCAATGTATCTACGCATTTTGTGTGCTTACAATCAAGTTTTAAAGTTTCATATTGATCTATTGTATTATGGGGCTTTGTATTATTTATTTATCAATCTTGTTCCATGGATCCCTGCTGAGGAAGGACCTTTGGGAGGTGAAACCTGTCATGGTTAATACACTATTACTAATGAGTAATATTCATAAAAAAAATTATGTTACAAAGACAAAGGGTACCACATATACTATTATGAACTTCCTCCTTACAGTTTAATTAATAAAATCATCTTTCCTCTTTATACCATGTGTTTCTCAGTGATAATTCTCCCATTTGTTAGTTCTGCTTGCATCATAGAACTTCTCTTGTTTTCTATTAGCATTTTTTATTTTGAGCCAGTATTTTTTCATATATGAATAACAAGAACAGATTAATTGTTACTAGTATCTGATACCCATTCCTTTGTTTCTCATTGAGTAACAGGCACCTTTATTGGAGTTCTTAATAATTTCCTCTTATCCAAACAGGTTTTAACTATAATAATTTAACACTGTTATTCCCACTGTTTTCTTTCGTATAATTTTCTGTCATATTTATTCTCAAATGATAACAGTTACTTACTTGTATTACTATATGCTAACCAAAAGTAACCATTGTTTTTTATACTATTAGTATCATATTGCTACAAAATTACATTTATCGTCAATTCTTATTAATTATTCACACAGATTGTCTTCAAAGATATTGCATGCAGTTATACATTATAAATATCTATGTAACCAGTGGAGTGACTCCAACAGTTATTATTTTTCATTTAACTTGTAAGTGTATGCCTACCACGCTTCTGGGACGGGTTCCTACAGACAGGTTGATTATCTGTTTATTATTATTTTCTGGTTTATGCCCCCCTCACTTCCAGCCATGTTGTTTCTCCCCCACCATGAACTACCAGCCTTGTTGGCTAACTCAGTTGGCTGCCAGCCTCCAACATGCAGCCATCCCACTCTACTACTGAAGAAGGGCTATAGGCTCGAAAATTTTACTTTATGTGTGTGCATGTTTTTTCCGTGTCTCGATACCGCAGGAATCCTCCTGTATGGTAAGTGGTGGTTTTTATCCTATCCAAATGTTTAATATATATATAAAGTTTTACTATTCAACAACTGTTATTGTTCACTTATTTGACATTGGTCACATAATCACAAATATTTGACATATATACAAATATGATTTTCACATTATTTTCTGTAAATGGTGAGGTCATGTGCGTCTCAGTATGAATTTCATTTTTAAAATGGATGCCCCTATTTTAAAATAAATAGGGGGGAAGAAACCATTCACTACAGTGTATGTGTATATGTGCATTCAAATTTGTCATAGTGCTGTTTGAAGCAGTGGTTCCTAAATGGTAGCCCACAGAACCCTGTGGTTCCATGGAAGGATCACAAGAGTTCCGTGTTCCATCTGAGAATTAAATAAAATGTTCATTGATAAGAGTTATTACCGTGCCGTGAGAAGACTATCATGGTTCTGCTTCCGTTTGTGATGACTAATTGATGCGAGACTAGTTTTTCAGCTTATGTTTATAAAAATGGGGATCCACCGAAAAATATATGATTAATTAGGGTACCGTGGCCAAAAGGAAATTGGGAACCGCTGGTTTAAAGAGTCACTGAACTTCTTGTGTATTTTCATTTATCTTGTTTCTCCTGTCTCATCCCTGCTTATATAACTCCTGAGATTTCTTTTTAAATCTATGAACTAATACATCCTCCTTTTTAGCAGTTTTTGCTGTTTAACCTTTGTAATACTAATGTTTGTAAGTTGAAAATGTATCTCAGTCAAATATTCCATGCGGCTTGGCTTCAGTACACTTAAGAAACTTCCGTGAACACTAGTATTGACCAGCTAAGCCATAGAGAATCACAATGAAACCCACAAAGTTGGCTATTCAATAAATGTATTTGACAAGTTAATCTATGTGATGAGACATTTTAAAGTAATAATCGCAGAGTAGTCATTTTGCCTCCAGAGTATCAGAAACTGTCTATGCCTTTGCTTGAATATTGTGCTTGATCTAGTGTTTCCTAGTTTCCTGATGAGAAATGTATTGCACTCATTCACAAAGCTCCCCACTTTGTACATCATTTAGTTTGACATCTTATTATTCCAACTTAGGATATAAAACATTCCTTTGAGGAGACCACTAACACTGAGAAACATTTTGGAAGAGGCCTTTCAGAGGAGCTTTCACCTGTGGAAGAACTTTGATCTCAATTTGTGGAAGTAGAAGTGAGCTACTTTTCAAATATACCTCATGTTCTTTTCCGAGCACATCACCTCACAATTATGGGAGGGGGGGGGGGGGGATCGCTTGAGATAGAACAAAAATATGTGGTAATGATCTGAGAAAGTACAGGCCAATAAAAATACCAGTGATTTTTTCCTTCTTTATAAACAATAACTGTGACAGCATCACTTCTACCACAAGTAACTTAACATAGTGCCTACTTTATTTTTTATTCCATACTTCTTTATTTGGTATACCTTTAACCATGAATTGAAGAATAATAAATGTTTTATTGGAATATAAATTAATTTTGTTGAAGGTCATGTGGTAATGTGCTAACACTGGAGGTGTACAGACGGTCAACACCTAATGGCATGGTATCTAACACAGCACCAGTGCAGACACCTACGGCTTGTTCCGCTGCAACCTCTGCATCACTTGACCTCAGCAGACGTCGCCTGCAGCTGCCACAGGTTACCTTTAGTTCAGAGGTTGGTTGTGGTGTGTTAGTATGATTATACACGTGATATAAATGGCAGACTTGCTAGGATACAAATAGAATAGAGGTTAACTTAGAATAAATAGAACTATGGAGATGATTGCTCATAAATAATACTCTCGAGAAGCTTGCTTATGTTCAGAATCTGCCATCGGTATGTGATGATTCACTGTGTTTCTGATCCTGTACTGTTATCTATTTTATACACATTCAGTGAACTTAAGAAGTTTATTTTATTGGATCTAAATGTTTATAGGAAATGAGAGTCTCAGTATGGTATGATGTATTAATTATCTGGAGGTTGATCTTGGGCTAAATAAGTCAGGCCATTAACGTACAGTGATCCTTGAAAACTATGGAATATCACATGCCAGATGACTAGAATAGGGTAACAGATTTAGCTTCTTAAAATAAAATCTAACAGAAGCCGAACAGTTTTAATTACAGGAAATGTAGGCCTCTTGTATTAAAGCAAAAGACTAGAGTGTGAATATTATTAATTATTTCAAGCTATTCTCTTCAAAATGACATGTTTACCACCGAGAGAGCATTTATTTGCTTGCTGTATTAAGCAGGATTGGTGTTTGATCGCTATCCAGGAGGCTATTTCAATCAACTGATATATAATTACAAAATGAAATATACATATTTTGCTAATTCTCTTTATTCCAAGCAACAGCTGTTTTAAGGTTATTGAATCGTTGCTAGAAATGATATTCTGAAGATAACAAATTGTTAGATCAGTTCATGCCATCTAGAATCAAAATTTAAATCAACTATTATAGTAATTCAAAATTTATTTAAATTTTCAAGAACTATTAACAATTTTTTTTAAAATAAATTGACATTATGTCGCAAAACCTTCAGTGATTGCATGATTCTACCCTTGTTTCGTATTAACCTAAAATATGTAAGATACATCAATCACTTATGAAGCAGGAGTGAAATGCCGTGAAGCGATGTTAGTGTTGAGTGGAAAGATAAAGTAAATCCATTACATTTTGAAGCTGCAGCAACAAAACACAAATACAAATGACACTATATTTCTCCCAAAAAAATATGTTGGAAAAAAAAAAAAATGTATTGGAATAGTGTTTTTTTTGTTTTTTTAATAAAATAAAAAACTCATACTTCAATATTTAACATACACAAGAAAAAAAAATACTAAAAATTATTTTACAATTTTCTTGTTGAACATCTAAATAGTAAACATACTTTGAAAACTTACTCAATAAAACAGACTTAGAGCAGACTCAGTACATCCAAAATATTCAAAATGAAACCTCTAACCAATCACTGTATAAGGAATTTTGCCCATATAGTGGAGATTATTATTATTATTATTTTAAGTCCTTAAGAGAACTTCCTATTCCTTCCATGCAATGACATTTTGTTGTACAACACCATCATATCCCGTGTAATCCTTTGGTTTTTTAATGGAAAATCATTTTTTTTTTAGATAATTTAATACAGTAATCAGCTACTATCAGATCATTTTTTGATAATTTTTTTAAAAATCATGATTGACTCCAGAAGAAAATGAATTAATCCTCCCACTTCTGTTTTCTCAGTAATGTAAAAATTGCAATTGTGTTTTTTAGTGCACAATACCTCATGTTCCCTTAACTTTTCAGCGACTTTACCCTTTACCCTCTTCAAAATAATTTATAGGCTTATGACAACAACACTGCTGTCACATTTACTGAAAGATTACATATTACTACTGTGCTCTTGTTAGCTGCAGGCAGTGTAATGTAGGAAAATAACTGATTGATTTGTCACCTGTTTTATTATTGAAAAATGAGGAATGTAATTATATCAAGAAAAATCTTTTTAATTTAGAAAAACTTTGTAAAGTCTGTATTCTAGTCCTTTGATGCTGAAAAACATTTAGATTTTGATGTTTATTTTTGTTTAATTCCATAGATAAACTAATGTTAATAAGGAAGGATAGGAAATGTAAACCCATCAGTCACTGCAGATGAAAGGAGGAGGACCAAAAAAAAAAAAAAAAAGTACCTAACACCTCTGAGTCATGTGGTAAGTGAGGGTACACCTGATCCCTCTGCCATATGTCTCACCTTTAAAAATGATTAAGTTTTATACTGAAATATTATAAACTGTATTAATGTTTATTTGTTTGTCATGGTAATCCATCCTTCATCTGTGCTAAGTGATGGGCTTACTTTGCCTACTCTTCCTTATTTTCATTGTGTAACAACATGTCGTTGTCACTGTTGTCATAAGGACTGATGTTATTAATTAGGTTTCATTAACTTTTGCTTTTTAGTTTTAATTTAAGTAGAAAAGCATTTCTGAGAATGGCATTGCAAAGCATATCAGGTAGTACTATTATTTTTAAATTGTATGTATTCAAAATTCTGTTATAGTTTATACACATCATTATTACTTTAAGAATGAACGTGTTGATTAGTAACCTGCAATTAGTTTAGTGTTGAAACCATATCAAAAATTGTATCACCTCCATTTATTGTGTTCAATTTTGCATTTTATTTTGTAAATTTAATTTTATTTACCATATTAATATTTCTCATTTACTCCACCACCTGATAATTTTTTCCACCATGAATTGTATCGCTTCCATTAAAATCGTATTATTGTTTTTTGCTGAATAATTTGTTTAATTTCATTGAATTACATAAAAAAAATTAAAAATATTTGTTGTCTGCCCTTAATTTCTTCATTTTCGTTACTGCTGCTTCTGCCTATAGGATTTTGCACTCAGCAAAGCCATGTAAAATTAATGTCTGGACTGTCTACTTGCTTAATGTATAGGCAGACAGAATTAAAAGTTCATTAAGTACTTCAGACTTCTATGCCACAACATTTTTAATCATCTGCCCAAGTACAGACTCCAAATTATTACAGTTTTTACTTTAAATACAGTTTGTTATTATTGTGTACCACATTTTTACAAATAAATAAATAATGAAGTAAAAAATGGAAGTATCATCTTTTACTTTTTTGTTGACACACTTGGAATTATATTTGAAATTATTTTGTTCAGAAGGAAAGGGAATATTATTAATAAATCTTTTTCCATGTAAGGGTGGTCTGAAAATTTTCATCATTGACTATAGCCAAGAATGCTGCAAGAAAATTACAAATCATGACATAAAAAAGATATATACTGACCATCTTTCTCTACAAATTGATATATTTTGTATTTGAATTTTTAAAACTTCTTATTATAATTGTTGTAATGTAGAATAATTTGCATCGCCGTAAATGGTCATCCTAAGAACTTTTTCAGATCTCATTCACAGGCAAGTTGTTCATTGCTAATGAAGTTGATTGTAACTAAAAAACAGTCAGATGTATTTGGTTGATTCAGTGGTTATATGTGCACTTGTAAAAGCATTACACTACTTGTGAAAATACGTTGTATAAACATTTTTTGCCAGAAGTTTCTTAATATGTGATATTCTTCCATCACATTCACTGCATATAAATGAAATTCTGTATCTGACAGATAAATTTTGTGGTTTTTATATATTTTTAATTTCAAGAGTTACTCCAGATTTTCATTGATACTTATGTACAGATGCCTTGTAAGGTAGGCTAGAAAATATAGGCAGTCTTTTGTCGTAAGTAGCTGCTATTACAAATACATTCTTCTGGTGAGCATGGAAGTGTATCTTCTCAGCTAAAGGTAAGTTTCCTTTACAGTCATATAAGAATGGCCAACCATATCACAGGCTGCATACTATTAGTTGTATATATTGTGCGAATTTGATTATTCATAAACCTAAATAAATTTATTGGGAGAGTTAAGTACTACAAGCATTAATGACCCTGATGTTGACATGACCTAAAATTTCAGGTATTAAAAATCAATATGAATATGATATTATGATCTTTACTAATGAAAATAAAATGTCTACATTTGATGATTTAATTAAATATGTTGTCCGACAAATACAGATAGCGATAAAGATTAAAAATTGTTTTAAAGATGATTTAAAGAACAAAAATTTAAATATACTTTAAAAATTCTGATCATCATTCTATTTGAAACAGAAATTTCTATATATTAACAAATCAATATGGGCTTACCCTAATAAGGATAAAGTATCAAGAGGTGACAGCAAATTCTTGGTGATGTCTGGTGGTCATGAAACTACTAAACAAGCTAACCAGAACAGCTCGTAACTGAACCTACGCGATGCCTCAACGGTAACAAAAATATTTTAGATATAGTTGTTACAAATAGGCCCGAACTATTCACGGATATTTCTACCACCGCAGGAATAAATGATCACAAAGCTGTAATTGCTACAGTAAAACTAACAACCACGCGCAGAAAGAGAAAAGAGAGGATCGTTTACAGATTCAAAAAGGCTTCAAAAGAGTGTTTTAGAGCGTATTTGAGGCATAATTACCACACCTTCTTAGTAGCAGGAGGCACCGTTGAAGAGAGGTGGCATCGATTCCTACATATACTCGGGGAAGGTATGAACTTGCATATACCGAAACGGACAATCAGGGATGAGAACGATCCCCCATGGTACACACGGGAGGTTAAAAGGTTACTCAAGAAGCAAAGGAAGATACATGCACGATAAAAAAGGACAATGCATCGGACTGATTTAGATAAGTTAGAGGAGATAAGGGGACGTGTTAAGAATGCGATGCGTCAGGTATTTAATAACTTTCGTGAAAATTCTCTTTCTAAGAGCCTCACTGAAAACCCTAAGAAATTTTGGTCGTATGTAAAAAAAGTTAGTTGTAGTGGGAACAATAAGCCAGTTCTAATAAAAGACGGACGGGAGGTTGAAGACAGCCGCGACAAGGCTACCGTATTTAACACCGAATTCAAAAATTCATTCACGCAAGAGAACATGGAAAACATCCCCACTTTACCACATCGCGTGGAATTAGAGATGGATCCGTTAGAAATTGATAGCGTAGGAATTGTAAAGCAATTAAAACTTCTGAAGTGGGGTAAAGCGGCGGTCCCCGATCATATACCGGTAAGAGTATTTTCTGAATACGCAGAGGATATTGAACCATTTCTGTCAGATATATTCCGTAAATCACTAGAAGAGAGAAAAGTACCTTCTAGCTGGAAAATAGCCCAGGTAATTCCCGTTTTTAAGAAAGGAGATCGGAGTGATCCTAGGAATTATCGACCCATATCTCTAACATCGGTCTGCAGCAGAATTCTGGAATATGTCATATGCTCAAACATAATGAAGTTTCTAGATGAGAACGAGTTACTTACACCATGTCAACACGGATTTCGGAAGAAGAGATCGTGTGAAACACAATTGGCCCTATTTTCCCACGACATAATGAAAGTTATCGATGCAGGCACGCAAGTTGATGCAGTTTTTTTGAATTTTCAGAAAGCTTTTGATTCTGTGCCACACAACCGACTTTTAGCGAAGATTCGAGCTTACGGTATTTCGGCTCAGATTTGCGAGTGGATACGTGATTTTCTAACTGGTCGATCACAATATGTCGTTGTTGACAGGGAAGCCTCTTCTAAGATAAATGTTACTTCGGGCGTTCCTCAAGGAAGTGTAATAGGTCCACTGCTTTTCTTAATATTTATAAACGATCTAGCTGACAACGTCAAATGCTGGTTGCGATTGTTTGCCGACGATGCGGTTATCTATAGGGAAATAAGGTGCTCCGAAGATTGTTTAGAAATTCAGCATGATTTGGATGCTATTTTCAATTGGTGCCGTAAATGGCAGTTAACACTTAATTGCAAAAAGTGCAAGGCAATGTGGATAAGTAAAAAGAAGAATCAGTTTGTTCACGAGTACAAAATAAACAATTCACCTGTTGACACGGTTGATTCCGTGAAGTATCTGGGGGTGATAATACAAAACATCATGAAAAGGGACATGCACATAACTTCCGTCGTAGGGAAGGCTAATTCTAAATTACGATTCATAGGTCGTATTTTGAGGAATTGTAATGCTCAAACAAAAGAGATAGCGTATAAAACACTAGTGCGTCCGCATCTGGATTACTGTTGTGGGGTTTGGGATCCGTATCACAAGGTTCTGATTGACTCAGTTGAGAGGGTGCAGAGGAGAGCCGCTAGATTCGTGACTTGTTGTTACAGCCCTTATGAAAGCGTCACAGAATTGATACATAGATTGGGCTGGGATAGTTTGGAAGACAAATGACGTAGCTTGCGTTCGAATTTATTGGAGAATATGCGAAAAAAATTAAATTTCGAGTGCAATGAAATTCTTCTTCCGCCAACCTATTTAGGTCACAATGACCAGAGGGATGAGATTAGAGAAATAAGATGCCGTACAAATACTTATATGTATTCCTTCTTTCCTCGCACTATTCGGGATTGGAATGGGCGGGTTTAGGATTGGTGCTTAGTACCCTCTGCCACCCACAATGTTTGTGATTTGCAGAGTATGGCTGTAGATGTAGATGTAGATGAACCACGTTTTCGTTGTAGAGTACAAAAAGTATAAAAACCATACCTGACAAAAAATGACTGATAATGTTGTAAATAAAAGAAACAAGTAATTACCTATCACTAATAGATATTTTGTGTGTGAGTGTGTTCAGCCAACTGACTTTTGTAGCATGTAAAATTTTATGATAGATTTCACTACTAGTATGTACATGTTGCATTTCTTCTCTTAGAAAAGCACACTAATGCTCGCGGATGGTGGGATTTATACATTTACGAAAATGTTTGAAACAGCAAATTCTGCTGACGCGGTCGCCAGTGATTCAGCTTATTAAGAATCACATAAAAAAAAAGAATAACAAAATTAAATTTCCAAGTTTAATAGCGTTCATATCTTAACCCACACCAGTCGTGAACATATATTACATCGGACTTCTAGATATATATATGTACCCGAAGATTGCAGAATCCTAAGTTAAAAACGGTTCACATTAGCAATACTTTATAAATTACACTCGCATTTTCACAACTAGAGTTCAACATTAAAAAAGAGAGTTCGGGAAAAACTCGCACATGGGTGGCGTGCCCGATGAGCTCGGCTGCCCCAGGAAGACTAGCCGGTACCACAAGTTGGGTTCGCGGGCGTTTTTAATTGTCTTCCGGTAGCCGGCATGCACTCCGGGGTCTTCCACGGTACTCCCACGGACCGGCGGGAAATTTAACATCAACTCGGCTGTATTTCAAATAGCACAGCCGGTTTTCGATCTCCCGGGCCACCGACTTTGGAAGCAGCCTCTATCATATGGCTATGCTACAGCCCCCTCAAGTTTAACATAAGATTTTGGATATTCAGACAAAATGGCCATGATGAACTTCTTCAATGGACTAATGCTCCCCAAGATTACTTACAAACTTCACTCCACATTCACTCACATACAAATTGCAACCTCGGGTTCCTATCCTAAATACCATACATAATATCCCTTTACTGATGTGGGGCTTCAATACATATTTCCAAACACGTCCTTATTAAAATGTACACAGAAAATAATTTATAAGTAACAGTAAACATCAAAATAGCTTCACAAGGAGACAGGGAAACACATCAAGATTATATCAAAGAGACCACACAATATATTATTATCTGAATTGCATCTTTTGGGGTGCGATGATTGTTCTAGACCATAGTTTTAACTGTCCATGCCAAATGTCTATTGTCACTTTTACTAAAGTATCACTTCCCTCTAAGAAAATTCTGTAAACTGAATATTAACATATTTAGAGAGAAAGAACAAAGATACAATGGTAGTCTGCTTATGCTAAATCACAAAATACACAATACAAAATCATTTATATTCGTCCAAATAAACTTAACACGAATTGTACTCCAGAGCCGTCACGAAATTTCATGTTACAATTAATATTCATGGAGTCCTTCATCAGCAACAATGGAGCAAATAACACTAATAATAATAATGATAAAAACCACTTCCTGATGCACATCCAGAACACTTATTACTCATGATTGATGTCTTCTTTGTCTTGGACGATGCTCCAGGTGTATTCTATGTGGATTGTTGACTCTCATGTTAACATACCACCTTTTACTCCCTCAGCACTGATTCATGTCAGGAACGCAGCAACATACACGGTTTATTACTCCACTTTCATTAACTCATTTTGGAGGAAACTTTATATTGGAACACCACCGTATGTCACATTAACTGTCTTGAAAGGCTTTAGTGCCACCACATTATAATTTCCTTTAACTTTACCATGTTTAGGGTGAGCCAAAGTATAGCAGTTTCCCTTGGTTCGGGAAACGACTTCATAAGGTCCCTCGTACAACAGTTTAAACTTTTTAATTTCATTGTCTATAGATGATGATTTAAAATGTGTCTTTAACAGAACTAGGTCACCTATCCCATATGCTGTGGGTTTGAGGTTCCTATCATGGGCCTCCTTTCTTCTTAAGGCACACTTCTTCAACTCTTCCAAAGCTATCTTAATCTTGTCCGGATAATCACTATCCCTCATCGGAAAGTGGAGGAGCTCATAAACAATTCGGGGAGGTTCCCTCTTAAACATGATTTCATATGGTGTTAGTGAAGTGGAAGCATGGGGAATAGTATTGATAACTCCTTCAATTTCACTTAATTCGTATGCCCACTTCTTATGGTTGTCCTCACAGTATGTCCTGAACCACCTACCAAGCTCTCTCATTACTCGTTCTATTGCATTCCCTTGTGGATGGTAGAAAGACGTCTTAACTGTTTCAATACTTAACTCTTTAAAGCATTCAGCCCAGGCTTTACTTGTGAACTGGGGTCCATTGTCTGTCAATACTTTGTCAGGTTTTCCTACCTGTGGTATATAATCATGAACTAACTTTGAACAGATTACTTTGGCTGTGGCCCTCTTCAGTGGGTACAACTATATATTTTGAGAAGATGTCCATGACCACACAAATTTGAGTTACTCCCCCACGGGACCTAGGCAGTGGGCCAAAGATATCTAAAGCAACTAGTTCATGTGGTTTATCAGGGATCACACACTGCATCTCCCCGGCCCTCCTGACGTTATCTGCTTTAGTTTTCTGACATAACTCACAACGAGAAACTACCTGCTGTATCCGCCGAGACATATTAGGGAAGTACAAGGTTTCCTTCATGATCATATGACACTTGTTTATACCATAATGGCCGTAACTAAGATGATGTTGCTTAATAAAATGGTCCACATAGTTTTCTGGCACCCATACTTTCCACTCTGAACTAGCTTCATGGTTTCTTTCTGAATAAAATTCCACTCACCTGCATGTAGTATTTGCGTAACTTTGACTGTGGGTCACTCTCAATTAACTTGTCTAATAACTCCCTTATATTGGGGTCCTTTTCTTGCTCCTCTTTCATGAACTTCAGGCAATGTTTAACCTCCTTTTCTCCATCCACTCCCTTAATGTAAAATATCCGAGCTTCTTTCCCTACTGACATTGCTGACTTGCTTTCTTCTAAACCTACTGGTAACCTTGACAAGGCATCTGCTACAAAATTTTCCTTTCCTGGAATATATTTAATATCAAAGTCATATTCCTGGAGTAGTAAGTTCCATCTTGCCAACCTTCCATGGACTAATTTACACTTCTTCAAAAACGACAGTGCCTTGTGGTCAGTATGTACTATCACCTTCCTGCCTAAAAGGAGGTAACGAAACTTTTGGAAGGTCCAAACAATAGCCAGCGCTTCCTTCTGTGTAACACAGTAGTTGCGTTCAGACTGGTTTAGAATCCGGCTAGAAAAAGCGAGGGGTTTCTTTATTATTTCATCTCCCTCTGCTATCTCTTGGAAGATCTCCACACCCAGGCCATATTCCGAGCTATCCGTGGTAATACAGATAGGAAGATTCCAATCTGGGGCACTTAGATGTACTTTCTTTAATAAACTACTTTTTACTTCTTGAAAATCTTCTTCACAATGCTCAGTCCAGTCCCAATGTGCATTCTTTTTCTTGAGTTTCCCAAAATGTGGGCTGTTCAGTATTTGACCTCTGATAAAATTTACGATAATTAATTACAAAGTCCAAGAAAACTCAACAGTTGTTCCTTGTTTTGGGGTCTTGGGAAATCTTGATAGCGTTAAGCTTTTCCTCATTGGGAGTTATTCCTGATGGAGTGATAGTATGACCCAAAATTCAATTTTGCTTGTCAGAAAAACACACTTCTTCACTTTAATAGTCATCCCCCCTTTCTTTAAAGCGGTTAATACTTCTTTAATGTACTCCAATGTTCCTCGATGGTTGAGCTTGCAATTAATATATCATCGACGTACACATGTACTTTGCTCAATAATTCCTTACCAAGGACTTGATCCAACGCACGGATGAAATTCGCGACTGCATTATTCAAGCCGAATGGCAAAACTCGGAACTGGTAACTCCGGCCTTGGTACAAGAATGCAGTATATTTCCTGGATGTTTCTGCAATTAGAATTTGCCAATAGGATGCAGTTAAATCCAAGGAAGTTAGAAATTTCTTATCTTGAAAGCTTTGTAATATTTCATCAAACCGGGGGCGGATGGTCTCTTTCAGTGACGAGAATTTTATTTAAAGTGCGAGCGTCTAAAACTAACCTGGACAGATTGGTCTGCTTTGTGACTACAACGAGTGGGTTGTTATAAGGACTCTTGGATCTTTCTATGATTTTCCATTGCAACATCCTGTTTATCTCATCATCGACTTGCTTCCTCTTTGAAACTGGAATGACGTAAGGTTTTACAAAAAAAGGTGTCGCACAATTGACGGTAAAATTGCACTCGTAACCTTTTACGAGTCCAGGCTGGTCAGAAAATACTTCCTTAAACTCGTCTATCAGATTTCTTAGCTTTGTACGGTGTTCACTGCTAACACTGTCCACTATTCTTAACTCATTCTTCTCCACCTGTCTGCTCGGTTGCATTGACAATACACAAAACCTTATAAACTTTTGAAGGAATTGGGGTTCTTTCCCACTGGCTACTGCATTTCCCCACGATAGTACATTAACTGACGCCATTTCCTTCTCCTTCCAACATTTCTTCATACTAGTTCTTCCCTTGGACCCATTAACTTGAAAATCCAATAATCCTTGTTCAAAATACAAGATGGTTTTAAAAGCACACAACCAATCGATGCCAAAAATACAATCGATCGTAAGCCCTGGCACCACAAAAACAACAAACTCAAAGAAATAGTCTTCCAACTTTACTTCTAACAACATCTGCGTTTTCACTAATTTGCTCTTGCCCCCTGTGGCAGTGATAACTGACATCCCACTTACTGGTAAGGAAACCACTTTATAGTTTCTTTGATTTGCAACTTCCAGTAAACACTCAAACAAATTTTCTGAGATGCATGAAATTTCGGCACCTGAATCCAACAATACTTCAATTTGTTTTCCACGACATGTCACTAAGATTATGGGAGCCTGGACCAACTGTTCTTCCTTCTGGAACTCTTCCTCTGCTAAGTCTTCACTCGGGTTGTTGTGGAAAATACTTCTAAGCTGGTTCCTCTGTTTTGATTGTATCGACCCTATTAACCCATCTGCCTCAGTCGGGCCAAAAACTTCGGCAGTCTTCAGTTTTTTGTATCACTACCATTAGTTTGTTGGCTTGTACCGGGATCATTTGTGACATCATTACTACTTACTACCGTTGTTGGGCTAAAGTATTCTTTAGGACTTCCCTTTCTTCCAACATTGTTTTCACTATTTCTAAGTGGTGGAGAATTCCTCCCCCCTCCGTTGGCGTGGAATTGATTTCCTCTTTCCTGATCATATGTCATTCGCCTTTCATGACGGAATTCCCGTTGATCTTTAAACTGGTTCCTGCTCTGGTAGCTCTCCTTGAATCTATCTTTAGCGCACTGGGTTTCATATCGGTGCACAAACTCACTCGCTGCCTCAATCGTTCTGACATCATGCATGACCAAAAGTTTTTGAATCTCCCCTGGCATCCTGTGAGCAACATCCAACACAATTTCTCTTTCAGGTGGTGGGTTATTCAGGTAATAACATTTGGAAGTTTCATTTAGAAGGAAATCTTTGAGTGATTCCCTCCCAGGTTGATATTTCCTGCCATACCAGAGACCCCTTTTAACTTCATGTTGCCTTTCCTCTGACCAGAAGTTATTTAGGAAACTTGCTTTGAATTCTGCATACGTTTTACAAATCTGAAGCTGCCTTTCTCCCCAAATTCGAGCACTACCCCTTAAATTTTGATATACACTGTTCATTTTTTCACTGTCATCATAAACACTGAAAATCCTGTACTTCTCAAAACTGTTGATAAAATTTACTGGATGGATCCCTCCCTTGTCACTAAAGTTCTCAATTTCTATTTTTTCTGGTATAGCCAGGGACATTGGGTTTGCCCAAAGCAACTACATGTTGCACCTGTGATTTCTTTAAATGGCACTTCACTTCTTGTAATTCTTCCCCAATTTTGGTTACTTGACTCTCGAAGTTGGGAATTTTAGTCATCTCCTCACTTAAATTCCTCACTCGCTTATCCAATATTTCACAGCTTATTGCAACTTCATCTACAGCTGCTTCCAATTGAATATACTTTTCACCGACTTCATCTACTCTTTCTGCAACTCCTTCAAGTCTTATACTCAACTGAGTATTTTGCTGTTTGATATTTGCTATATTGTTTTCATTACTATCAATTCTTTGCCTGACATTTACTTCAAGGCATTCAATTTGTTTCTGTGTCTCCTGTCTAACAACTTGGCATGACTGTTTACACTTTTCTATCTCACTGCAGACTTCATCAAGTTTCTGTGTCACCCCTTTTAATTCCTCCTTTATTTTACCCTCTAACTTTAACTCCAGAGCTGCTAGTCCATTACTGAAACTTTTATGGACATCTTCAGCATGACTTTTGAATTTATTTTGTATTTCAGTTGATTGTATTTCAAACTTAGTTTGGATATCAGTTGATAAATTTGATAACATTGTGAAAATCTTAACTATCAGGTTTGGATTATCCTTCTCAGGATCTGCTGGACCTTCAAATGCTTCAAATATTGATGCATTTGTAGTGAGTATGGGAGAGCAAGTTTCAGAGTTTGGTGGACTGCTTTCAGGAGCTGGTGACAAACTTTCATTGATTGGTATCTCGGTGTTTAAAAATACTAACAAAGGTTCCTGGCTGGGGGATCTTATTTACTAGCTTCCCCCCCATTTTCAAAACTGCTTTCCTTATTCATGGTGAAAATTTAAAAAGAGGAGAGAAAAAAAAATCGCCTATAATGGGTTTCCCTTTAACTGTTTCAATTTTTCTGCACTGCACTTATCTTTCGACGTTCTGCGCCGCTTGTGAGCCCTCCAATTTTCTTCCAATCAGTTGTTAGTTGTTATCCCGAATTATCGCTGCCGGGTCTTCCTCTGTTGTTGCGGCCGCGTAAAATATCTCCGCTCCTCGTCTTCTTTGGTTTTGGATCTTCTGGCGCACTGCTATCACTTCACAAGTTTGTTGATGTACCGTTTTAACTTTTTTCTCGTCGGTTTACTTAATAAATCACTTTATTCGTAGGTCGCGAGAGTCCTGTCCATAGGTCGCCATGTTGCATTTCTTCTCTTAGAAAAGCACACTAATGCTCGCGGATGGTGGGATTTATACATTTACGAAAATGTTTGAAACAGCAAATTCTGCTGACGCGGTCGCCAGTGATTAAGCTTATTAAGAATCACATAAAAAAAAAGAATAACAAAATTAAATTTCCAAGTTTAATAGCGTTCATATCTTAACCCACACCAGTCGTGAACATATATTACATCGGACTTCTAGATATATATATGTACCCGAAGATTGCAGAATCCTAAGTTAAAAACGGTTCACATTAGCAATACTTTATAAATTACACTCGCATTTTCACAACTAGAGTTCAACATTAAAAAAGAGAGTTCGGGAAAAACTCGCACATGGGTGGCGTGCCCGATGAGCTCGGCTGCCCCAGGAAGACTAGCCGGTACCACAAGTTGGGTTCGCGGGCGTTTTTAATTGTCTTCCGGTAGCCGGCATGCACTCCGGGGTCTTCCACGGTACTCCCACGGACCGGCGGGAAATTTAACATCAACTCGGCTGTATTTCAAATAGCACAGCCGGTTTTCGATCTCCCGGGCCACCGACTTTGGAAGCAGCCTCTATCATATGGCTATGCTACATACAGACTTTGAATTTATTCTTGGTCCACTGAAAAATTATATCACTCTTATTTTGCACAATCTGGCATCAATGTCATCCCAGCAAACAGTAACGCAATACTGGCTCCGCTTCCTCGAAATTTCATTGGTGGATATTTCATTCAGGGCCATCTATACTGCAGATTTTTCATTTCCTTAAGTCAATGCAGGAAACAATTGGCTAACAGGTAGGAATTAAGCTCCTCCCACTGACGATTCTTATTGGCAGAGCAGTTCATCAACCTTCCATTACATTTCTATAATACTTTATTAAAATTCAGATCATGAAACGTATCCCAAAAGTTTTGATTAACAGGATTGCATTAATGCGAGGCAGGAAGACGGTTCAATGCCATATATTACTATGGTTGATTAGCATAAAACTATAATGATAAGATTGTTATACTCATTATGATAATTCCTTCAGATTATATTTCACTCATATATGTGGTCAGTCCACAAATCAAGGCATATTCATGTTCCATGAGGTAGAATTTTTAGTACTACAAAACTACAGAAACTAGAAATTATTTCGGAAGAGTGTCTCTCCAAGCTGGATTGAATGAAACAGTCTTCCTTCGCTGTGTTGTATATACCTATACGAGGAAAGTAGCAACGAGAGTGCAGTGGTCCTATGGTTAGCTTTCTGGGTTGCTGTTCGAGCGGTTCCAAGTTCAAATCCAAGCAGTTCTTATATATATATATATATATATATATATATATATATATATATATTATTATTTATTTTTTTTACTTTAGAAATTTATCTTTATTTGTATTTTCTTTTTAAACGTACCGAGACTGCACATGAGTATAAGGTATCCATGATTCTTTTCTAACTGCGTCAGGGAATAAGATAAACACCTGCGAAAGTACCCAATTTTTCTTAACCAATTGCCGACGTAAGCATGAAAGGATTGAGCCAGCAGAACTGAACGATATCTACACGGGTTTCAAGCCGCGCCGAAATCATATCATCTGTCCCTTTTCAAACGACACACATGTTTCCAAAATAATTATTTCACAGTAGAACGAACATTGCGTTTCAGAAAGATATAATTTACAAGAGGAATTATTGCTCTCTTTGTAGGTGGACGATAATGATTATGCACTATATAAATAAATTAGAGTTAATCGCATAGAACTAATTATTACCACCACAACAAATCAAACGACCATTGTCACTAAAAAATTTACAACCAGATTGTTATCGTAGGACAAAAATAAATTCTTTTATAACTGGTATAAGTAATTAAAGTTAATTGAGAATCGAGCTTAAAAGTCGGGTGTTCTTAAATTACCGTTTTTCCTGTTTTCTACAATGCTGTTAGTAGTTTCTGACACTATTACTTCATGATATTTACAGCATTGGCATTTATTAAACACTGGGGCTAAATGCTCATTACTTAACAAGGCGTGAAATTACCTGCGTTATTCTTTATTTGGAATAATATAAATAAATACAAGCATTTAGCGGATGAGGATGTCGCCACTCTCATTATTGTTCTTCAGTCTCCGGTATAAAGTGGAACGCTCAAGTTTGTCACCCATCATAATCGACTCCATAACCGCCTAGGTCTCAAGGATTCAAAAAAAAAAAAAAAAAAAAAAAAAAAAAAAAAAAAAAAAAAAAACAGTCTACCGGTAAAGTAAGGTTGATAATGTCTAAAGACCGGAACACCGAGCGTGGTGGGTGAGCGGTAACGCTCTGGCTCCAGGCAAATACTGGGATGGTTTCTTATAGAAGGCCATGGCCATTCCCTTCTTTAATAACTTCAACATCGCTGAAACGTAAAGCAATAAACAAAAAAAAGGGTAGGGAGGAGGTATTGTTAATCGATTTCAAGCCAGCTGCGACCTCCTCAATAAATTTAGCCAGCTTTTTTTTTTCCTTATGATTTTACCCCTCATCGACATAGCGGTGATTATTGGCTGGGTAGGGGTAGTGGAAAGGATTTCGGCTATCCCCTTGTAAAGAACCCATTCCGGTATTCATATTGAGTGATTTGGGAAAACCTTGGAAACCACAAATCTGCATGGCCGAAGTTGGGTACGAACCAATGTCCTCCCGAATAAGAGATCAGAACGCAAACGATTTTCAGACGACGCCTAGTCATTCAAAAGCCATCACAGCACCGACAAACGCGTGTTCCGAAATGGTAATGATGTAGAAAAATAGATATTTGTTCAACCTATCAAACGGTAATTAAATAAAATAAAATAATTTGATTGTTTATCTATGAATGCTTGGGAGACGTTACTATTTGTGTTGCCCTCATGCAATGAACATGGATTCCCACCGTATTTTCAATTACCAGCTGTAAGTTGGATAATTGTGAAACCAACAAAAAGTTTTGCCATATGTGCGGCTAGTGTTAAATTATTATGTGTAGTATTTATGCGTTATAAGGGTATTCTTCCTTGCCGAAGGAAGTAGGAAAGTTAAGACTGTTTCCTGGTAAGTGGTGCCAGATTTACTTTCTGCGATGTTGCCACGATGTTCTGCCTGGTAGTAGCGCTGTAGCAATTTCCCTATACAAGAAATAGTGTCTCATAGCTGGACACACACATTGGCGAAATGAAAAATTATTTATGTTCCAGTTTCATCACAAATATTTTCATTTAACTGATTACTTCTCTCATAACAGTTCGATTCTTTATACAGATTACTATTCAATCACGGAATGTTGTATCTATATGTATATTTTTTCTTTGGTCATATAATTGATGAGGCACTAGATTCTGTAAGTCCAGGTGTCTGAGTGGTAACGCGCTGGGCTGTCAACGTGCTGGTTCTCGCTTCGAGCCCACGTGCTGTCAAATTTTTTTTCATTCTTTATCTTCTTTTCACTTGTAGCAAAATACATATCATATAAGAGAATTTATATATGTTTCATGGTCAATTGGAACAGTGGAATAGAATCATAAAATTAATGTTTTGGCTGAAATGAGAAATTGTCAATGCATCATGCGTGAGTAGGAACTGAAATCTGGTTGATTCTATGAAATATTTGGGAGTAACAATACAAAGGATCATGGAATGGGTCTTACACATTAATTCGTTAGTAGGTAGAGCTAATTCTAGGCTGCAATTCATAGGTCAAATATTGAAAAATTATTTCGTACAAACAAAGGAGATATCGTACAAATCTCTTGTGTGTCCACATTTGGACTATTGTTGTGCCATTTGGGATCCATTTCGTAAGGGATTGATCGAAAGTATAGAGAAAGTACAGAGAAGAGCCGCTCGATTCATGACCGCTTGCTACAGTCCTTATGAAAGCGTCACAGAACTTATTAGTATACTAGGCTGGGAGTCTCTGGTAGATAGACGACGCCGTTTCGTTTAAACTTATTGGTAAACATGTATACTCCCACTTTCACTCACGAGTGTAGTGAAATGCTTCGTCCACCAACCTATTTGAGCCGGAATGACAGGAAAGATAAGATTAGAGAAATAAGGTGTCGCAATGAATTCTTTTTTCCCTCGTACCATTAGGGATTGGAATGCACAACAAAGAGATTATATTTTGGTGCTGAGCATCCTCTGCCACCCACAATTTTTTTAATTGCATAGTATATATGTAGATGTAGATATAGAAAGCCAGTTTTTCAATAAATTTAATTTAACCATTACGATTTGTGCCACTCAACATTACCAATTTTTTTCTATTTCTGATGGCAATGGCAGGAGATTGATGATTGGGGCAATGATGGCAATGATGGCTGATAAAGTATTATCATCCATCACATGGTTCTAACACTGTATGGATAGAGCCCGGTGTTTCACAGTAATGAACCTTCAAATAAAAACAGTCAAAAAATTTCAAATGTGGCGTTGTAGAAGATATTCATATTTATTCTGGCAGATGAAGTATACAAAAAAAAAAAAAAAAAAAAAAAAAAAAAAAAAACAGTTGTTTTGGTAATCGTGGCCTAAGAAAGAATTTGTAGGAAGATATATTCACAGAAATATACTGGTTATACAGGATAACAGTTTTAAGAGTCCTTATTTTCATTAAATTCCACACACAGAACTATTGATTTCTGCGACAAGTCACTTCACATTTCGTAATTACGAGATTCTTCAGTTCTGCTTTTCATTTTTGTTTTAATGTTTCTTCATTCCACATACCACGATGCTATAATAATACATTCAGATTTAATGAAATCTGAATTATAAATTACTTTGGCAGCCTAGTGACAGTCTCTTTGTTGTGTATTAGGCTTGAGTCGTGGCTATACCGTGGGATCTGTATAACTGATCGTCCTTGACTACTGACATGAACAAAGTAAATTCAGTAAAAATGCATTTACACAAAGTGATTTGAATCCATGATACTGCCATTTCTTTCCATCTGCCTTAACTATTAAGCTCCCAGACTGCTGCCCATAACTGTTAAAACAAATGAATTATTATATCTCATTAGATTTGATAAATAAAGAAGACACACTTCTAGAAGGTAGTACTGAAACCGACACTGATGGCGATATACAAAAGAATGCATATACAATAATGACCAAGTGTCCATTCATTTAGTAAACTGGAAGGAAAGACCGAAAGCAAGGCCAGTGCTTACCAAAATTTCTGCCTACTTCTGCGGAAACAGGAAATTATGAATGTCCTTCTTCTATAAATAACCTGTGATTCACTTTCCTGATACTCTGCAATCAAGCACTAAGAGACACTTTATTTCACTCCAATATTCAACTATATTCTTAAATGAGAAAAAAGTGCTGTAATGTTTTTACTTGTAGATTTTTTAAGACTGTCGTCTAGATTATTCATAAAATTCCTCCATTCATTCTATATGAATATTCATTGTGTTTGAGAATATAAAAAAGTACCCAAATTTATTTTAATCTAGACAGAAACAACAATCCGAGCGAATGATGGTCTGATAAAAGCTAAAGCAGCTTAGCAGAACTGTAATACTTCAATTATTCGATGTGTTAAAGACCCTTGTATTTATTAGTTTACACTGATATGGGTGGGCCGAGATCTCCAGCTAATGAATTTCAATAAAATCAGAGGATCTACCCAATAACGAGTCTTCTGAAGTGGTGAGGTTGAAAATACAGTGTTTCAGAATAACAATTGATGTCCAAGTGTATGGTGCAATATCAATTTACGCCCATATTTTAGCGAAATACAATTAAAAACAGTAGAATTTTTCACAAATACATATATACGTCTGTAAAAGATTATATATATGACTTAGTTTCTTGTAATATTTATTCTGACGCTTTAATAACTAAAGCAATCGCTTCTTTTCCGTTACTTAACTTTTCACTTCTCCGAACTAAGCTACTGCAGATTTTAGTCGTGCTCTTGGTGTTGTAATTTTGATGTTACTGTCAACCGTAATATAATAACAAAATGTACGAGTATTGATAGAAGTTTAATCATTATGAATTCTTGAAGCAGTCAGAATATCTTGCGAATCTATATTCCGTACAATCCAGTCAAGGGAATGCTGCGCATTTAATGCTGTGTGTAAACAGCCCAACTTACTTATGATTATTCGACACATCACATGCAGAGTGTAACAGAGATATAGTATAAATCCTTATATTTAATTACAGTGTGGCTCTACATAGTGCTAACTTCAACTATCAGCTGACACGAAATTTTTACTTACCAACATAGTAGTTTATCTGTTACCAAAATGTTACACAAAATAAGTGTCACTATTTCTACCTGCTATTTTATGATTTTTATCTTGGGACAAAATCTTTCAAAAATTTAGAAACTGATAGCTTTTAGCTTAGAATAAATGAAACATAGAATATTTATAAAACCATTTCTCTTCCTCGTGAATGTTACGACGTCCATATGCTGACTATTGTTCATCTACAACTATGAGGAAACAAACTACTTGCTTGAAACTTTGGCTAAATCAATTTACATCCAGTATCCTGGTTTGTATTGTAACACTGGATTGTTACTCATTTCAGTATTCTGAAATGGATTGTGTTTGACTTTAGCATCACTTCAGCATACAATGAGTTCTAAATTAAAACTTGATTGCGTTATTATTCAGTAAACGAATAGCAAATTAATCCAATAATATTTTGGTTGAATAAAGGATTAGAAACTATATTGTTTCATTGATGGAATTATATGGATGTTTGAGTGATCTATTAATATCAAAAAATTTTGAGCCTCACTTTTAAAAATGATTATCAGTAATGTTTAGATGCCATTAGAAATCATATATTTACATTAATTCATAGCCGAACGAACTTGATGAAGGGTAAAGTTCATCAGTGACATTAGACAGTATTCAATTCACAATCACGATCCAGCCATCAAAATTTCGGTTTCAATAAAAAAAAAAAAATAAAAAAAAATCCAAAATTGCTCAAAGGAATGTGTAATTGCCCCTTCTCAAGGGCCGTGGCCGTATATTTTTTTTTTTTTTTTTTTTTTTTTTTTGTTTTACGTTGCTTAAAAACTAATCTTTTCCGAGCCATTGCAATAATAATGACTTTAATAAAGAATAACAAGGAAAATAAATTTGGATTGCTTAATAGGTACATGTAGACATGTGTAGCTTTTGCCTCTCATTAAGTGTATAATATGTTTTCACTGTCCCAGTATACAGGCCACACAAGAAAAACATAACGCTCATAAAACCACTCTTGGCCGCGGCCTGACTTGAAACGTGGAGACGCGAGACAACACACTAGCTTCCGGGATCAGTATGGCATTTGAGCCACTTACAGTACCATCCCCGCTGGATTACCAGAGATGGAAGCTAGGGTAACAACAACTTATAACCAGCCTGGCATTATCTTTCCTCCTTCCTCAATTTTCCTGTTTCTATATTGCAATTTCAGATTTCGGAAATAACGTTATCATATCATTATATATATATATATATATATATATACATATATATATGCTACGGTTAACAATTTGGCTCCTTACTGCAGACCGAACTTATTACGGACTCCCGGAGAGAGCGGTCAACGCAATAGGACAAGGAAGAATAACTCGAAGCCACGAATAACGCCCAATTGAGGATATACATCAATAATATAATTACTGATCACAAGTAGGAGCATCATTTTGTTAAATTCGGAACCTCCCATTAGCATGTTATTGGTCAATCATTATTTTTTGTTTTCGTAAGACTAACTAACTACTCACATTTTCAGTTCTTATTTGCTTGCTAATACCACTGTCTCCAACAGGAACATTAGCTACAGAAACCACACATTAGTATGATTTAGGTCCTTGTTTATTTTTAAACAGCCATCATTGCCCCAATCATCAATCTCCTGCCATTGCCATCAGAAATAGAAAAAAATTGGTAATGTTGAGTGGCACAAATCATAATGGTTAAATTACATTCATTGGAAAACTGGCTTTCTACATCTACATCTACATATATACGCTGCAATTAAAAATATTGTGGGTGGCAGAGGGTGCTCAGCACCAAAATATAATCTCTTTGTTGTGCATTCCAATCCCTAATGGTACGAGGGAAAAAAGAATTCATTGCGGCACCTTATTTCTCTAATCTTATCTTTCCTGTCATTCCGGCTCAAATAGGTTGGTGGACGACGAAGTGAGTGAAAGTGGGAGTATACATGTTTACCAATAAATTTAAACGAAACGGTGTTGTCTATCTACCAGAGACTCCCAGCCTAGTATACTAATAAGTTCTGTGACGCTTTCATAAGGACTGTAGCAAGCGGTCATGAATTGAGCGGCTCTTCTCTGTACTTTCTCTATACTTTCGATCAATCCCTTACGAAACGGATCCCAAATGGCACAACAATAGTCCAAATGTGGACACACAAGAGATTTGTACGCTATCTCCTTTGTTTGTTCATTACAATTTTTCAATATTTGACCTATGAATTGCAGCCTAGAATTAGCTCTACCTACTAACGAATTAATGTGTAAGACCCATTCCATGATCCTTTGTATTGTTACTCCCAAATATTTCATAGAATCAACCAGATTTCAGTTCCTACTCACGCATGATGCATTGACAATTTCTCATTTCAGCCAAAACATTAATTTTATGATTCTATTCCACTGTTCCAATTGACCACGAAACATATATAAATTTACTTATATGATATGTATTTTGCTACAAGTGAAAAGAAGATAAAGAATGAAAAAAAATTGACAGCACGTGGGCTCGAAGCGAGAACCAGCACGTTGACAGCCCAGCGCGTTACCACTCAGACACCTGGACTTACAGAATCTAGTGCCTCATCAATTATATGACCAAAGAAAAAATATACATATAGATACAACATTCCGTGATTGAATAGTAATCTGTATAAAGAATCGAACTGTTATGAGAGAAGTAATCAGTTAAATGAAAATATTTGTGATGAAACTGGAACATAAATAATTTTTCATTTCGCCAATGTGTGTGTCCAGCTATGAGACACTATTTCTTGTATAGGGAAATTGCTACAGCGCTTTTACCAGGCAGAACATCGTGGCAACATCGCAGAAAGTAAATCTGGCACCACTTACCAGGAAACAGTCTTAACTTTCCTACTTCCTTCGGCAAGGAAGAATACCCTTATAACGCGTAAATACTACACATAATAATTTAACACTAGCCGCACATATGGCAAAACTTTTTGTTGGTTTCACAATTATCCAACTTACAGCTGGTAATTGAAAATACGGTGGGAATCCATGTTCATTGCATGAGGGCAACACAAATAGTAACGTCTCCCAAGCATTCATAGATAAAGAATCAAATTATTTTATTTTATTTAATTACCGTTTGATAGGTTGAACAAATATCTATTTTTCTACATCATTACCATTTCGGAACACGCGTTTGTCGGTGCTGTGACGGCTTTTGAATGACTAGGCGTCGTCTGAAAATCGTTTGCGTTCTGATCTCTTATTCGGGAGGACATTGGTTCGTACCCAACTTCGGCCATGCAGATTTGTGGTTTCCAAGGTTTTCCCAAATCACTCAATATGAATACCGGAATGGGTTCTTTACAAGGGGATAGCCGAAATCCTTGCCACTACCCCTACCCAGCCAATAATCACCGCTATGTCGACGAGGGGTAAAATCATAAGGAAAAAAAATGAGCTGGCTAAATTTATTGAGGAGGTCGCAGCTGGCTTGTAATCGATTAACAATACCTCCTCCCTACCCTTTTTTTTGTTTATTGCTTTACGTTTCAGCGATGTTGAAGTTATTAAAGAAGGGAATGGCCATGGCCTTCTATAAGAAACCATCCCAGTATTTGCCTGGAGCCAGAGCGTTACCGCTCACCCACCACGCTCGGTGTTCCGGTCTTTAGACATTATCAACCTTACTTTACCGGTAGACTGTTTTTTTTTTTGTTTTTTTTTTGAATCCTTGAGACCTAGGCGATTATGGAGTCAATTATGACGGGTGACAAACTTGAGCGTTCCACTTTATACCGGAGACTAAAGAACAATAATGAGAGTGGCGACATCCTCATCCGCTAAATGCTTGTATTTATTTATATTATTCCAAATAAAGAATAACGCAGGTAATTTCACGCCTTGTTAAGTAATGAGCATTTAGCCCCAGTGTTTAATAAATGCCAATGCTGTAAATATCATGAAGTAATAGTGTCAGAAACTACTAACAGCATTGTAGAAAACAGGAAAAACGGTAATTTAAGAACACCCGGCTTTTAAGCTCGATTCTAAATTAACTTTAATTACTTATACCAGTTATAAAAGAATTTATTTTTGTCCTACGATAATAATCTGGTTGTAAATTTTTTAGTGACAATGGTCGTTTGATTTGTTGTGGTGGTAATACTTAGTTCTATGCGATTAACTCTAATTTATTTATATAGTGCAAAATCATTATCGTCCACCTACAAAGAAAGCAATATTTCCTCTTGTAAATTATATCTTTCTGAAACGCAATGTTCGTTTTACTGTGAAATAATTATTTTGGAAACATGTGTGTAGTTTGAAAAGGGACAGATGATATGATTTCGGCGCTGCTTGAAACCCGTGTAGATATCGTTCAGTTCTGCTGGCTCAATCCTTTCATGCTTACGTCGGCAATTGGTTAAGAAAAATTGGGTACTTTCGCAGATGTTTATCTTATTCCCTGACGCAGTTAGAAAAGAATCATGGATACCTTATACTCATGTGCAGTTTCGGTACGTTTAAAAAGAAAATACAAATAAAGATAAATTTCTAAAGTAAAAAAAAAAATAATAATAATTATTATTATTATTATTATTATTATATATATATATATATATAAGAACTGCTTGGATTTGAACTTGGATTTGAACTTGGAACCGCTCGATCAGCAACCCAGAACGTTACCCATAGGACCACTGCACTCTCGTTGCTACTTTCCTCGTATAGGTATATACAACACAGCGAAGGAAGACTGTTTCATTCAATCCAGCTTGGAGAGACACTCTTCCGAAATAATTTATTGATTCTGTAGTTTTGTAGTACTAAAAATTCTACCTCATGGAACATGAATATGCCTTGATTTGTGGACTGACCACATATATGAGTGAAATATAATCTGAAGGAATTATCAAAATAAGTATAACAATCTTATCGTTATAGTTTTATGCTAATCAACCATAGTAATATATGGCATTGAACCGTTTTCCTGCCTCGCATTAATGCAATCCTGTTAATCAAAACTTTTGGGATACGTTTCATGATCTGAATTTTGATAAAGTATTATAGAAATGTAATGTAAGGTTGATGAACTGCTCTGCCAATAAGAATCGTCAGTGGGAGGAGCTTAATTCCTACCTGTTAGCCAATTGTTTCCTGCATTGACTTAAGGAAATGAAAAATCTGCAGTATAGATGGCCCTGAATGAAATATCCACCAATAAAATTTCGAGGAAGCGGAGCCAGTATTGCGTTACTGTTTGCTGGGATGACATTGATGCCAGATTGTGCCAAAGAAGTGTGATAGAATTTTTCAATGGCGGCCAAGAATAAAGTCAAAGACTGTACACATTACTCACATGTCTGCTGGTTGTGAAACTGCCTTCCAAAAATGTAAATTTGAACCAGTAAAATTAATGATAGGTCTGAGAGCCCAAAAATAAGGATTTTAGTTAAAGTTAATAACAAAACATCACCATCACTCACCATAGTAGAAGGCACAAGAGCTGAGACATGCATGAAAGAAACATACAAGATTTACAGATTCATTCGATATTTCTTTTTGAAACCATATTAATGCAGAGAAAGATAGGAAATAAACACCACTGAGCAAGGAACATGGTCCATGGTGGTTTTAATTTCAAACAGAGTACAGGGAGAGAGGGTAGTGATTTGAAAGGAATACACTAGCATTAAATCCAAAAAAACTAAATTTAGTCTACAACCCTGAAGGTGGCATATTAAGCTATTGTGTCAGAGGCAGGACAGTCAGTTCCTTTCGTCTTGGACCTATATTTTGATGTGGAATCCAAACCACAGAATGTTCTGGCATAGCTCATGTAATTAAACACTACTCTCAAAAATTACTGTACCCACATGGATTTGAACCCAGGACAATATCACGATCTTTTGAAAGAAAGCGCCTTAACCACTGAGCTACCAGCTACCAGACAAAATATCAGTCTAATCATCAGCAGGCAAACAGTGCAGATAGCAATATGATGTAGTAGATTAAATAAGTAAAATAAATAAATAAGCAAAAACATGAAAATTGAAACAAAAAAATATGAAGTTAAACATCACCTCAGGCTAGTGGTGGCTCAAATTCAGTAGTGGGGCTAGAAGAAGGGAGAGGATAGACAGAAGGAAAAGTTAAAGCACTGACTGGGCTTACCAGTTTGTACTGTTAGGCAAGCTCTCACCTTCTGAGTTCAAAGGTGCTGCTGCTGTTTAGGAGTACTCTTATAGCACAGACTGTGAAGCAAGAATTAAAATTATTTGTGTCATAGGAGATGGCATTAACAGTTACTGGTTGGTTTGGATTCTGGATTAATACTGTCTGTCAGTGGCCTTTTATTCTTATAGCTAGTGGATTGATAGTCTAACATTTGCCGAAAGTCGGGCAGTGATTACACGTTAACTAGTATATTAAATGAGAGGTTTCTAATTCCTTTTCAGTACTCAGTGCCCATTACTTCATTTTCGCTGTAGATTGTAATCATCACAAAATGTGTATTTTAATTTTTATTTTGTTTCATTGATTTGTGATAGCAAAACAACAGAGTGGTAGTCATTGTATGAACTGAAGAGACAAGTAAAAAAATTTAAAATATAATCATTTACTCATCAGAGCAGAACTGGTCAGCCAAAACTGCGTTTGAACATTGGCAAGTGTTATACTGGAGCTTGCATTACAATAGGTTATGGTGGAGGAGGAATGCATGAAAATTTTTAATAAAGAATAAAAATAAAATAATAATAATAAATTAATTTTATTTGTAGTTGTGTGTAAAAACTATCTCCAAGAAAATTCAAGAGTGCTAAATAACTGAACTATTTTACATATGTGTAAAACTATTAAGATTTGTAGGGACTAATTGTTTCATTAAATTAACCTTAGGATCAGTCACCTGAAACCTAACCTAAAATTCTTTTAAGTTATGATGATTTCGTGACATTTCTTGTGCCAATATGTTTAATCAAGTGAGCCCACAGTATGATTGACACATGGCTGATAAGGAGTTAATTTTTGTTCACATGGAGCGGATTGTGGTATTATTACTATTCCTCCAATAGTTAATGTTTTTCATATTCTGTAACTAATAAAATAATCAGACAAACTTATAACAGTAAGCCAAAACTGGCAGGTAGTGAACTCACATAAAAATAATTAAATCTGATGAATATAATAGTGTTTTTCTGAATCATAAAATTGTATTTCTTGCTATTTAATTTATGGTTACCGCTGTTTTGACTGTTGTGACTATGAGTTCAAATTATTAACAGTACAGCAATTTGTCTGTACATAATTTTGATATAAAAGTAAAAGATCCAAAACATTTGTACTGGTGTAATTATTAAAGAATAATTATTAATTTAACATACAACTGTGGAAGAAATGACCTACAATAATCACATATCAAAAATACTTGCTCAGCTTCAAGCTCCAACCATAACAGTACCAATGTATTTGATAGCAATCCAAGGGGTCTTTCAGAAATTTTATTTTTAGGCAGCCACTGTACGGACTGAATAGTGTGGCACACGTAATGGGAAGGAAAGATCCAATAGATCAAGTTATCTTATATAGTATAATTATTTTACTCATCCTTCATTAGTCGGTGCTGTATCCATGGGTTATGTTACTTGTAACATATCAACAGATATCAAATCACTTGTTGTAAGGCCAAGTTAGGTGGACAAATGAAAATATTTTGGCCTCACATTTGGGAGGACCTGGGTTAGAATCCCCATCCGGTCATTCAGATTTCAATTTTTCATGGTTACTCCAAATCACTCCAGGTGAATGCTGCAGTAGTTTGTTCAAAAGGCCATGGCTCAATTATGTTGCCTCCTGACCTTTCCCACCTCTGATGATGTCAACATTGATTAGGCATAAAGCCATTAGCAAAAAGGAATAAAAACTTATTGTAAGTAAGTTTGTGCTATACTCAGTATCTGAGAACATGGATCATGTTATCCCTTTATAGTAACTTCCCTGGGAGATGTAAATATGGTGGTTAACCTGTTGCCTTGTGTGAATGCCTGTGATGATGTTTGTATTTGTTATAGTGTATTGTGTAATGGATGAGAGAAAAAAGAGGGGAGTGTGGGAAATCTTGAGAATTTTGTATAGCAATTGTAGTACTGGTGGTTTCAGTGTTTTAGTTAAATGTGTAAATTTGTTAAATGAAAGTATCAGGTGTAATTAATTCATAAAGGAGCTGTTTCTTACTTCCCAGTAATTGGGGTTAGGTTATAAGCATATTTACTAACAACAAACAAATTAGGAGTGAAAACTGCTGCACTAGTGTTTGGGTGATATATATAAGTGCAGGAGTATTACTGAGGAATAAAAGTTTTAGTATAAAACATGTAGGAAAGGTGTTCAGAATAATTGATGAGCATGTGTGAATCACAACAAAAAATTACACTGCGAGGGAGGCTACTAACAGGTTTAGGCTTAAAATGGCATTAATTAACTGATAATCTGAGAGAAGTGGACATATCACTTTCTTAATAGAAAAAAAGGTATTTGTCATTTAACAGTATAATGGAGTGTGTTTTTAGTTATTGGCTGTATTGTTTTGTAGCAGAACAAATGTGTTAGAGTTTTGTAAACAGATCATAACAGTAGTTTTCTAGAGTATTCAGGCAAGTATCGATGTTTAAAGTAATCTGCATGTGCGTAAAATTTAGGCATTGTCTAACCGTCTATTTTATGACCTTAACATATAGCACTGTTTAGTAGTATTGTTCCAGCATAATAGTATTCTATTATTGTCTCAGTTTACAGTAATAAAGTAGTAGGTGCTGCATGAGTAGTATTAGTTTAATTTACCTAACTAGGGAGTCGTCAGAGAGAAAAATCATGCCTGAGATATGTGGCACCTTGTGCAGGATGGTGGTGAGAGGTTTGGTTTGCAATGAGTGTAAGAAATGATTTCACTGGGATAAGTGTAGTGCATAGGGTAAATGTGAATTAAATGAGGCTCTTCCATGATGTTTTCCTCTATGTTTCAGGGATAGGAAACTTGCAGAGCAGGGTTGGAAGATGGCAGAGAATGATAGGAAGATGGCAGAATAGGGTAGGAACATGACTGAGCAGGTTAGAAAACTTGCAGAGCAGGAAGGAAAGATTGGGGAGATGGAAGAGGTTATCAGGATCCTTCAGGCTCAGTCTATTGAAGTGGAAAGAAAAGGTTGTGGGGAGATTGAAAAGAAGGGTTGGGAGCTGGCAGCAGGTCGTAAGGCAAATAGGTAAAAACTTAATTAGGGGTGCCTGATACATATCTTAGAAATTGTAGGTAGAAATAGGCTTGACTTGTTACCAGAGTCAGGAGGAGAAGAATCTCATGTAGATGTAGGCATAGCTAAGATGCAGTAGACCTGTAGGACTAGATGCATGTAAAGAAAAAGGTTCTGCTGCTAGGTAGTAGTCATCAGTCATCATAGATGTGTAGTCCCACTTCTGCAGAACCAGCTGAGTGAAGGCTACCAGATCACAAGTTTTTCAAACCTAGTGCAGCATTAGGATAGGTAATAGAGGATTAATTCATTAGGGTTTCGCTAAGGAGGATAGAGTAGTGACAGTGGGGGGGAGGGGTGCTGGAAATAGTATTGATAGAAATGAGAGTTATAGCATAGAGATTGACCTGAGGAAGGTGGTGAAGGAGGCGCAATATACTGGGGGAGGAGCTCATACTGGTCTTGAGTCGCCATGATAGGTCACATTTGAACCATGCTGTAAGGCAGATAAATGTGGAGATCAAGATGCTGCTCACAGGAAGGTGGGGTTGTACCTGTGGATACCATTGCTAGGTGTGATTTCACTAAGCATGGCCTACACCTAATTAGAAGGGGGAAAGGGTCACTTTCTGGGCTATTAGCTAGATCTCTAAGGGAGCCCTCTTTCGTTTATGATGGATTAAGGATGGTGCCTTTTTTTAGATTAGATGCTGATGGTGTAGGCTTAAAAATAGGTGACCAAAGAGATGTCATAAATAAGTAGAAGCTGAGGAAAAAATGAAAGACAGGTTCACAAATGGTAAGATGATGAGTAATGTTAAAATTATAACAAAGGCCGATATAAGTGAGCTGTAGGAGTATAATGAAGAAGTAATATGGTTTGGTATCTTAATAGAGTTACATAAACCACAAGAAGTTATCAGGGTAGAGTCTTGGTTCAAAGAAGAAGTGCTAGACAATGAACTTTTTCCTGTTTGTTATAGGATGTACCGTAGAGACAGAGGAGGAATAGGTGGAGGGGTCTTCATACTGGTTATTAAAGATTATTACAGTTCACTGGTATTAACAGATGATAATTATGAGTTAGTAGGGGTAGACTTCTGGGGTGAAACAAAAGAAAATTGGTCATTATTGGTGGGGACTGGTGGTCTACTGGTAGGAAATTAAGGTCAATAATACAAGGGAGCAGAGGGAAGGAGGCTTTAGACAAGTAGTACGAGGGGACAAAACTTGTTGGATAACTTCTTAATGAAGCCTGATGATAAATTTGTGGGGTCTCATGTTATAGAAGGAATTAGTGACAATGAAGCAGTTATGATGTATATTAGAAGGTTAGTAAACTAGTGACCAAAAGTGAAAGTGGTTATAGATACAGTTATAGGAAAGCACACACATATCAATGAACTGAATAGATATTTCTGAGAAAGATTCAGCATTTGTAGAAAGGGTGCCAGTACACTGAAAAGGAGCAGGGAAGCATTCAAGGAGATAGTAAGAACGATGGAATAAATGTTTGCTCGAAAACAAAGAATATAGGTACAGAACTTGCTTACTATAATACGGAGGTGAGGAGGCTAAAGAGGTTGGTAAAAGAGAACACAATAGATTTAAGAGACATCAAAAAAGCAGAGTAATCTTGAAACAACTAGACAAGAGGTTAATAGCAAGAAAAAGGGGAGCTAAAGATGGGTTTATGAAAAATATTGTAACTGCAGGGGGGGGGGGGGGCAAAGGAGGTGCATCTAGGAATTTCTATGGCTGTGTTAGAAAACTGACAGGAAGGGAAGGTGTACGTACGCAATTGTTGGTAAAGATGGGAAAGAAGTTACCATGGATTTGCAAAAGGCAGAGATACTAAGTAATTGGTTTCATCAGCTCATTAAGGAATATCATTCTGGTATTGGAGGGGGAAAATCAGAGGAGGAGATACACTACCTAAGTAGCAATGAACAGACTAAAACATTGGAAATAAATCCTGAAGGTTTTATTCGCAAGATATGAAAACTGAAAAAGAATAAGAAGATGGTCTGGATAATATTACCACAGATGTGTAAATGATTTTGGGATATGACATTGTACTTTATCCAGTAATATTATTTAGATTGAGTTTGGAGACTTGCTGCTTACCAGAAGACTGGAAAAGTACTATAGTAGTACTAGTCCTTAAAGGGGGTGAGACAAACAGAGTTGTAAATCAGGGCCGGCCCAAAAAAAAGTCGCCCATTTGACCTGAGGGAGAGCCCATCCAATGAATTAGCTGCGGGGCTCCAAACCATTGCATCACTGCTAAAAATGCTTACTTGTTGCCCGAGAATCCTGTTGAAAATAAGAGTCAATTAGTCTAGCATCAATGATTGGAAAGTTGAGGGAGAGATTGATATTCAACTGCATCAGGAATGTCTGAGAGGGAAGGAACTGGTTTAAAAAATAGCAACATGGAGTTAAGAAAGGACACTGATCTGAATCTCAGTTAGTGGACGAGGGAGGCCAGGTTGATAGCATAGCACTGGATCTATCCAAAGCATTTGACAGAGTGAGCCATAAAATGGTGGTAGATCAGGTAAAAACCACTGGAGTGGATGAAATAGTTACTTATTGCGTGGTGGAATTCTTAAAAGGAAGAAATTAATGAGTTGTGGTGGGTAATACAGTATCAAAAGAGGTAAAAGTTAATATAGGAGTGCCTCAGGGTATTGGGACCATTACTGTTCATTATTCTAATGAATGATTGTATTGATGGGTTGAAGTGAGAAGTTAGATTGTTTGTAGATAACATAATGTTATACAAGGGGATTAAACAATAGAGGACTGTGAGTAGCTGCAAGAAGATGTGAACAGGATAACTAGCTGGACAATTAAACATGTAATGAAAATAAATTCCAAGAAGAGTCAGCTATTTAGGTACATTAATAAAAAAAGGTTAAGATTTTCTATTATTATAAGTTAATGAACGATTTGCTTGTTGAAGATCCTAATTGTAAATATCTTGGCATAACTTTTGATATTAAACTCAATTTGGCAGGATTAATTGGGCAGGTTGTAGGAAGAGGTTTTAAAGTTCTTTATTTATTGACGAGGGTGATGAGGGGATGTACGAGGGAAGTTAGATAATTCGGTTACAAAATCTTGGTCAGATCACTGTTGGAAAATGGTGGAGTGGTGTGGGACCCACATTATGAGTATCAAATTCAGGAGTTGGAGAGGGTTCAAAGGAGAGCAGCTAGATTTGTTTGCAGAAATTACTGAAGAATGTAATCAGTAAGTAATAATGCTGAAGAAGCTGGGTTGTGAGTCATTGGAAAACGGAAGACAAGTGAAAAGAGTGTTAGGTTTGTTCAAGGCTTATAATCATGAATATGAATGGATGTATATTAGTAGAAAAATTAGGAGTTCTATATGGAGGAGAAGAGATGATGATAATCGTAAACTGGCAATTGATTTCAGGTGAAAGGAAGTGTGAAAAAAAAATTATTTTGTAGCTATGGAAATCAGGGACTGGAATAAATTACCAAACAAAATAATGGACAGTTTACCAAATACACTCAAGGTATTTAAAGTTTCAATTCATAAAGGGTAGGTGTATGTAGTTGGGAGGAGAAAGTAAATAAATAAATAGGAAATAAATAAATAAATCAAGACATAGGACATTTCCAGGTGGAGTGTGTGTGCTCCATTGCAATTGAAATTATAATAATAATAGTAATTACTAGCTGTTACCCCCAACTTTGTAAGCATGGACTTAAAATTTAATTGCTAGAATTGGATATACAAGGCTGTAAGTTATGAAAGATTTGTCCCACACAATACCAGCTCAGTATAATGTGTCAATGAAGCCATCACCATAACATTCTACCATAGAACCTGTCTCATGAAGAGAATGAATTTGCAATATGTTTCATTTATGAGTGCAATTAAATACTTCGTCCACCAACCTGTTTAGGTCACAATGACAGGAGAGATAAGATTAGAGAATTAAGATGCTGTTATGATGCTTATATGTATTCTTTCTTTCTTTGGACTATTCGAGATTGGAATGCCCAGCGTTAGTTTCGGTCTAAATCACCCTCTGCCAACTACAATATTTGTGAACTACAGAGTATGGATGTAGATATAGATCTAGAAAATAGAAAAAAAACTGAGTTGTATGTAGGTGGGAGGAGTGGGGGAGGGAATTAACTTAGAGCAGATTTAATTTCAGCTTGGTCTTCTCATCTTTCTTCAGCATGAACATCAGAGTATTGTGTTCTAATAACTTTACCGTTATAATAATAATAATTCCATGTGGTCGTAATGACCTGATGACAGGGTTTCTATTGGCTGCGCATTCCGCCCCTGTCGTAGCCGCCTGAACCTAGCCCAGCAATCCTGCCAGTTGTAGGGGATCTACAGTTTAATGTGGAATCCCAACCACGGAAGCGTTCTGGCATACTTCACATTACACAGCAAGCTGTGTCAGAGATGAAGACCAGGTTAAATGCCTATGAAACTCCCCGCCAAGACAGGGATTTGAACTGGGGACCTTTCGATCTCCAGTCAGACACCTTAACCACTGAGCCACCAGGCCGCTTTTACTTTAGCCTTAGGTCTGGTTTATACTTGCAAGGCATGTCGAAAAAAAGACAAAATATAATGATGCCAGATACTTTTATGTAGACACAAAATATGGTGCAGCACATATCAACATCTATACTAAATAATAAGTTTTGTTTGTAAACGAATTTAATTAACAGATCATTCACAAACTGACTGTGAGAGAAGTACTTCTTGAGGGACTGATGTAACAGTACAGACTGACACAAGCATCCAGCTGTCTTTCCCCATTCAATAAGTTATCAAAATTTCATGACAAAAACTGTTATTCTTACTGATGCTTTGATACAGTGAAAATGTAGCCATCCCGTTGTTTCAATACTTGGCTCTTCTTGGCTTCTGATGGTTTGAAACCTATTGTTACTTCCTCGATTGATGTGCCTCATAACATCATCATCATAATCACTATTGTCATCATCTTATTTGGGTAAGGGTGTCAGGGACTGGAACAAATTACCAAGTAAAGTGACAAATAAATTACCAAAAACGGTGAAGGAATTAAAAATTAAAATTTTTAAATTGCAAATGTAGATAGGGGAGGAATTTAACACTCAAATTATATAAGATTATTAAAAAAAAGTGGTAATGAGATGACTAAGGGAACTGACACCGGAGCGTGTGCTCTACTGCAATTAAATTAAATTATTATTGTGATCATCAAGGAGATATCCACTACAATGGATATACCCACATAAGCACATCATGTTGTAAGCAATATTGCTTACCCAACATTTGCAAGAGAGGTGTACCATTAAATCTATTATGTGCCATTGGAACACTAACTTACTAGCTGTAAAATCTCCATACTCACCTTCCTAGCCTCTCTATAGACCGGTGTTTCCATCATGTCAAGGACTCAGCTAAAATTGTGGAGACCATCATCACTTTAACAATTTCAGATTCTACTGTCTCAGTCAGTTTTGATGTTGTCTCCCTCCTTTACCCATGTTCCAGTAAAGGAAATATTGTTCTAGATATGTTGTCACTTTGAGCTGAGTATTATATACCTTTTTGACCACGTGTTCACTTCCATATACTTCATGTATAGAAGGTGGTTCTATAAATAATCTGATGGAGTGCCAATGGGGTCTCTGCTCTCACTGGTGGAAGCAAATCTCTATGTAGAGGGTTTTGAAGAGAGGGCACTTGAAGAGTGCTACACTCAGACCAACCTGCTTTTACCATTCCACTGATGATACTTTCGCAATGTGACCACACAGTAGCTAGGCCTTAGAAGAATGCCTTTAACATCTTAATGGAATTCATCCAAACATATGGATTACAATGGAAGTAGGAAAGGCATAGAGTGAGTATTATTTTGAACCCTGACAGCCTGCCAAAAGAAATTAAACACCTACTAACTGAAGACTGTCTTAAGATATAATGGCCACTCAGAGCGAAAGGTAGAAAGAGCAATTATTCCAATACCACTGATACTGTTGATCAAGAAAGTAGAATCCTGGAAAATTCTCACTTTTCACCTACATGCTGGTAAACACATCACGAAAAATAGGAAGGCTTCTAGAATGGTGAGGGACAAAAAGTATTTTCCAGCCTTCCACCATGATACATGACATTTTTTGTCTGGTCAGGGATTACCAAAACCTTAGAATATCTTTAAATTTATACCATCCTTTGTTAGTGCTGCAAAGCTAATACTGATCAAATAATCAGAACCTTAGAGAGATGCATAAGAGAGCATAAATGACATATGAGACTCTTGAAATTTGACAAATATACAACAGTCATGCAGTATATTGATGAACAGAAAATAAAGTTTAATAAGAAGGTCGTGCTATCCCAGGAACTTGGACTTGGTCATAGTGAAGCATTGAAAATTTGATTGGGTTTTCCATGGTTTCCCCAAATCATTCCAAGTAAATGCCAGAATGGTTCCTTCAAAAGACCATGGCCAAATTCCTTCATGTTTCTTGACCCCATTCCTCTCCTGCATCTAATTGGAATAAGAAGGATTTACTGGGCAAGTAAACTTAAAATCTGACAGGAGTAGTTCTTGACAAATCACTTCGACCATTCTGACCTAGGTTTTCCATGGTTTTCTCAGATCACTCAGGGCAAATGCCAGGACGGTTCCCCATAATAGCCCATAGGTGTCTCCTGCCATATCTTGTATACCCCTTCCAAACTATTACACTTTCAAATAGGTGCAATGCACCCTCTGCCACACACTTTTAGTGAATCGCAGAGTAATAATAATAATAATAATAATAATAATAATAAATAATTATATTCCATTGAGTGAAGAGGCAAAAAAGCTACCTATAGCACCCAATATTGATGCGGGTATACCTGTGGTGAGCAGTAATGCTCTGGCCTTACATTCAGGACGACGTCTGTTCAAATCCCCATCTGATCAACCAAATTTGGGCTTTCCATGGTTTCAGGTGAATGCCAGGATGATTCCTTCAAAAAGACCATGGCTGAATTCCCTCCCATTCCTTGCTTTCCTGCCTCTAATCATATTGCTGTCAACAAGGCATAAAGCTAGAATCAAAAGGGGAGGGGGGGGGGAAGAACCCACAGGCTTAAAACCATCGGCAGTCGAGCAATATACTGAAGATGAGTTTAATTACAACATCTGGCTGGAGATACATTTGAAGATTATATTGCAGCACTATGCCGAGAAAGCCTCAACAGCTGTAATTTTGATGCATGCAAATTTTTATTTCATGTGACATTCTTTCAGTTTATTCAATTCAAGACTGTTTGTCTGTGCTTCTTCTTTATTCTTTTGAATTTGAGCCAGATTGTGGTCAGAGTCTATATCAGCTGACAAGCATGCTTTTCAGTCTAGAACTTGGTTTCTAAATCTTGTTTAACCGTGATGTAATCTACTTGATGTCTATCTGTATGCTCTGGATGTTTCCAGATATATGTCCTTCATGCATAGATTTAAAATGATTTATACAAATACAATTAAAATGAAATGGAAATAATTTTATAAAAATTGATCACAGTCCAAAATTTTAAGTGCTACAGGGATTATCAACTGATACTTCATTTAAATACAAAAAAAAAGCTCTGTTGATGCTTTTTATACCTTTCTAAAAAATTCATATATTGATTACTTTTTTCCAATTTCACAGATTACCTCCATAGTGGTATTGTGTAGTGAAATTTGAGGTGTTAATAAATTTTTCAAAACATTTATATTTTTTGTAGTCTCTTACTCTTCACAAATTTTGGCATGTATAATAAATGTAAATGTGTCAAAATTGAGCATTCTTGAAATTTAATTTTATTTCCCTATGCACCCATTTCCCACATTTCCTGTACCTGCCTACTTTTACCCTCTACAAATGTCAACTTTAAATTCTTTCACATATTTGGTAAATTATTCATCAATTGTCTTGGTAATTTATTCCAATCCCTGACCCTCTTTCCTGTGAAAGAGAATTTTTCCACGTGCTTATGCCTGAAATCGAGAGCGAACTAGTGATCATGGTCATCTTTTCCCTTCAATGGAAAAAAGGAGTCCAGAGATATTCTCTATTATCAATTTCAAATAAAATTTTATGGTGAGTATTATCTTATTTAGTTTTAAACCAATTTAGAGATTGAGGCCACTGAATATTACACAGATGCACACAACATGGGACTGATTGGGACAGAATTTCTGTTCCATGATCTCAGAAAAAGAATTCTAGTGGTGGAACAAGCACCATATGCTGTATACACCGATCAGCCAAAACATTTTGACCACCTACCTAATAGCCGATATGTCCGCCTTTGGCATGGATAACAGCAGCAACACATCTTGGCATATAAGCAATGAGGCCGTGGTAGGTTGCTGGAGGTAGTTGGCACCACATCTGCACACACAAGTCACCTATTTCCCGTTAATTTCAGGGAGGGGGGAGGGGGGGCGATGATCTCTGATGCCAAATTTAATCACATCCCAGATGTGTTCGATCGGATTCAGATCTGGTGAGTTGGGTGGCCGGCACATCAATCACAACTCACCACTGTTTTCCTAGAACCACTCCATCACACTCCTGGCCTTGTGACATGGCGCATTGTCTTGTTCAAAAATGCCAGTGTCATTGGGAAACATGGTAGTCATGAAGGGATATACGTGGTCTGCAACCAGTGTAAGATACTTATTGGCTGTCATGGTGCTTTGCACAAGCTCCACTGATTCCATGGATGCCCACATGAATGTTCCCCAGAGCATAATTGAGCAGCCGCGAGCTTGTCTCCATCCTGCAGTACTGGTGCCAAGAAGCTGTTCCCCTGGAAAATGATGGATTTTAACCCTCCCATCAGTATGAAAAAGAAGGTATCAGGATTCATCAGATCATGCAACATTCCAACACTGTACCAATGTCCAGTGATGATGGTCATGTGACCATTTCAATCATAGTTGCTCATGTCGTGGTGTTAACATTTGCACATTCATGGATCATCGGCTTTGTAGGCCCATCATTAGGAGTGTTCGGTGCACTGTGTGTTCATACACACTTGTACTCTGCCCTACTTTAAAGTCTGATGTTAGTTCCACCACAGTTCGCTGCCTGTCATGTTTTACTCCCCATCCTGCGACATCCAACATCTGTAATGAGGGATGGCGGCCTAACGTTTGAATGTTGTTTCACCACTTCTTGAAGACACCACAGCACTTCTCTCATATACCCGACAAGTCGTGCAGTTTCTGAAATGCTCATGCCAAGCCTTCGGGCCTCCACAATCTACCCTCAGTCAAACTTCTTCATTAGGAGATTTGGATCTGAATGCTAGTAGTTTAGCATATAGTCAGGTACCCATTTTCCTGAGCTATGTGGTGCAACATTCCAGAGAGTGCCCCCGTAAATTTTTTTGATATTTATTTTATGTGTGTGTTGTAGGAACCAAAAATGTTTCTTATTTTTTTATCTGCTTAGCATGATTATATAGTGTCTTATTATTATAAATATACAGATTTCATCTTTGGCTCTCTTTGCTGTGTCTCTTCAGTTAAAGAAAAAGTTAGCTATTTTTTTCAAGTACTTTGCCTTACTGTTTATGTTTTTTTTAGATAAGTTTAAGTATTTACCACATTAATTAATTTGAACTTTTACTGTTTTATGCATTCCGTGATGAGTTTCAGAATTTGTTCATTGATCCAATTATCAGCTTTATTAATAGTTTTTCCCTCTCTTTGTTTTGGTAGACCCAATATTTCAACTAAACATTATTTACTGCAGAGATTCTCTTTTAATTATCCCTGAAGAATGCTTCACTCCACCCCACATATACTCATTGTGACTTATGTCGTAGGACAGATCTCATGATTACCATGATTAGTATAGAAAAAGTTCTCTTGGGTAACTAACCAAGTGAGTCCATTTGTGAAACAACCATTAACCTTATCAGTGTGAACCACAATTATTGTTAACATTTTTTTAACAAACATTTAATGTGTTAGTGATTATAAATGGTTTTAACTCCTTTGCTTTTGCTCCAACCAAAGACATTGTTTAGATTTCATATTTGAAGATAAATATTCTTGTACAGAGGGAAATGATTTATAAACTACATTGAACATAGAAACTATTGGACTATTTATTCCACTCTTTCTCAGGACAGTGAATTACAGTTTTTTTTTTAGATGTATATGCATATTATGTTTGAATTATTAGTGTGACCAATCTGTTAACTGATTTCAGCATAATGTACACAACAAATTCAATACCTACTTCAATCTTAGTGTACATACATTCTCTGCTTGTAAAGAGTTTTATTAGATGGTGGAGCAATGACAAATAAGAGAGTAAAAAAAAACCAGTTTTCCTTGTTTCAAGATAAGCTATTTTTTTATATTGATCTTAATATCAATATAACACAATAATATATTTTTTGAAACAGTTTAATGTGATTGTTCCAATTCATGTTTGCATCTATACATATTTGAGGGAGCTTCCTATCTCCCAACTATAGGTCAGGTCTGCTATTGTGTCTTTGTCAAACTACTGGTTTGCTAGGTCTGTCATAGTTTGATGGGGGAAGCAGATTTGTTTCCATCTGTCTGTGAAACATGTAACTAACTATATTCTGTATGTGCCAACTGTATATTTTGTTTGTGAAATGTGTATTTTCTGAGGCGGGGATTGAGGATCATCTCGGCAATACCTTGTTGATTGCAGAAAAACACATAAAAATTGTGATGAGGACATTCGGTATGTGGGGACCAGGACTAAGTCTTGTCCCGCTGTATGTCCCTGATTCAGTCTGTGGTACCTTAACACACTGAGCTACACTGGCGGGTATTCCAGGGAACTTACTATCTCTCATTTTATTTTAAATGATGATCTGAGTTATTTCTGATTTTTCACTACTTAGTATCAATTTATTGGAATTAAACAACCTGCTTAATATCTTTCAATCTGGATTTTGTACTGATGAATATCTTACCCATATGTTTATTTCATAATCCAAAAGTACTACCATCAAAGGTGAGTGAAAGATTATTTATATTTATTATGAAAAGGAGTGGAACAAGAATTTTTACCTGAGGGCTACAACATTTATCTGTTCCTTATTCTGAAGTTGCAGTCTTACTTGTATTTTTATTGTTGAAGAATAGCCTCTGTTTTATATTTTATGAATAAAATCCAAATAAAAACCTAAACTGCCACTAATGCCAAAGTGTCTGGATTTATTGAAGGTAGTTTTTGAACAGTGAAGTCAAATGACTGTGCTAGATCACACAAGATGCCTAAGAAATTTGATGTTTTATTTCTTGCTTCTGTTATGTTTTTTATAAAAGCAAATTATAGTGAATTTTTCAAAAGTTCTTTCCTGAGATTAAACTGAAAGTTAATTAACAATTCTAAAGAATCTTGCAAAGTTATTTACAAAATTATGATTGCTGCAAAAACTGCAAAATCTTTTAGAATTGTTCAGTAACAGCCTCCTGCTGAGTCTGCTAATCCAGTAAGAGGTTAGTCCCCTGAAGAAGACATTAGGTTCTGTTTGAAATGTCAGGAAAAAGAGGAGTTGTTGGATGCAGCGTAAATCTCACAACAGTGTTTACAACATACTGATCAACTCATTATTATGATAATTTGTACAAACAATTATGTACTTCCTTATGTTGTACTGTCAGAATCAGTTGACTTGAGAGCTATCAGCCTGTTTATAAATTGACTTAATTAGTCATGTGTTTAAATGCTGCAGTAAGTTGGAAAATGTTAATTCTTAGTGTATGTAAGTACTATTATTGCTAACAGCACTGCTAAATTCAGCTCTACAATGTTTTAATATATTGGTGGAAACCTTATAATAGCCAAACCCAGCATTAATGATTGGAACTAAGGATCATTTGCAAGTTACGGTATCATTAACAACTAATACTTCAGGGAGAAAAATATGTTTATTTCTGTTTTAATAATATTTCAAAGAATGTTTCTTATTATTTTATCTATTAACCTTACCGTCTGTGACCAAGAAATTGGTTGGATTACTTACTTCAGATAGTAATTTGCAAAACCTCTTGAAGTTGACATTGTTTGACTCACTATAACTTTCTCTGATCCCATTTTATACGTTTAAAAAGTTTTAGTAGCTATTGTAGCCAAATTTCCTTGTTCTTTAATTTTTTTAAATTTTTAGGTATAATTTCTAATTTTCAAGAAAAAGTTATTGAATGTTACTTAACTTACTATTTATCATCTGATTCGATTTTTTTTATGACATTATTTTGAAAAACAATTTTATGCTAGAATCATTTTATGTTTGTCTAGTCTACTTTCTTCTATGAAAATTTTATGAATAATTGTGCTAATATCTTTTTCTATGCAGATTGGCACACTGAATTTAAGAATTTCTGGAACATTATCTATTTGGTAACATTCTAAAGCAAAATTTTGTTGAAGTTTCCACCAAAGATTCTTCTTCTTTTTTTAAAAAAAAAAAAAAAAATTAGAGGACTTTTTGAAATTTTAATGTAAAATATTGGTGGCTCAGTAAATTTTTAATATTTTAAAATTGAAATTGGAAATACCTGCTTACATCGCACAACATTCAAATACTTGTTCTATACAATATACTTTTAATATTTATCATGTGTAAGGTGTCTGTTCTAGTAAATTTCATTTCATATGCTGATTCCCTGCTCTTCTTCATTCACAAATTATAAAATTAAAATGCTATTTGATATCCATTTAGCAAAATAAGATGGATTCCAGCCATTTCCAAATCATGCTTCATAACCTCTTCAGTCCTGAGCTCATTATAAAAGTGCAAGTGAACTACTATTGTGTTATTTACTTTGTGTTAATGCTAGTTAACAATGAATGACCATGAAATTTTTGTTGAAACAATAATTAATTTTTATAGATGGTTTAAATTTGTTATAACATTAATTTATAGTTATATTTTAACTGAGAAATGCCTGTACAGATTTAATAAGTTATTAAAGCAGTGAAAACACTTGTAAATGGAAAAAAGACATGACTTTTCCTTTATTTTGATGAGACATGCTGTACAGCTGCAGAATCCCAAGTTTCCAATCAGTGATGTCAGCTTGTGACGCTTGGCAGAAGATCAAACAAATGAGCTGTGAGAAGTACGGAGTGTGTCGTAGATGATACCACAGGACAGAAAAAGTTCAACCGTGCACACGTCCGTGAAATAAATAATACCTGGGGGTATCATATATGATACCTCGGGGTTGAAGAGGATATGGGTTAGAATAGAAAATGCAGTATCATAAGAAATGGAAGTGAAATTGGGAATACCAGAGGGTACCGTATTGGGACCATTTCTATTAATTATTTTAATGAGGGATTGTGTTAATGGTTTGCTGTTAGAAGTTAGGTTGTTTCCAGATAATTTAATGTTATTTGAGAAGACTGTTAACAGCAACATGGTGGCAGTTATGTAGCTGGACAGGTGAACATGGAATGAAGATAAATACCAAAAAGAGACAGCTTATTACATATTATTATCAGCCAGTTCAATCCTTTACTGATGTGGCCCCCTAAATTCACGATATCAGGTGGAACTTGAGTAGTTTTCTCCAGGTTGAACAATCTTGGGTGATCCTCTACCTGTTAACTCCAATAACCTGCGTATGTCCTTGTCCCATCGGTTTGGTGTTGTTCCTCTTGGTCTGTGGTGATATCTTGGGCTCCACTCTAACACTGGTTTTGTCCATATTTGGTCTTTTCTCTGTGTAATTTGTCTTCTTCAAGGATGCTGTCTTCTCTTAGATGTCTTTGGCCTTCATAACTGACCTAATATCAGTTGCTCTTTTATTTTTTCTCGTTAAGCCTAGCATTGACCTTTCCGTAGATCTTTGGGCTGTCCTTAGTTTACCTTTTGTAAATTCATTTAGAGTCCATGTCTCACAGCCACATGTCAGCACAGGAAAAATGCACTGGTCATAAACTATTTTTAGATTTGTGGGCATATCAGATTTGAGGATAATAGAATGTCTCCGAAAAGCTTTCCATCCCAGCTTGATGCAATGGGAGATTTCAGGTCTTACATCATCTCTCATGTTTACAAGCTGACTAAGATAAATGTACTCACCGACATTTTCTAAAGATTCATTATCTAATTGTACATCCCCCTCTGTGACCCATTTGTTAGACATAATTTTTGTTTTTTAAATATTAATTCTTAGGCCAACTGTTTTACACTCAGAGGCGAAGTTGGTAACCAAAGTTTGGAGTTCATGAAGGTCATTGGCAACAAGCACAATGTTGTCAGCAAATCTCAAGTTGAGTCTTCTGCCATTGATTCTTATTCCTTTTTCTGACAGTTCTAGCTTTGACATTGCCATCTTCAAGGCAGCTGAAAATAATTTTGGGGAGATGGGATCACCTTGCTTAACACCTTTTTCGATGTGGAACTCAGTAGTTTGTTCTCTAACATTGACAAAGGCTGAGGAGGTGACATAGATATTGTGGAGCACTCTAATATAAGCTGTATCCATGCCATGTTCATTTAAGGCTTGCAGGGCTGCCTTGTGACTTGTTGAGTGAAATGCCTTTTTGAAATCAACAAAGGCTACACAAAGAGCCATCAGGTATTTGTTTGCACAGCTAATTAGTTCTCACAGGGCAAGAATGTGGTCGATTGAGCTAAAGCTGCTGCAGAATCCTGCTTGCTCAGTGGGTTGGGCAGAATCAAGAGTGGAACTGATTCAGTTCAATGAGATCTTTGTAAAACTATATGCCAACAAGCATATAGTTCGGTAGTTTTTGATGTTACAAATACTTCCCTTTTTGTGTAGCAGAATGATTTTAGCTTTATTCCATTAAGAAAGGATGGATGTATTGTGTAGGCAGTAAGAGAAGACTTAAGCCAAGTGATTGATAGTTTCTTCACCAACTGACTTCAAAATATCAACGGAGAGACCATCGTCACCAGTGGCCGTTCCTTTTTCCATGTTATCTATGGCATAACTTACTTCAGATGGAAGTGTATCTGGCACTGTGGATACGTTGGAGAAGGCAGAGTTTCCTCTAAGCTGACATATTGGTTGCTTTAAAAACCTCTGATAAATTTCAGAATTTCATCTTTGTCAATAATTCTGACATTGCTTCGGTCCATTGCTGTATCTGTTTCTTACCGAGTATAAGTGGCTTTCTTTTCTAGACTCCCTTACAATGTTTTCATTGTACAACTTTATATCAGCCTTCATGTTTCTTCCTCAAAGTTTTAGACAGCTCAGAATAATCTATCATGTTATAATTAGATGAATCCTTCATTTCCGTCTCTTGTTCAGTAGATCTTTTGTTTTATTGCTGAATTTGGTCTTTTGGATATTGTTATGACAGAAGCTGTTAAGTCTTCACCGTTGGTTTCTTGAAGCTTTCCCAGGAGCATCTGGGAAATTCTTCTTTGCATTCCTCCACGTTTTTAATTTTAATAATTTTGGTCTTGTTTCTTATGTGTTTATTTCTTTCTTCCATTACATTTGTTTCAATCCTTGCTTTTATTAGTTGGTGGTTGCTGCCAGTGTTAAACTTGTTCAGAACTGAGACGTCTTTAACAATGTGAGGAGTATTCGAAAGAACAAAATCTATCTAATTTTTAATGCTGAAGTTTGGGCTTCTCCATGACCACTTTCTGGAAGGATGCTTTTTGAAAAATGTGTTCATGATAGGCATTATTGAAAATTTGGTGAATTGTACCAATCTCCCACCTCTATAATTTTTCTCTTCAATCCCATAATTACACACCACTGAGTCACCCTATTTCCATATACAGATAAAAAAATTAAAGGTTTGTTATAATAATACGGTTGGGAAATAATTTCTTATTGAAGACCTGAAATGTAAATATTTTGGCATAACATTTGATAATAATAATTTTTGGCGAGGGTAATAAGGGATGTACCAGAGAAGAGAGGGAATTATGTTAAAAACTTTGGTCAGACTAATGCTTGAATATAATCATGCAGTTTAGGACCCACATTTTGGATATCATATTCAGGAGTTGGAAATGGTCTGAAGGAGGGGAGGGCAGCTACATTTGAGTGTGGAAATTACCATCAAGCACAATAAATAAATGATATGATAAAGGAGCTGAGGTCAGATTCATTGGAAGACAGTACTCTCTGGGAGTGTACAAGGTGTATACTGATGATGAGGCTTGCAAAGATATTGTTAGAAGAATTAAGAGTAGAGCATGGAAAGGAAAAGATGACCATGTTCAGAAGCTGACATTTGATTTCAGGTATAAGGGTGTAGAAAATTATCTTTTGCTTGTAAGAGTATCAGGCATTAGAGTAAATTACCAAGGGAAGTGACAAATAATTTACCAGAAATGCTCAAATAATTTAAGATCGAAATTCATGGATGGAAAAAGTAAGCAGTCGGAGAAATCTCATTTGAAGAATTTCATTCAATATTAAAATATGTCTTTACATGAAGTACCTTTTTTTTGTTAATGTTGATCTGTTTTTAAGGTTACCTTTCTTTACTATCTACACATCAGAATGTATTCCTGTTGTGATATCTGTTCCAGTTTTGACATTTTGTCTGCTGTTGTTATTTTAGCAATGCTTCATGGAGATTTTTTAATGTTTTTAGTCAAAATTTCTCTCCTAACCTTGTGTTCATGATGTTCAATATTTGCTTTAAATTTTTAACTTAATTATCTATAAATGCAATTTTACTCTCAGATAATGTGAAACTCTCAGTATCTCACCCAAAATTATTGTTTGCAAAAAAGCTTCTTTTATAAAACTACTGTATTATGGATATGATGGGAGAGGGGAAAGGATATTTTTTTTAACTGCTTAACGTCTCTTAACAGCGAGGTCTTTAGAGATGGGAAAGGATGGGGGGCAAGGAATGGGAAGGAATTTGGCCATGGCCTTTTGAAGGTAGCATCCTGGCATTTGCCTGGAGTGATTTGGGAAACCATGGATATCCCAAATCTGGATGCCCGGATGGAGATTCGAACCGCCGTCCTCCGAAATGCAAGGCCAGATCGCTAACCATTACACCACCACTCTCGGCGGGGAAAGGAGATGACTAGAAAATATGCATTATTAAATAAGAGGAACCATTGTTTATTATAGGTAACGGCAGGCTGATTTGATTACAAGTGGGAGCAAAATAAAGTCTGTAATTCTGAAATGTTCCCTCCATTGTAAACTGATACTTGTGTGGGACATTGTTAGTCCTCTAGTATACAGCATATCTCTAGACTCAATGTAAATAACATTTATGTGTATGGTGCGATGTTGCATCCATTTATCATTAACATTTGTATGGTAATATTATACATAGTTAATATATTTTTTAGGCTACATATTTGCCCAATAATAGTCTCAGGATCTGTTTCTAATTTCCTAGTTTCCTGATTTCCATTTATGTGGAAAAGCTCTTGTCCTAATAATTCTTCCATTATACATATATGACAGTCCTTTTCAGTGGATGCACAGGTTCCATTAGCATTATCTCTAGAGGTGAACTTAAAAAAAGGCCTCTGATGCATCTTTCTGTTACAGTATTCCAGTGATTGAAAGATTCTCAATTGTAACTAGGACAGTGTTGTGTAGAATTTCCCCTATTGTTATTACAATATTTGGAGAAGCTTGTTGAGTATAACGCAGTTGTTAGATAATAATAACTCAAGTTTTGTAAGACATTTGTAAACAGTTTCTGCTAATTGTGGAAATAATTTACAGGCTTCAATATAAACCACTGCAATTCCAGAATTAAATTTTAACAAGGCATTCATTTCTTATCCTTATAACTAAGTATCTATTCAGAATAAACTATTGTCAGTTTGATGAACAGTTTAAAATCTTCTTAGCACATCAATCTAAGCCATCTCATTAAAATGTATCTGATGATTTTCTGTTAGAAAATAAATGAATATGAAATGAAATCTTCACAGGTTGTTTCCACTGTAGTATATACACAGGTATATTAATCAAAAATATAAATGTAGTATAAAAAGGTTGAGGAAAAATTACCTACAAAACAACAACAATTTTATAAATCACTCTGGAAAATAAGGCTAAAAAATGATATTTGATATAGAAATTGAATGTTTGCCCATTTTCATGGAGATAATTAAAAAAAATTTCTCTTATTTAAAAAAAAAAATAGAGAGTTACAATAGCAGTTTAACTGAACAGTGCAGTTAGTGCAAAAATAAATTGCAGCTTAGTTTCATGTTTATCATTACAAAAGTAATCTGGTATGTTTCATGCATATTGTTACATAATATTGGTTTTTAAGCCATTATATTGACAACTCTAATAAACAGTTAATAGAAACTTTCCGAAGAAATCCTACCCTTGATACATAGCATAAAAAGTCACCTGGTAATGGTGGTAGAGAATTGGACCATATTAGCATCATTTATAATAACCAAGTTTCCTGAGTATGTTTCATTCATTGACAAACACTGACATTACATCCTTAAGCAGTGGTTGATTGCATTCTAGCCACTTTATAAAAAAAAGCAACATCATTCTGTCATTATAAATTCTAATTTCCTGTGGATTTTCCAAGTTTTATACCAACTTGCTCAGCCTACTTCATTCTTTTCTATCCTTTGTGCCACCTGTTAGATACTATTTTCAGCCCTCTCCTCATATTTTTTAACTGTAAGCTCTTTTATATGATGAATTGTAACACTTATTCATAGCAATGTTCCTGGAGATCAAGAACAGAATCTCTTCATGTACCAAATTCTAAGGTGATTGGAAGAAGACTCACTAGGAGAAACAAATACCATGACACTATTTTTCAAATGTTATTTATTATTGCTAGGTGAAAGAGGAGTCAACGATAATTTCTTATGCATTATGGAAAGAGTAGTCAGCAATTTTACCCACCTCTATTATTTCTATGCTGAGACAGGGAATCCAATGGTAATAGAAGGCCTGAAAGTATCATTAGGATATAATTAAGCAATTGGAAATTATTCAGCTTTTTAATTTAGTAAATAATCAGACATTTTTTACTAGTCACACTATTCAATCAGAAGACAGTAACACAAAATATCACTGAAACAGTTTTTCCTCTCCTTCTTAGACCTTTATTCTTCTCTTCCTCCCTTCGGGGATTAGGAAATTTTTTATTGATAATTTTTATGCGTGAGTGTAAACTTTTCTAGCATAACAGTGAGAGGGAATCTTCATATGAATCCGGATGGACGGAGTCGTGAAAGCACAAACTTCTGACAGCTGGTTCTGTTGTCTTCAACAGGCATAGCATAGTTTCCATTGATTAAAAGTCTAGAGTGGCGGCCAAATGTAGATTTCAATTCCAAATTCTAGTTTAGTTTCTGTAAACCATTTTCTAGCTAGGGTATCAGTGTACAAATTAAAAAGAATGGAACAGATTATATCTCTACCCAATATATCGAGAAGTCCCACTATCAACAACAACAGCAGTATGGTGAAATAGACTTCTTATGAAATTCATGAGATGTTTTTGGAATCTTTTACTTTTACAGTCTGCCATGCCAATTGTTTCTGTACTTTACAAAATGGCTTTGAATAATTTATGAATGCTACATGTCATCATTTCTCAGCCTTTTTCAACCCAAGAACCAGTAAAATAGCAAAAATAATTCTACTCACTGCTAACATGAACCTAATTTTTTAACTGTTTGTATGTTGCCTGTCAATATATTAATAGGTTTTAGAATGTTTGGATTATAGCTTGTACCAACATTTGGCCATATGCAATAGGCATACAGTATTCATTTTATGTGAACAATTTTTAATAATTTATTTTTTTGTTATCTGTGTCTAAATCATTTTTTTTTTTTTTTAATGTCAAATGAATATACCGTCTATATCAGCCTCACCCTGTTAGGCCAAAATGTTGATGGGGGTTTAGCAACACTCTGTCTAAACTGTGAACATTTAAGTTCTTGACCTGTGTAGCCTTCTGGTACCTTAATATTTAATAAAATGGCAGCAACATATTCATATTATAAACCCCATATATGAACAGTGTATGAAATAAGTTCTCTTAACACAGTTTGAGAGTCACACAATACTTATTTTCTTGAGAAAGTTCACTTTTACATTATCGATACCAGAATCATGGATAAGACATCAGACAACAGTTCCATTTGAAGATTGACAGGTTAAGCACATGTATATGAGAAGACAAATTCACCAAGTCCCCCTAACATTAGTGAGTATATGACTACGGCATTTTACTTCTTGCCACAACTGCTACCACATGGAGCAGTTCACTCCATGAACTGACGCGAAGTTAACTGTTTGATTTCTACTGAAAGACTGGCCAAATCCATGATGGCTGCATGGCCTTTTATAAGCTTCCCAAGGCCTATAACAACAGCAACTTTTTTCTTTAATTAGTATCTCCCAACATACTAAATAGCTTAACTTGCAATTAATACTAGGACTTCCTATGATCACATTCTATTAATTTAGCATTCAAAAGGGTTTCTATAAGCTCAACGTTGAAGTCTCTTACGTCACTGGTTAGGCGCGATTTTACGCGTTTCAACAACAATTAACAACAATCTATCTTACAAATGCTTAAACTATTTATCAAAACCATTATATATTCATAATCCTCCTAATTTAAGCTAACTACTGATATAAATTTCTTAATTATGTTCCTTTTAGTTAAAAAGTTTTTTTTTCTCTTAATTAAAACCACTAATTAAACTTTGCCAAATTGGTTAATTTTACTATCAAAATATTCCAGACAATGCTAACTATAGCTGGTGATAAAAGATCAGCTGTGGCTTTACTCAATTCAAAGCTATTTCAAATCTTAAATATTTGTCTTCCTAACAGCATAGTTTAAAACATCAAAAAACCAAATTATCTCTTAAAATAATTTTTTTCGGATATGATGAATAAACTTTAAAATGATTCTTATGGAGAGTTTTCACCGTGGAAATGGATGCAGGAAAATCCCTTCAAGTTGACAATTACCTTACATGAAATTTCTAAGTCCAACATAAGTGACTTCAAAATCAAACCATAGAATATTTTATTGCTGGGGATAGCTAGTGGGAATGGTTCTAGTGAACTAAAGGGTACCTTACAATCCAAATTCCAGTTGTCCTTCTAATAAAACTCTTTCACAGTTCACAATCTGTTGTTTGCCGTGCTGCTGTATATTTTACAGGCAGTGGTGAGTAGGCTTATTTCTCAACAACTATGCACATTGCTTCATTTCCTTTTTTCAAAAGTGACTAACTTTGGCTTCATTCTCTTGGAATGTAACAATTCATTCAGCACATATCAATAAATTGTAGAATCTGTGCTTTTAAAAATATTTCTCCATATTTTAAGAGATCATAGTTCATTCCTGTTGCTTTTCTGTTTTTTAATTTTTAAAAAAGCTCTTCTAGTTTCTCAAAATTAGTTTAATTGATGAATCTATTTTCTGAGCTCAATTTGGTAAATTCTCCTTCTGTCCATGTCTCATACCAAATACATGCATTATGATCCATTCAGTACACCCCCCTTACATTTATTTTCTTGTTATCTCTCATTAATGTATAGGAAATGAGTTGTCAGCTGTGAATATTATTTTCAAAAGATATTGCTGATGAATTGGTGCCATGATTGTTGGTGTTTCATTTTGTTATCCCTGTGAACTTCAATGGGTAATATGAAGCAGAAATAATACATCTGTTGATATTCTCTTACTACTTTCACCACCTATTTGGTACATAATTTTAAACCTTTCTTTGTTTTCTGAATAAATTTTCTCTATAAGAGTTCATCACCATTTAAAAAAAAAGTTTTATTTATTACTTACATTTGTTCAGTTTTATGTTTGTTTATGTTTTTCCATTGTTGTTCAGTATTATAACTTGTATTGATTGTATGTAGTCTTTCTGTCAGTATTCTCTGATGTAATTTAGTAACAGGTAAACTTTATATTTTTCTTTTTGCTGAATACTTCTAACCTTGTTAAGATGTATGACTTTGAGCATTTCTAAATGTTATCTCAGTCTATATCGTAGACCCTAAGAAAGGTATTAATAACTTTCGAAGCTATTTTCAAATTAGCAATAACACAGTGTATAAGGAACAGCATTCCTTTGTATACCAACTGTGTGTATTAATTTATTTACATTATAAAAAAAATAGTTATTTTTAGATTATTAAAGAAAGAAAGTGTTCCAACTTTCTGGGCATTTTCATTAGCATGGTTTTCTCCATAACTTTTGATTATATTCTGTTTGGTCTCATTTTCTACCCCGATGTTTGAATCATCCATTAATGATAACAAATCATTTTTATTACACTGATTTATTAGTTGCTTGATTTTTTGTGGAATATGTCTGCTTTGTTATTTTCCTCTCTTTTAGTGCTATTATGGTAGATGACATCCATCTATTATAAATTGTACAAGTATTATTCACTCACTTATAAAGGTTTCCTTGTTTCATCAGCTATAAATGCTACACTTGTATATTAGCACAGATAGTGAACACTTTACATCAATCTGTATTTCCTCATGTATTTGACACAAAATTGTTTTTTTTTTTTTTGTTTTTTTGTTTTTTTTTTTTGGTTATTACAGTAATATTCATTCCCTCATTCACAATTAACCTCACAAGTTTAATCACCTTATATCTAGGACCAGATGTAGTATTCTATGTTGCAATATTTAATGTGTCCAAAATAAAATTATCCCTTTTGTTTTCTGTTCTTTGATGGTTAGGTTTGTCGAGCTATTCCTTGTTTAACTGAATGGCTGGTAATTCATTACATGGAAAGGTAACCAGCCCACTGCACAGCCTCTAACATAAGGGACATGGTAGGTTTTCTGCAGGCTCCTCAACAATGGACAAATAGTTCTAGCTGTATGAAGCTTCCAGTTTATCTCCTTACTCCCTCATTCATTTGCTGCAAATGTAAACCCGCTGCATACCATGTATTGTTCAGAATTAATGTTGAATTTATGGCAGTAGGATTTATTGGTCTTTTTCTGGAAAATTGTTGGCATTTCATGGATTCTTGTTGCTAAATATTGAAGTGTTCTCTATGTAAGGATAGCAGCTTCTCGACCTTACTGTTGCCGTTTGCTACCTGTCATTTATTTCCAAATAACATAAGTATAAAAAAATCAGGTGGGTGCCAGAGATTGGAGTGTACCCTATTGTGAGGGAAGCCACATCCAGATCTCAAAGTATTGTTACTTAAACATGAATTATTGAACAACTAGAATTATTAATAAAGTCAAATGACACATTACATGACTGGATGCGATCTATTGAAAACAAGGTTCACAATCTGACTTGATGATTTACTTATGTATTTTAATTGTTTACTTGACAAGATTTTACAAAGATTAATTTTCTTTTTAAAACACAAGGATACATAACTTTCTCAGTGGAGCAAGAGAGTTTGTCTCAGCGCGATATCTTGGGTAAAACGAAGTTGACGCAAAAGTTCCTTTTTCTGAATGGTGATTACTGTGCAGGCGAATCTGCTGTCTCTCCTGTGGTCAGCTGGGCTGCCGATCTAAACCTCTTGGTCGGTAGCCAACAAGTTCCTCTCTCTTCGGTGCTGCCGGATGAAGCATCGCTTTCCGCCCCCTCTTCATGACGTTTGCCAATGTCTGTATTTGGAGGGAAACTCTTCTTGCTGGTTGGCTCAGGACATGCAACAAAACTGCCCTTTTTTCATAATAAAATTACAAATTTTTCCTATAGGCTATACTCCCTGGCTTCCCCTCACTCTTCGTTCTTGGATAAAGATTTACTTTTTATTTTATTTGTTTACTGAAACAGCCCAGCATCCTCTTGAGCTGTGTCATGGGACTGTTATGCCATAAGTCAGATTTAATGGCAACACTCGGGGACTGGCGTCCCCCAAACACTAGCAGAACCTCCCCTGGGACTGACACACACAGGATGAGAAAAGAAACACACACACATGTGTTTCAGTCTCTGGCTCTTGTGGAACATTACAACTTTATCCACCAACTCCAATAATTTAAAATTATTTACTGACTAATTTTAATTTCCATAATAATTGTTCATTAAATCCACTTGCGAGAGCCATCATTACTTAATTATGCCCTGTCTTGCTATGTCCACTGTGAACATTCCACATACCTACTAACGACATATGAAATTGAGTGATAAAATACCCTGTTTTCAGTTATCCCAGCTAATATGTCGTTTAACATGATTCAAGAGTGTATTTTCCTTGAGTATCTGTTTCAATCCCCTGAACAAGTGTGGAGCAAATCTGGATGGAGTACGTCATCTAATTTATAAACATATTATATTCATTACTTATCTAACAATGTTGCATCTATAATTAAACAATGAAACATGAAAATAAATGGACATATAACATTGAAAATTCTTAATTCACATGAAGATACACTATCATTTACATTCTCCTAATATTTTCTAACAATTCTATATTCATTAACTCATTTTTTTGTTTTGTTTTATAAATGATTGCAATCCTTCACACGTCAATCATTTGTGGTGAGCATACCTTTATTCCAAGACCTTTCTAAATAAGTTGATTAAAAAAAAAAATTATTATATTACTAGTGGTTTCTCTGACCAGATACCTTCATTGAACCAACTTCCAAGATTAGTACACAGGTTGAGTCCTCACACAGCAATGTGTAGCATAATTATATGAATGTCTTTCATCTGTGACAGTACAAAAGCAAGTCTTTCCAATGATTACATAGCTGAGTTTTGTAAGATCCTTGGTTTCTTTTTCGGGAATAACCCTTCCTTTCCTCTCTAAGGCATGTTGATACCCCGTGTTTGATTTTTGTATTATGTGTCATAGACCTTATCACTTAACACGCCGTTTTTCGAGAAGTCAGTTGAAACAATTGTGGTAAAAAAAAAAAAAAAAAAAACAGAACAGTTTTCATTACTGCTAATACAGGAAACTTAATCTTAAACTCTTATCATAATTATAAAATAGGTTCTAGATTATCATCAACTACTTAAATGTTTAACGATCTGTTGGCTTAATTCTAGTGTTTAACTATTTTTACTTCTACGTTTTTCAAACTATTTTAGAATCAACTCATTATCTGTCGATGTTTTCCCATCTGCATAATTAAAATTTCAAGACTCTGAGACAGCAACACAATCTTCGACCAGTAACTTTTTAACTTCTCAAGTAAATCTAATGGTCTTTTATCATTTACCAAATTTTCAAAATATTTTTTCATTGTATCCTCGGAAAATCTATCATGACGGGTTCATGATTATTCGCAGTTCCTTTCAAAACACTTTAATTTTCATCAATCCACAATTACTTCTTTCGTTAAATCTTCTCATCAATGTCATTGGCGTATTATTGATCAATGGTTTACAATCAGCTTTTTGCAAAATTCTCAATGTGTTGGACCACCCTTTACTTTTGTAATGAGACTATAGTTCCGTTCTCATTCTAGCTTGTATGAGGAAATTAAATGACTTTATCTGCCACCTGTTAAATTCTAATTGACGATTTCATCCGTCCATACATCATTTATGCCCCTTTTACCTTCAACGGTCTTTTGATCAGCATATATTTTTACCAATCATTCAATATCATTTCTCGCATGATTCTTACTATCACGAGCACTTCCTTTCTCTTCACTTTTACGATTTTCAACATCAACACACTACCAATTATTATCATTCCAATTATAAACTACATCTTAATGCCACGTAGTATTTTAGATTTTATTGTTTACATTTCAGCAAACCCGTCTCGAAATATTATAACATAACGTAATCAAACCAGATTTCTCTCTTTTTATAATTCGTCGAGGATATTTTCTTTTATTGTTATGAACAATGGGGTCTTCTTTTTTTATGGAAATCTTCTAAACTTGGGAACATTAATTGTTAATTTTTTTACGTATCCTGGCAACTTCAGAGTTTTCGCCGCTTCTCAAACATATCAATTATTATTATTTTCCAACAAAATTGCTACATTAACTTCCGTTCTTCATTATTTTTGATGAAACCACATCTATCTGTTTTCCAACGGATCCTACAATGCTCGAATAATTATCAGTACGAAAAATTAATTTTACAGTTATTCTATTCTATACTCACCTATTACTAACTAAAAACATAATAATCTTGCATGGTCATATTTCCAATATCTGGTGACCAAAAATGCTTCATATATTCGTTAACACTTCAAGCGGCCATGCACAATCTGCATCCATTTTTCATTTTCCAAATTATTATTATTCTTATTCCCTCGATGCTCCAAGCAGTGCTGTTCATTTACAATCGGCAATCCTGTACAGCTTTGTTTTCTCTTTGTTGTTGTAATATTTCTGTAGGACTCCCAGCCGAAGACCTTTTTTAGCGTGGGCCAGTGAGACAGATTTTTTTTTTCGCCTGTGTCACCCGCCCTTCCAGCTGTGAGGTCAGGCACCCGGAGGCAAGCAGTCCCCCTCACATATCTGTTTTTCCGCAAGGTTCTCAGCCTCTGAAACTCTCCCATTATCCCAGCAGATGTTTCATTTACCTTTAAGAACTTGACATACTTTATGTACCTTCGTTCACAGCAGACTGTTGATCTTTGGTGTATTTGTCTCTTTTTGTTATTGTTCTACTGACGGACAGCTGTAGCCGAAACGACTTAATTTCATCCATCAACATACTCTTGTCGGGTTTGGTAATCGAACGTGAAAAGCTACTATTTTCACATGCATTGTTTTCTTTTCTTCCTATGATACTTTCAATTTCAGCAAATTTTCCCCTAGACTCTACAGTTCGCAAGTCATACTTAGATTCTCTTCCAGGATCTCTTTCTTCTGTTTCCTTAGAATCTTTATCTTCAATCATTTTATTTTACCTCGCTGTGCTCCTTAATTCATTCAAATTATTCACATCGTTTTTCCACTTATCAATAACCACAGCTACAGTGTTTTTCAAATCTTCATGCTCCATTGTAGGTTTTATTTCCTGGTGTACTGTTTTTCGCGAATGCTCTGTCATTTTTCGGACCGTGTCTCCAAACTTTGTTTCCATGCACTGATGTGCAGTTTCAGATTCGGTCTTTTTCATATCAGCATCCCCGCTTCCGAAATCAGTTCTTACTTGTTCGCAAATGGCGATTTGCTGTGCATTAAACTGTAGACTTATAGCAATTTTCAAGTGTTCACTGAAAGCTTTAAATCTTGCGCTTATTCGGTTTTCGCTTTCATTTTGTCTTTCCATCATAGCTTTCTGTTGTTCATGCATTAAAACAAATTTTTCGTTCATGCTCGAGGTCATTTGTTCGCAAATGAGCTTCGACTGTTGTTCCAACATAGTTTTAAACATCAACATCATGTTATTACGTGCAAAATTTTCGTAGGCCAAAGTATCACTTTCAGATTGAGCTACCGATTGTTGAATCAGTTCATTAGTTGGAGGGCACGTGATTGAGTCCTCAGTTCCGGTTTGACAAGTATTTTCCCCAACTTCCATTATCACAGCATCAACTGGAAACTGTTCGCTTTCTACATTCATAGATTCTATCGTTTCCGAAGTTGAAACATTCGTACTTTGCGACATATTGATAGATTTTCCGAACCGGAGCAACATTCAATTTATTCTTTAACACCCGATCGCATTACCACCTTTTGTATCCCCCAGAGTGATTAATAAAATTCTTTACAAACAACGTTAAATTAAATCTCTCAGTAAACCACATTTACGACCAACACAATTTTAATAAATACAAACACACCGCAAATTTAACCTGGAAAGTCAGTAACATATGCAATAAAAAACTTTCCCGATTACCAAAATGCATACAGATTTTGATCGCACCATAAATTTGAAAACAAGAAGCTTATACTAATCTCAGCATAGTCAAACAGATATTCTATACTCAAACACAGAATTTTTCAACTCCGGTCAAATGAAAATTCTTACCTTCAGACATCAACCTTGGAAGTTGTTTCAACATAACTTTCCAAAAAAAAATATTCCATAATAATGACAAGACAACAAAAAAATAAGCGACCATCACACAACAAATCAAGACAACACAAAAGGTGGACAGAAACCATCACATCAAATTTCAGTCCTATGCCAACTCAACACTCTTTGAACATCAACTTAAAAAAAAATCAACAAAACATCAAACATATAATATTCTCCATCCTGCTTTCATCTGCATTCCAAAACTAAATAAAACAAAATTCAAATGACATAACAAAACATGTATATTTAACACAGATCATATGATTATTTTTTTTTTAAATTCTCCACCTGGTTCGGCACTCTGCACTGAAATAAAATTTAATATTTAAATAATATTGGGATTGAAACTTTTACATAAGCTTTTTTTTTTTTCCGCTAGCCACACGTTCTGGGCGTCATAATAATGTTAGGAAAGTGACTTCTCGACCTCATTGTGGCCATTTGCTATGTTGTAATTCAGTTCCAAATAACATTAAGTATATATATATAAAAATCAGGTGTATTTTAATTGTTTACTTGACAAGATTTTACAAAGATTAATTTTCTTTTTAAAACACAAGGATACATAACTTTCTCGGTGGAGCAAGAGTGTTTGTCTCAGGGCGATATCTACGGTAAAACGACGTTGATACAGAAGTTCCTTTTTCTGAATGGTGATTACTGTGCAGGCGAATCAAAGTTGTGCAGTCGGTGGGTTGACCAGCTCTCCGTCACAGCCGGCTGCCTCCCTGCTGTCTCTCCTGTGGTCAGCTGGGCTGCCAATCTAAACCTCTCAGTTGGTAGCCAACAAGTTCCTCTCTCTTCGGTGCTGCCGGATGAAGCGTCGCTTTCCGCCCCCTCTTCATGATGTCTGCTAATGTCTGTATTTGGAGGGAAACTCTTCTCGCTGGTTGGCTCAGGACATGCAAAAAAACCACCCTTTTTTTCATAATAAAAATACAAATTTTTCCTTTTGGCTGTACTCCCTGGCTTCCCCTCACCCTTTGTTCTTGGATAAAGATTTACTTTTTATTTTATTTGTTTACTGAAACAGCCCAGGCACCTCTTGAGCTGTGTCACGGGACTGTTATGCCATAAGTCAGATTTAATGGCAACACTCAGGGACTGGCGTCCCCCAAACACTAGCAGAACCTCCCCTGGGACCGACACACACATGACGAGAAAAGAAACACACACACATGTGTTTCAGTCTCTGGTGCTTGCAGAACATTACAATATTTTTTGGCATCCTTTGACACCTCCCAGATTTGAACCAACCATTTGAAATTATTACATCTTTACTTACAATCTTTATTATGTAGAAACATATGAACTGTTGTTGAGTATTTCAGGTCTAATTGACAGCCTGAGAATCCAAAATTAAACTCATAAACCGTTCTTGATTAGTTATCATAACATGGGACCTACATTCGTGCTATCTATTAATCAGTTTTCTCCTTTCATACTAATGTTGCAGCTGTGGAATGTATAAAACATTTCTGGCAAGTAGAAGTTTTAAGAAATCTGTTTTATTGAATTTGATTTCTTTTGTTAAAAAATGAAATTGTCATATGTTGCTGTAGGTCAGGGGAACCTGAATGATTGTTTGGTTGTCAGCTGACAGAGTTTTCGATTCACCATGCAATGTGTCTCCTGTTATGGCTGTCTAACCTAACCCAGTAGTCATGCCGGCAGTAGGGGACTTATAGATATTCGTGGAATCCGAACCATTGAAGTGTTCTGGTATACTTGACATAACACAGCAAGATGTGCCAGAGGAGAAGGTCAGGTTAAGTGCCTTTGAAAATCCCATCCAAGACCAGGATTTGAACCTGGGACCTTTTGATCTTCTGTCAGACATCTTAATGACTAAGACAGTGATCCATTTTTTATTATTGATATATAACATAATGATATTTATTGCAGAGAAATCACTTTGATTTTGGTTTCCTGGATATATGTTTGAACATTGAACTGATTTCTGTACTGAACAGAGGAAATGATTAGTCATCATTACACAAGACTTATAAAAGCTGATTCTGAAACAAAAACCCTCACAGACTCAATAGGAAACAACTAGAATTCTTTGAATGCCATACTGGATATTAAGAGACATGATGCACAGATTTAAATACCATTACCTGCATACTGCCCAGTCAAATTATGGCTTTATAATAGTTTTCTGTAATGAAGTAGATCAAAGTTAGAATTGTTTTTGGTTCATTTAAAAAAAAAAAGTTACATAATAGAATATTAAAAACACTTTCAAGAAAGGCTACCCAAAACTATAACACCTATAACACAAAAATCTTCATAAAAAATGTGTGGCTGAAAATAATTATAAGCTGATTGGGTATGTGGAAAAATGTTTTCTTTGTCTTTGGATTACTAGTTGATTGCAGTTGTCAGGTATTACTGTATTTCAATGATAGTACAGAACTAGCTCATTTATGAGTTCAGATTTCAACTTAACGATATGCCACAATGATTAACAGTTAGTCATAATTTCTAGTGAAGCAGGTCAGGGAGCAGAACAGCAATATATAGTTGTATGCATGCTCAAACAAATTACTGCCACAGTTCCATTTAGATGAGTATGTATATGCCAAATTCCAGTATATTTGTTAATCTGACTTTTAATTTTGATCAATGAATTATTTCCCAGTTTACAGTTTCTGAAGTGAATGATCTGGTGGTTGAGTGGTTAAGGCATGTGACTGGAGTTAGAAAGGTTCCCAGTTCAAATCTCTGTCTTGCTCAGGATTTTTAAAGGCTTAACCCAATCTTCATCTCTGGCACAGCTTGCTGTATAATGTAAAGTACACCAGAACACTTTCATGATTCGAATTCCACTATAAATGTGTAGGTCCTCAGTAGGATTACTGTGTTAGTTTAAGGCAGCTACAATAGGGGTGAAATGTGCAGTAAGTAATAATCCTATCATCAGGTCTTAGCAACCACATGTGCCTTTAACTGTAAGAAAACATCTGCTTAAAACTTGAGACATAGCTCAGCAGTACTTAAGGTCCTTGTCAACACATTGTTGAAGCCTATTTCATCTTTATTCTGTTCAGGAATTTATGTACTCAAAAATAAGAAATAGTAGACCATGCTTTGTGAACAACTTTATTAATTTTTGCTGTATATAAATATCACACAATAATTAAGAAAGCAAACTTAGACTATTTCATTTTGCAATGGCTACTCAATTTACTCACAAAGAAAGAATGACAGTAATTCCAAAACAGTAATCTGGAACATCCTTATAAATTTATAAAAAGAAAGTAAAATTTGTCAATGTGGAAATACTGAAAAAAAAATATGCCAAATGAAACACATTTGTTGTTACGTAAAAATAAAAAAAATGTTAACCAGGCATTGATGTTATTTTTATGCCTATTGGTAAATAGATAAATGAATTTTATCACTAAAGCTATTCATTTGAGTGTAATGATTCTGCTAAACCCTTGTGTTTGTATTACACATTTTGTTACTTCATTAACTCACAGTTAGTGATAGTCAGTTGTAGTGTATGTTGACTCAATAATTATTCTTATTCATCAGCCACGAACTGAGCCAGGTCAATGAGCATTCAAATTTTGAGTGTAGAATTTGGGTGCAGAAAGTTTCTATCCTCAGTCTGACCACCAAGATTTTGGTTTTCCATGGTTTCCCAAAATCGCTCCAGGAAAATGCCACAGTGGCTTCTTGAAACAACCATGGCAAAATTCCTTCCTATTCCTCATATCCAGTTCTCTCCTGACACTGATGAGCCATATGGACCTAATGAAATAAAAGTAATGAGGATGAGAACAAATCTGGCATTTAATGTGACAATCACACTGAATTCTGAGTGGATGATGAAAACAGAAAAGTTTCCTTGATGTTCCATTGACAGTAGAACTGAGCATAGTGGATGAGCGGTAAAGCTCTGCCCTTCATTTGTGAGGATGTGCGTTTGAATCCCCATCCAGGATGCTTCCTTCAGAAGACCATGACAGTATTCCTTCCTGCTCCTTGCCCCTAGTCCTTTCACAGCTGTAGCGACCTCACCATTCATGAGGTGTGAAGCCATAGCCAAAAAAAAAAAAATAGTAGGAAATATTTTTTCAGAAACTGGTGATTCATATCACCCATTTTCATTTCAGTGTATTCAATAGCTAATCTTCTCTTATGCAAGCTATAGTATCAGGTGCTGGGGTGGATATGATGTAATTTGTTTGAAAAGGACTATTGATGGACGAAAAATCAAGTAACTATTACATCAAGTGCTGGTTAAAGAAAGCTCTGAAGTGAAAGACCCAGAAACTTTCAAAATTTAAATTAACTACTAACAGCTCAGTTAACAACAGTTAAGTGTGTTTTAATATACTAATACTTCAATATGCCTTTTAAAATGACAATTCTTCAGTCATTTTCTTCCTCAACACAAAGGAAAACTAAGTTCACAGCTGATTTTTTTGTAATAGTGGAAGAGGCCCTAAAGCTAAATAACCTCAGAATTCATTGCACTAATATTATTTTATCACAGAATAAGAGTTCCCATCATCCTTGCACTTAAAAGACAGCTTTCTGTGGTCACCTGTGTTGCAGACTGAACCTCTAAATCGAGAAGATGCCAGAAGACAAGCAGTATATCAGCTTGTTAGCAAGGAACAGCACTATGCTATCAGCCTACAGTTTGGTGTTAGCAGATTTCTTCTACCTCTAAGTGAAAGGAAAGATCTTCTTTCTGCCAGTGAACATCAAACGTTGTTCCAGAACTGTGAGGAGGTATAACCTTTATAAAATTATGTATTTGTCACTGACTTAATATAAAATAGAGCATTGATTTTGGGGCGCTATTTAGATGATTATGTACATAATGTTGCATTATGAAACTTACATTGGCTCTGCATACATAACTAATAAATTTTCTATTTGTAATTTGATAAATAGTAATAGTTTCATGTCAGACACAAATATTTGGGTTAGAAATGGTTTATTTACAAAATACACTCTATAAATACACTTCTGTAAAATACCAAAGAAATGTGATTGTAGACAGGAAATAGTACAATTAACAAGAACCAGTCAAATGTTGACAGTGTCTGCCTTATCAGATTTCTTCATTATGATTGCCTAAATGAGCAAAGCTGAAGCACTTGAGTCACATAAGTCACATTATAAATTCTAACATAGAGTATCAGAGATTTTAATTTTTGCTTTGAAGTATCTGATTAAATATGATCAGCATAATTATTGATATTTATGTTCATCATATAAATTACAGTTATCTGTATCACTATCCTGCAGATGTATGTACACGATAAATAAAATTGAGGCCCACAGCACTATCAAATACTCCCACCTGATAGCTAATCACACATGATTTTTACATTGTAAAGAAACTGAAAATCTAGTGAGTGATGTCAATCGTTCTTGTGGAAGTATAGACATTTATTCACCATCAACTGTATATTTCTAAGATTTGAGCACTTTGTGTTTCCTAATACTGACAATTTTAAAAGCAAACTGCATGTGTATTTTCACAGTGAATATTGAAACTGTTAAAGAAGTTTGATTAGGATCCCTTAGCATGTGTAATACTATGAATATTAATGTTGTGTCATCATGTTGGCTCTATAGCAAGAGATGGACTCATTCCCACTCCTGCTCAGATAAACTAAGCTGCAGAAATTGAGAGAGAATGGTTATGTTGGTTGTGTTTGATCGTTCATAATATATGATCCTCACTAACAAAATGCTACTGCACCCTTCTGCAGAGGAATGCAAGAACTCAAACAAAAATATTCTGTGTTATGATCAGTAAAGATATCTATCCATGGCTTATGGCATATTTGCCCATGCCATCCAAGAGTATCCACACTAGGAGCCTATAGAACTGGCAACAAAATTTTACCCTGTTCTCCTTATTTGCTCAGTTGAAGAAACCACATTGTAATTTAGCAGTGTCATTCTGGAGATGTAAAAGTAGTTCTTAAGTTGATCACAGGTCTTTCTTCATGATGGGGTACAGAAGGTCAAGAAGTTCTGGCAGAAATAAGTGGCTCTCAATAATCTCTATATGTAGATGATGCAACATACAATATCTAATAATGTATCTCTTCATCAATACAACTAAAACTTTATGATACCTATTCTAAAGTTCATTTCAAAATTGTCTCTAAATTTGCTCATCATCTCTTTGTCATTACTTCATAATGTAAAATCACTCATTTGTTTTAATAAGTGTCTTTTAATGCTATGTGAAAGCATGAAATCCACACAATAACAGCATAACAGCAGGTTCACAGCTGCTGAAACCATTATACATTTTTAGAATTACAATTCTCTTATTTTGAAAACAGTGCTACACAAATTATTAAATCATGTTTGTATTGCAGCTACTTCGCCTTACAGAGGATATCCTTGAACAACTCCTGCAAGAGGATGCTGAACAGTTTGGTCAGTCAATTGGCAGAGTTTATATGAGGAAGGTAGGTTAAGATTTTGACTGAAATTTACATCATCATAATGCAATAAATGTTTATACACTGAAGAGCCAAAGAAACTTCAATAGGCATGCGTATGCAAACACAGAGATATGTAAACACTCAGAGTACGGCACAGTGGTTGACAACGCATATATAAGAAAACAGGTGTCTGGTGCAGGTGTTAAATCAATGGCAGATTATCACGAATTAAGTGAATTTGAACGTGGTGTTATAGTCGCCGCACGAGAGATGGGACACACCATCTCCAAGGTAGCGATGAGGTGGTGATTTCCCTGTATGTCCAATTCTCAAGTGCACTGTGAATATTGGGAATCCGGTAAAACATCAAATCTCTGACATCACTGCAGCCAGAAACAAATCCTTCAAGAACGGGACCAATAATAACTGAAGAGAATCATTCAACGTGGCAGAAGTGCAACCCTTTGGCAAATTGCTGTGGATTGCAATGCTGGGCCATTGACAAGTGTCAGCATGTGAACCATTCAACGAAACATAATCGATATGGACTTTCGGGGCTGAAGGCTCACTGGTGTACCCTTGCTGAGTACATGACACAAAGCTTTATGCCTCACCTGGGCTCGTCAAGACAGACATTGAACTGTTGATGATTGGAAACATATTGCCTGGTCTGATGAGTCTCATTTCCAATTTTATCTGGCAGATGGATGTGTACGGATATGGAGACAACCTCATGAATTCATGGACCCTACATGTCAGCAGTGGACTGTTCAAGCTGGTAGAGGCTTTGTAATGGTGTGGGGCATGTGCAGGTGGAGTGACATGGAACCCCTGATGCATCTAGATACGACTCTGATGGGTGACATGCATCTTGAATGATCATCTGCATCCATTCATGTCCATTGTGTATTCCAACAGACTTGGGCAATTCCAGCAGGATAATGCGACGCCCCACTGGTCCAGAATTGCTACAAAGTGGCTCCAGGAACACCCTTCTGAGCTTAAACACATCCTCTGGCCACCAAACTCCCCAGACATGAACATTATTGAGCATATCTGGGATGCCTTGCAATGTGCCTTTTAGAAGAGATCTCCACCCCCCCATACTCTTACGGATTTATAGACAGCCCTTCAGGATGCATAGTGTCAATTCCCTCCAACACTACTTCAGACATTAATCTAGTCCATGCCATGTCGTGTTGCGGCACTTCTGTGTGCTCGCGGAGGCCCTATTTGATATGGGGCAGGTGTACCAGCTTCTTTGCCTCTTCAGTGTAGAAAAGTTACATTGAAATTCTCTCAGATCCACTGATTCACAATTACTATTAACTCATTTTTGGGACATAGTCCACCAAAAGAAACCTTGTACTCACTGTGCCTATTTTCAAAAAAGAATTGTATGATATCCGCTTGTGTCTTTCTATTGGTCCTTGGGCATTAACTTTGCAACCTGAAATTGAGGAGAATTTTTCTGGTCAGTGCATTATTTACTTATTCAGAGTCCAGTCCAGATAATCTCAGTATGAATGAGCCAAACTGCCCAAAGGATGTTCTTCGAAACACCTTGTATTTCTGTGTTTCTTTTTACTCATAATTAACTACAATTTCTTTGTGTATCCTAATAGAATAAAATAGAATTAATTAAAGGTGGAAATTTGAGACACTGGTAAAGAACTGTTCTTGATATTGAACCTTACCACCATTTCTGCTCCATCATGTTTATCGTAGCAAAAATCAAGTTAATTAAATGCAGTGATGAGCAAACATATTATGACAACCTGCTTAGTAGCATGTCAGACCACAGTTGGAACACAATTCGGAAATGATTTGGCATGTGATAGCTTCGACAAGACTTTGGTGGGATTCTGGATGAATCTGTTACCAGATGTCTATGCACATGTCACTCAGTTCTCTTTAATTATGGAGTGTTGGTTTGTGGGTATGGAGCTGCACATGATAGCATTACAGATGTGATCAATTGATTAGAGATTAGCAAATTTGGTGGCCGTGACTTCAATGTGAGTTTGTTATAGTGATCCTTGAACCACTGTAACACAATTCTGGCTTTATGACATGGACAGCTATCCTTCTGGAAGATGCTATCACCATCATTGAAAAAATGAAGCATCAGGGGTCGCAAGTGGTCTGCAATAATTTTTGCGTTGTTCACAGCTGTCATATTGCCTTTGATCACTAACACAGATCCCATGGAAGCTCAGGTGAATATCCACCATGGCATAGTATTGCCCCAACTGTCCAGCATCTGTGGTGTGGTGAATGTTTCCAGCATCCATTCACCTAGAAGATGGTGTATACCGACATGCCCATTGACCTGGTATAACAGGAAATGTGATTCGTCTGATCAGGTGAAATATTTCTATTTATCCACAGTCCAGTTTGATGGTTTCATGCCCATTACAATTGTAATTGATGAAGTATTTAGAGTAATATGTAGGAGCACCATGACCAGTAATAAGCACTGAAAGGTGTGCTCCATAACACTTGTGCCTGCATGAGCATTGTACTCTACTATCAGATCTGCCTATCCTGCTTTATTTAGCTGGCAAGCCTCCATACCCCATCTGTAATGAGATGTGGATGTCTACCATTTTGTCACCTACTCGTTCTTTCACCATGGTTCAACCACTTTCCATTGATGCTTACTACAGTAACACATGAACAGTTGACCAGGCTCACTATTTTTAAGAATAATTTTCCTAGGCACCAGGCCATAACAATCTGTCCTTTGTCAAAATCACTTTTTCCAGTGGATTTTTCCCATTTGCCACACATATCATCACTAGAATGACTCCCCATTCATCTCTAATCCACTTGTATACCTTCCTCACCACTTGACGTACCTGCAATGTTACCAGATGGCATTCAACCTTGTGGTGGGCAGTGGTCATAATGTTTTGGCTTGTCATTTTATCTTCCTGCCCCAAACCAACAGTGTTATTCTCTTGAAGTATTTTCTATATCTCTTATTAAATAAAGGAAACGGCTTTAGGCAATATAAATTGCAAGGAAAGGGAAAATGACTCATCACTCACCAAAGTTGAAGGCAGTGATGGGAGAAGAACATATATCATGAACACAAAAATATATAATATTTCGGCCTTAAATCTTATTCATGCTAAAGAGAATAAGTCATGTGGCTCGGGAGGTGTGCACATGCCGAAGTTTCATCTCTACTAGTTTATAATGTTATTTTGAAACTACTTGCACTATACAAGGTCAGTTACTTCCCTAGAATTAATTAACTTCTGTCAGTTATCTTTCTTGAATATGGGGATTATTTCACCAATCTTTTAATTATTTGGAACTTTCTTCTCCTTATATTCTGGTCCTAATGTTTAGTGTAATCATATTATCCCCATATGTCTTTTGAAACTTAACTGTAAAAGGGGATTGTAATGGCATTTGAATTAATAGTAATGAACTTCCCCTTTGCTAACTAATACCTGATTCTGAAAGCTATGGCTTTTTTAAGTAGATTCTTTCAGTTTTGCTCAGTTCTTCAAGTGTAAGTTGATTTTCTAAATAAAAAATGTTTCTTTCCAGTCCCACAAATCATCTATTATTATGTCTTAATGCTTTGATCTTTAACCCACATGTGAATTGTTTTCTCTGTAAACTAGTGGAGTTTAAGTACTATTATCCCACAAACTAATATTGGCTTTCATTCTTATCTGCTTATTTTATAGCCGTCTGATTACTAAACAGGTTTCATAGGGTGTAAATTATGCTTGGTAGCATAATAATGGTAAAATTGAATGAAGTCATGATCCAACATTTTAGATGGTGCATAAGAGTTAAACAAACAAATTATGTGACAACAGAAAAAAATTGTAAGAAGTGATTTTCATTAGTAAAGAAGGTAACTTCCGAAAAAATGTGTCTGGGCTCCTTACTGAAGGGTGCTTTTGAATTTGATTTGTATCTTGTGTATTGTGACTATTTCCCTTTTTGATATGGAGAGAAGTTTTTTCTTCACGTTTAATATGAATCTTACATGCTTTATAAGTAATTGTTTTTTTTTATTTTTAGAACAGGCCTTCCTTCTTTAAAATTTTAAACACCGTAGCATACTTAACAGTGTGAATAACTCTTTTTTGAATCAGCAGACCCCCAAATACAAATCCACAATTTTATTCCTTTTAATCATGATGCCAGGGCTGCTACTTGCAGATATGCATTTTACATTATCCCTAATTGATACCAATATAGAACTTTTTTCATTTTTTGTGCAATATCCTAACCATTTATTTTTGAAGCAAGTTGCATCAGACTGATAGTATAGATGCTATCATTTCTGTGCAATAGTGTTTATATGAGGTGAGTGAAACTGATGATTTTGGTATTATATTTCTCACCTTACAGTATTCTGATACCAGTTTTTTAAAAAAAAATTCGATAATTTTTATTCACCAAGAGCTTTTAGCAGCAGAATCTCCTTCATCCATTCTATTTTGATTGTGCTGTTTGAATCAAAGCACATAAGTATTTGCTGAGCAATAACAGTAGATAAATGAAATAATAAAAAGTTATTCATAGTATATTATAATAATTCATCCATTAAATGTGTGATGTATAGTATTATTTGAACCACCAAAATAACTATTGGATAGTTGAATATAATTGTCAAAATGGAAGAGAATATTATAAATGTATTAGAATGAATGTAAGAGAAATCTAAAATCCATCACTTTACAAAAGTAAAAATGAACTTAATGTTTCAGATGCCTGTCCTTTCAAATTCATACAAAAGATACTTGATGGGACTGAAAGCAGCTGACTGCCTCCTTGTAACCAAGATGCGAAATCCAGAATTCATGCGGCTTATTGTAGAACCTACAGTTCCACGCCGTAGACCTGACCTGACTACATTTTTACATAAACCACTTGAGGTAAATTTCCTACATTTTATTTTAAGTAGGTAATAAGCTGCTACTCTTTAGATTTGGAACTACTATGATTTATTAGAGCAGAGGTAATTTCTAGATCACATTATATTCAATTTTGCAAATAAAAAAGAATCTATATGACAACACTGCATGTTTAACATTGGCTATTCCAGTTTGTCAGTAATATCTTTTAAATCAATAATACATTGGAAGGTTTCAATTGTTATGATTTATTAAGACAATGTCAGTCTAAAAGCACCAGATGTTGAATGGAATATATTTTCTGGTACAAGTGGGAACAGGTTTTCTTAATAAAATTATAATAGATAAAAATTAGAATCTATCAGAGATATATGAGCACAGTCTGACTAATGTACACTTAAAATATTAGTTTCATGTATCATGTACATTATTAAGTGCCACTGCATTGTACACTTAACAGTTACAGTTAAAGAAATCATAGCAGCCAAATGAGTTGTAAGACTATTCCTATTACAACATTGCTTCATAATGGTCTTCTCCTTTATTAAATCTGTGAGTCGCCTTAAATGCTCACAGATCATGGTGTGTTTTTAAAGAAACAGTCAGCCTTATACAGTCAGCAGCTATGTTCAACCCTAACTTCAGGCAACTTCAGTTTCCTGAAACTCATAAAGAAAGGGTTTCCAAAGAACTGAAATAACCCAAAACAAAATTATTCATAATAGCCCAAGACTCTTAATTTAAAACTTCCCTTTCTTTTTCTAGTAAGCGCACTGACCAACATTCAATTTGAGATAAAATAATCAGAGGATTCCACCACATGATTAAAAAAAAAAATGTGGCTGCGCCATTATGGAAATTTTTCTATTGGTTGCTTTCTCAACTGTAAGGTTCATAAAAATATTCTGTGTATGCATCGTTAATGCTCCTAAAATGTACTCCACATTTATTCACATAAAAATTTAAGCTCTATGTCTTCCAGGATATTTTCAAATGGTTACAGAACAACTCATACTTGTCTTGAAACCTTAACCTTGCTTTCTGTTCTAATATTTCACACAAAATAACTCATCTTACTATTTCCACTTACTGGGAAACTAATGTCACTTTGTTTAGTGATAATAAACAATTTAAACCTTTTATCTACCAATATCACACAATCATTCAGTATTTACTCAATATCTCCACATATATCTTTCCTTTTCTGGTAGTGAAACTAAACAAATTTAATACTGAAATGGCTTTGCTGAATCACCTATAAATACTTCTGAAGTTATATTGCCACAATACCTAAAAAGGAATAAAAACACTGACACTAATCTATGGTCTCTAGACAATGTACTGAGCCCTCACTAAATTTTCTGAAAGTCTTATGACATCAAATAAACAGCTGGCCAACCTTCACTTACTCCCCATTAATCAGTGAACTGATTTCAGCTAGCAAGAAAAACAGTATTTCACTCCAGCAAAGGCTGTAGGTCTGCTACTCCTCAACTCTCGGGAACAGACATATGCCCCCTTTTGCTACTCCACAATGAAAAAGTGCCTATCTTGATGGTCTTTCCCTAAGATGGGAAAGCTTTCATCAGTTAAGTTATTGGAAGCATGGTACATGATACAATAATCCATGCTGGAACCCATGTAATTACAGCAACCCTGGGAGTGTCTAGTGGCACTTTTGGACTTAGATTTGGCTGAGGCACAGGGTCTACTGAGAGGGGTAAGGAGGATTTTTGGGAAGCGTGATGCCATTTCGAGGCAGGCTTGAAACATATCATAACCCACCAACAGGATCTGATTTATAGATTCAGGCCGGAGAAGTACTGTGCACCCAGCACTGAACTGTACTTTTTGTTAGTTGGTTTCTGAGATTTTTTGGCTGTGATGTGGTGTGAGATAGTTGTTTTTGAATTATATGTAGTGGATACTTGCAGGATATCAGAGCATTGTAAGAACCTTTGAATTTTGGCAAATTCTAGTTTTGCTTAGGCGGGACTTAGAAATTTCGAGTAGTTTTCAACTAAAAGGAATTTCCCTGTAATCTTCCCCACAGTAACAATTCGTTATAATAATCATTTTAAAGTGTAATTATCATATCGGGAAACGTTTGGTTTAAGAGATATTCCCGTTTGTTCATGTTTTGAAGCACGCGATCGTAAAAGTAGAAATTCTTAGACTTGCAATATCTCTAAATTGCGTAAAGCTACAACCAATCTTTTATCACCAGCTGTAGTCAGCACCATCCCCAATATTTTGGCAATAAAATTAAGTAATTTGGTAAAGTCTAATTAGCGATTTTAATTAAGAGAAAAAAATAAGCTTTTTATTAAAAGAGATATCAATTTAAATTTTACATCAGCAGATAGCCCTAATCAAGACGAGTTCATACATATATGGGTTTTCATCAAAAGTTTTAGTATTTGTTCGGTAATTAAGTTTTTGTAAAATAGATTGTCGCGGATTGTTGTGCACGCGCGTAAAATTCTAGAACACTTAGGGATTTTACCCAAATTAGAATGTATCACTACGCGAAGTCTTAAACAGCTAAAACTTTAAAACTAATTACTCTAAATTTCTCACGGGACTGCCGCTGGACTTCTAGTAGATAAGTCCAGATACTGTCAAAGTTTCAACATTTTTAATAGTCGGGATCGTCAAAAAAAATACACATACTTTGAGCTACACGGAAGCAAAAAGATGTGATACAGTTGCTGACGTCACTGGTTCTTGCCGATTCTATAAAAAAGACCCCACCGCCATTATGGTTTGTCTGTTCCTGCCTGTGGTCTGTTCCTGTCGGTCGTGTGTTTCGGTCTGTCTTTCGTCGCGCTGGTTGTAACTCGCCATGCCGGCTAGTTCAACCATGTTGGATCGTGTCGTGTTATATCGTAACTTCAATGACTGTTAAGAACTTGTAAATTTACTAAAGGGGTTTCGGTCGGTTAGATTTCTCTCCACAATCTGTAATTTTTGGAAAAGAGTGTTCGATTAGCCAAATCAACTTTTAGAATGCTATTTTGAACTTTTGGTTTTATTTGAATAAATTTGAAGAACTTTGGAAAAGTGAACCGTTATTATTTCGTAGTTAGCTGATAACCCTTTTCAATATTTGTGGGTCAACAAATATTGTGGCGACCTGAAGCATTCGAGTTGAACTATCCAGGCTACATGGTCAAATTCAAAATTATTTAGCAAGTGTTACTGAGAACTTTGAGTCCGCATCAAGAGTGTAAGTTAAGGCACTTAGGCTATACTTCAACCCCGGTATCGGCCTAGGGTCTTACAGCATGGAAGATGTTACTGGAGTACTGTGTTGGGGAATGTTGTTCAGAGCATATGCAACAGCCACGAATGCTAAGGCTATGAGGGAGGGAGTGTTTAGGATGGTAAGAATGGCAACAGTCAAAATGGAGATACTTTTGGAATCATTGGTTTGATGTGGACTGAGGTACTGAGGTAGCCATTGGAGAGGAATACATGTTTATAAAGAAACTAGTCTTGGGTGTGAGAATTTAACCATCTTTAGTTTGGGGTGTTTTAAAACTGAAGTCATTCAGGAAGATAAGAAGTTATTTTTTCCCATGTATTCAGATCACAAGAATATCATCTATGCCACATAAGGAATTTCAAATACACTTAATCTAAAATTAGCTGTTTGAAAATGCCAGTGAAGATGTCCACATAAGAAGAAACCATTTGAGAAGCCATAGTGATGCCACAAATTTGTCATTCTCCAAAAAACATTTATTCAGTATCATGTGAGACAGGGTGATGAGAAAAGTAATAGTGCTCAGTATTACACTGGAAGAGCATCTGGAGAGATTGGCGAAAGTGTTTGAAAGATTAAGAAAGCATAAGTTAACACTTCAGCCACACAAATGTTAACTGCCACATCATGAGGTAGCATATCTAGGACGTATTTTGATGGATATTTTCACCTTTGCCAACACCTAAGAGAGAAGATTCATGTGGGTATGAACCCTACTTGTCAGTGTGAAAGGTAGTATATGTTAATAAAAACACCAGATGGTTATATACATTTATTAATTTCTTGCATTTCATAACCATTCCCTATTATTACTGCCACCTTCCCCATTTTTCCAGGTTAGCCTTGGACTTGCGACTAATGCTTGAAACAGATAGCACAAAACCCCAACAATATTCTGAACACGTTGAGGTTCAGACCTTTTTCCTTAGCTGCTTTATTAATAACGATTCTGTGAACTTATCCGTCTATTGCAGCTAAATAAAAAACTTCATTTTTTGGCCAAAAAACGAAGTTTTTTATTTAGCTGCAATAGACGGATAAGTTCACAGAATCCTTATTAATATTCTGAACTATACCCAATTAGCTCTCAGCCTCTATACAGGTTTTTCCCCCCTTTTGATTTACTCTTTACTGTCCAGTGGAGGCTACTGACACCAGAGTTGATTGTGGACGACAGCCTGGGTGCTCTTGGCCATTGTTGACTCTGACGTCTCCCTCTGCTCAGTAAAGTCACTGGACTGCCATATCACCTTGATATCCAAGCTACTCCATTGTAGATAATTCTGGAACCAACCTAGACCAATTCTGAAATGTGGAGTTTGTTCACCCCCCCCTCCCCTTTTCTATGTCTATAGGAGAAGGGATAGCGATAGACCTATCACAAGCCATCCTGATGCCGGATTGCTAAGTGCTTGCTGCCAATTGCTGATAGACCTGACCTACAATATAGTTTGTCACTCTGACTAGGATGCAAAATCCCTCCGTCTATACTGTTTTCATTAACTGTCACAACTGACCTGTCTTTGTAATTCCCTACTATACCACAACATTAAACAATTTATATCTCACCACATATAGCTAGTACATACATATCATCCCATTTGCCCAATCATTCTGTGAACCATCAGTTCATATTAAGAAAAGCAACAATGAATATAAAGAACTGAGCACAGTGTAAGTTTTCTATTTTTGCAATTAACCCAATTGAAATTAATTAAAATCCTGGGTTGGCATGCCATTTTACTTAAAAATTATAAAATCAAGTGTTTTTTAATATTAATTCTATCAATTCTTGAATGAAGGATCTTTTATATGCCAATATGACATTTATTGCCAAAAGAAGTGATTTTAACATCTATTAAAATTAATGTTGTATACCACTTTAAATTTAATAAATATGAAAGCAATATTCACATGCTTTTGATTTTCCAGTACTTATTATTTCATGCCCAAGTTAGCACACAAATTTATCTGTAAATAATTTGTCATTAATTAGAACCTTAAAATTATATTCAATTATTAAACATATTACAGCATTTAAAATCATTAAGAATTTGTTAGGAGTGAACCATCTTCCTAAAAATTATAAAGGTGAGTAATTCAGAGCACTAAATACTGTAAATAAATAATACTAACTGAATCTTAATAATAAAGCAACTTTTAACTTGAAATTAAACTGAAAAGAAACATAAAAATCTTAGAAATTTAAAAGTCAGGGGATTTTATTGCATTCATTTTCACAAAGAATTTAGGATAAAACAATCATTTTGATATACAGTTTGTATAGGCTAGAAATTTCATTAGAGAAGATAGAGCAGTTTGTATGTTTATTTCAACATGTGCCTGGATGCCACCAAAGGAAACAATAGGAATTACATAGATAGTAAAAAAAAAAAAAAATCATTTTAAAAGATAACTCAATTTAAAATTTGGCAGTATGTTGTGAACACAGGGAGACACAATCTGATCAAAATTAGACCTGACAGACAAAATATAAATATGTCTTTGAGAGGAGAGGAAAATTCCAAATTCTTAAACAAAATAGTTACGAGGACAAAAATATGCTCAAAAGATAGAGAAAAATTCATTTAATAATAATAATATTACAGTTTAACAGAAAAGTTTGAATTAAAGAGTGAAAAATGAAATTGTAGTATTGAAGCTTAAAGTGAGCTTGACAAGTGCAACTTTCAGAAATTATTAACTCCTAAATCAGAAGAATTACAAGAAAATTTGTCATAAGTTTTGGGAAAATATGATTAATAATAGTATATGGTGAGAATTAGAAAATTTTTGTATTTGAAAGAGGGTGGTGGTTCACCATGTAAAAACACCAAAAGCCTAGAAGTTCTCAGCCAGACAGTATATAAAGCCACTATTTTCCTTGCCCCAGAGTCAGTTGGCACACATAAACTATGTTGGCCAATACTGCGTTTCTGATCTAAAGACTTGTGGTATTTCAATCACATAGTTGAGTGAAACTTTCATATTTAGGGTCTTGGACAATGTTCATGGAATTTAACTATTATGATGAAAGTGAACAGATAATTTTATTCAGTAATAGAAACTTTAACTAACCATGTGCTGACCAGTAAATAATAATTGCATAAAACAGTTACTAAGCTCACTCCTAAATGGGGGTGAAATTCAGTTAAAGGTTGCAAGAGTGAATGCTTTTATACAGTGTATGTGTTCCTTGAAGAATAAATTGTAATCTCTTCACATGTTACTGATGTCTGATTTAGTATTCAAAATATGTGGTCTGATACCAGTTTAGCTTCAAAAACTTTTAAAGAATGCATTGATTAGCTTTCATCTGATAATTTTCTTTACATTATCCTTGACCCAATGCATCCATTAGCTTTCATCTGTGACTTTTCTTTACATTATCCATGACCCATTAGCTGTTGTTGGCCAATTTGGTTCAACAGCTTGGCGACCGTAAATATCGAATCTATGTATCATCAATTTAGGTATCAGGTACACCAAAAACATTATTATGTACAGTCATAGATTACATCTGAATGTTGCATGAACCACAAGCAACATTTAACTGTAGCAAATTGTATGAAAAATTATCTAATTCAATCTTCCAAGCACTGGATGGTCAAATCGGTAGATAGTTTGTACATTGTGATTGTTCGAAGATCTTGTTTCTGATTTCCTGAGTAATATCTTTTCCTGCATCTTGTATGTATACCACCAAGAAAATCAATGGACTCACCTCCATTGGAACTCAATGTTGGAGTTCTCATAACCCCTCTTCTGAGAACTCTTGTTTACCAGTACTCACATATAGCTGTTTAATTGCTGCAGCTGGTGTGCAAACCATATGTTTTCTGTTCATAATAAAATTGAATTATTAAACTCTGTAATTGATCTTCAAACTGATATGCTCAGTGTACATGGCGATATTTTCATTGCTGAGTATGGAATTATTTTAATTACCATAGTTACACACGTGTGCACCTTGCTGACTGCCCATAGACTCCCTCCATCTTTCATACATCCACAGCTCCGCTCCCACTTTTCAGAATAGAATATTACATTCCACCAATTATAGCACCACCTTCTTATTAGCCTTGCAAATTTTCTTCTTGTCCATCGCAATGTATATGCTGAGAATTACTTGGAATTCAGAGCTTGCTTATCTCCGTGATAATTTCAATTGGCTCTCCTCATTTTCAGGGATTGTCTTGTTGTATTTTTAAACTAAATTCTCTCTAACATTGATCAAGTGATCTCACAATCATTGATGTGGTATTTAACTTCAGGGACACTGCTTTTGGTGAGGCCCTTGGAGTCAGCTTCAGAATATCTTGGGCTCCTTATCCCACTTCCTACCTTATCATTATAAATACACAGCTTCAAAGATGACTTGTTCCCCCTGCAAGTGGCTACCTGTCATTACCCATACACAGAAACTTTGCCTATTATTTTGCATATATTGTGAGACTATGTTGTATATTTAAAATCTAGCCTAAACTGTTTAGAAGCAGGCCTAATACATGTAATTCATATAGAAAATAACTTTTATAATCATTTTCTTAACAGCAAAGCACTTTTCAGTTCAGAACATAACATTGTTATAGATCCATTATTTTGCCAAAACCATTTAGAATGGGACCAATCTCATTTAGTCGTATAGTAACGAACTTTTATATTCATTTTCTTAACAGTAAAGCACTTTTTAAATTGATTATAAACCATTTACATAACAGACATAATTTTCTAGTAAGGTTGTTTTTCAGACATAATGAAGTTTGTTGCATTCATTTCCACTAAGAAAGCATAGAATGTCGATCATATACTTTTAAGGTGTATTTTGTATGCTCTTAAAATTTTATTTAAGTACTTATTTAAAAAATATAGAATTTGAAAAGGCATAGGAAGATAAAAGTAGGCCTAAAATTCATTTAATAATAATAATGTAACAGTTTAGCAGTAATTTCAGATTTAAAGGGAGAAATGGATTTTTTGTATCGAAGCTTGATGACATCACCATGTGTGACTTTTAGCTATTAATAGCTCTCAAGCAAGGGTAATTATGGGAAAATTTGTAATAAAGTAAAAGATTCCAAATATATTAAACTATAAGAGAGAAAGTTTTGTAAAAATCCCAGAAAAAATAGTGTACCTTGTAAAAATGGAGTTTTTGTAATTCACAAGAGAGTAGTACTTACCCTTAAGCATACTCCTTCATTTTGAAACTCATCAGTTAATGATTAGCCAAGGCCAAAGAAAGCCAACCATTGTTCCCTTGAAGGAGCAGTTTGAGGGAGCAGTTTTGAAGGAGCAGTTTTGTTGCCAGTTTCCAGCAGTATGTGTTGTGTCGCAAGGTAAAATTCAAAATTTAACTACTCAAAGTTTAACTATCATGCCTCAGAACAAGTTTGTGGACTTCATCATTCACTTTAAGGAAACTGTAAACTAAACTCAATAAAATACCTTTTTTTTTGCAATGGTTTAAGAAATAATTAGTAGCAGTGGTTAAAACTATTATTAAGATCATTCTGAACTTTGGCGTGCAAATCTAAAAATATTTGTCAGAGTGAATACTTCTCTATAGTGTTGTGCCTTGGGGGATAATCAACATCTACATCTATACTCTGCAAATCACAAATACTGTGTGTGGCAGAGGGTGCTTAGTACCAATCCTAATTCAGTGCATTCCAATCCCGAACAGTATGAGGAAAGAAGGAATACATAAATGTATCAGTACGGCATCTTATTTCTCAAATCTTATATCTCTTGACATTGCAACCTAAATAGATTGGTGGAAGAAGTATTTTGTTGCACTCGTAAATTAAAGATTTTCGCATATTCTCCAACAAGTTCAAACGAAAACAACGTCGTCTGTCCGCCAAACAATCCCATCCCAACCCACGTATCAGTTCTGTGACACTTACGTAAGGACTGTAACCAGCAGTCACGAATCAAGTGGCTCTCATCTGTACTTAGTTTAACATGTCAATCAATCCCTTGCGATACGGATCCCAAATTCCACAACAGTATTCCAAATGCGGACGCACTAGTGTTTTGTACTGCATTATCATATCTGATTTTGAAGTTTGATATTGTCTTAAATATTTTCAACATCATAATCTGATACTAGTGTTAACTTCATCAAACTTTCAGAATATATTTCAAATTTGTAACTACAGTGAGCTATTAAAGGATAAATTAATAGCCTTTCGTCCAGTTTAAAGAATAGCATCTACAAGAAAAGGTATCAGTTCTACAAGCATCATGATCAAGTTAATGCAAATGTTGCATAACCCCAAGCAACATTTAGTTATTACAACTATTATTGTGGATTAATTCAGGGATATACCAATACACAATTGCTGTGATTGTCTTTACCATGCTTTCTCTTACTAAAATAGTTATTACAACTGTGGACTACCACAACTACCACAACTTCTTCAACACTGCCTTGGTACTTGTTTTATTTTCTCTCAGTGTGTGTGTGTTCTTATTTTCTATATCATAAAATACTTTCTTGCTTCTACTACCAGTCTATATATGATGTTCATTTTTATTTCATTGCAACAGATGTTTAACACCTCAGTGACAAGCCATTAAAGTCAATTATCTTATTTGAATTTTCATTCATTGGAGGTTTATAATGTAATTGGTTTTGTTCATACTGCTTCCCATATATTTTACATGCAAGGACATTTTGAGATATTCTTTCTTGCCTACAAATGATATCAATTATTCTTTAGTTGTTATGGTTAATAAATTGACCAAATACGAGGTGTGTTCAAAAAAAGGCCGAACTAATTAAATAGCGCGCCAACGGCTCCAGATAAAATTCTCCAACTACAGTGCACACTAGCAGCATCTCTTGGCAAGAAATTGCCACTTGCCACACTCCGGTCGCTGCATTAGTTTATGACTGACAGCCAATTGAGTGAGGTCGTGCGCAGAGTGCTCGTCGGATTAGTGAGAAAGCGAGAATGAAGGAATTGGAGGAGCAATTTTGTGTTAAACTTGGGAGAACTTTTACTGAAACACTTCAAATGCTTAAACAAGCATACGGGGATGACTGTATGAGCTGAATGTATTGCTATGAATGGTTTAAGCGCTTTAAGGAGGGCAGGAGTTCAGTTACCGAAGATCCAAGATCTGGTCGACCTTCCACATCAACAGACAACCACCATGTTGAGAGGGTTTGCACTGTGATTCGTGAAAATCGCCTTGACTGTCTGTGAGGTTGCTGAAGAAGTTGGTATAAGTGTAAGATCTTGCGCTCGCATCCTGACAGAAAAACTTGGAATGCATCATGTCAGTGCAAAAATGGTGCCGTGCTTGTTGACGGATGACCAGAAGGTTAATCGAGCTAGGATCTCTGAGGAGTTGCATGAAAAAGCAAATGCGGATAAAAACTTCCTAAAGAACATCATAACAGGCAATGGAACATGGGTTTATGGGTATGCTGTGGAAACGAAGAGGCAGTCTTCACAATGGGTGGGGAATGGATCTCCTCGACCAAAGAAAGCGCGGATGAGTCGGTTGAACATCAAGGTGATGATGGTCGTGTTTTTTGATTGCAAAGGGGTTGTGCACCATGAGTTTGTACCACGTGGTCAAGTGGTAAACAAGGAAGTCTACCAGAAAATTCTAACACAATTCAGAGATGCTGTGAGTAGGATAAGGCCTGAACTGTGGGAGAATCTGTCGTGGATGTTGCACCATGACAACGCACCCTCTCACGCATTCTTGTTTGTCATGAATTATCTGGCAAAACATCACGCTCCCATCGTGTCTCAACCACCCTATTCTCCAGACTTGGCTCCGGCAGACTTTTTTCTCTTCCCAAAACTGAAAACAACTTTGAAAGGATGTTGTTTCAAGACCATAGAAGAAATTCAAGACAATCCGACGAGAGAATTGTGTGCCATTGGAGAAATTGCATTCCAGAAGGCATTCCAAAACTGGAAGAAATGATGGCAACGATGTATTGATAGTAAAGTAGAGTACTTTGAAGGAGGATAGTGTGTAAAAGCTTGTTTGATGAGCAATAAAGCAATTACAGCAGAAGTTCAGTCTTTTTTTGAACACACCTTGTATTTTAAGAACTAAGAGTTTTTTGTACAAGGCAATGATCACAAAAGTTTTACACAATCACCTCCATATGTTATTTCTCACGAAAGATGAAACATCTAACATGAAACATATGGAAATAACTTGAGTATTCTCATGTAATTTTTATCGCAGAATACTTATTACTCAAAAATATTATTGGTTTCTATTAAATACTATCTGCTACCATATTAAATTATGTTAACCACACTATAAGGTCTGTAATAATACAAGTATTGAGGCACACACACATTACAAATCATATCTACATGTTCACTCTTCAACGGTTATACAGCAACTCTTCCTAATGTACAATTCCAAAGATACATCTCCAAAGATACAGCAAGCACCAGAACATTCCTCACAGATATAAATGTATTATTCTCAACACGCATCCTTACATTTATATCTAGACTTCTATTAATTCAAATTCAACATCTCTCTAAACCTTTTAAACTTAACTTTACATAAAGCCTTCGTAAATATGTCAGCAATGTTTTCATTTGAATCTATTTTCACAATGTCCATTACACCATTTGTATAACACTCATTCACAAAATGATAGTGCACTTCAATATACTTGGAGTTCCGTGAAAAATTACCATACTTTGCAATATTTCTGCTCCTGAGTTATCTTCATATACTTGGACAGGTCCTTTGATATTTATATTAAAAGTTTTTAACACATCCAAAACAAACTTTAATTCAGTAACAGCTTCTGACAAGGCTACATATTCAGCAAAAGTGGAAGATTTAATAACACCTCCTTGTTTTCTTGATTTACAAAATATTGAATTTCCAAACAATCTAATTACATACCCAGACATGAAATTTCAATCTACAATATCACCTGCATCTACATAGCAATCCAAAATGTATACATTTTCATTTCTACAGTAATTTCATCTTGAATTTCTTCGACAACAGATTCTTGATTTTATCTATTTTCTTTTTACTCTTACAACAAATTAATAGGTCTTCAACAAATATTATTAAATAAATCACATCATCTCCATCGATCAAAGTATACAGACAATAATCAAATTCACATTTTGCAAAACCCAGATCACACATAAATTCATCAAAACAATCATACCAAGCTCGAGGGCTTTCTCGTAAACCATACAATGCTTTATTCAATTTACGAACCCTATTAGTACCATCTTCATACCGTCTTGGCTTTTTTATGTAGACCTCTGAAAAAACTTTACCATTAAGAAATGCAGTCTCAACATCCATTTGCTCTATAACTAAACCATTTTGACAACAGTATGACAGTAAAAGTTTCAATGTCTGTATCTTAGCTACTGGTGAATATATATCATCCACAACTTCCTTTTGTTGAAAACCCCTTACAACTAGTCTTGCTTTATAAGTGTTGTCTGATTTTTTCGTATAAACCCACTTTACATCAAGAGCATTTACATTATCTGGTTTCATTACTAGTTTCCATGTTTTGTTTTGATATAAACAGTCAATCTCATTGTCCATTGCCTGTTTCCAATACACTGACTCTTTACAATTAATCGTCTCCTCAAAATTTTCTGGACTATCAGCACTACAATAGTTTACATAAATGATATTCTAATCATTAAATCTATCTGGCATTTTACATTTTCTACCTGACCTAGTCAATTTAAATCCTTGATTATATTTATCACTGTTTAAACCGCCTTTAACATCTCCTTCTTTCCTTTTCTCATCTACAGATTCATTTTCATCATTCATACTTTCATCACTAGAACATTCACTCCATGAATCATAACTCTTTAAGTAGATAAGTTTAACATTATTCTCTACAATATCAACACGTCTTCCAATAACAATTTTATTATTCACTAATACTCTGTAGCCAACTTCACTATAACCTAATAAAATTCCCATATCAGCTTTACGATCCCATTTTGACTTCCTAAATTGTTCTGGTACTCTTACAAAAATTTTACTACCATATAGCTTTAGATGTTTAACATTTGGTTTCTTTCCTAGTAAAATTTCATCGGGAGTTCTCTTTTCAATAGTATTAGCTAAAGTTCTGTTTTTAAGATAAGCCACTGTACAAACTACTTCTAGCCAGAATCTCTATCTACTTTTGCTTCAGCTAGCAAACACCTTGACATATCCATGATAGATCTATTGTATCTTTCAGCTGTACCATTTAACTCATGTACATAGGGAGGGCAAACATTTAAAACAATTCCTTTTGCTTTTACGAATCGATAAACATCCGAATTTTAATATTCTTTTCCATTATCACATCTCAGTTTCTTAATAGTTTTACCTGTCAAATTTTCAATTTCTTTTACATATGCAACTAGACAATAATAAACTTAATTTTTTGATTTGATAGTGTAAACACGAGCTGCTTTGCTATAATCATCTATAAAAGTTAGAAAGTATCTTTCACCATTCAAACCAAGAGATGATTGAGGCCCATTTAAATCAGTGTTAATAATTTCTAAAATCCCTCCTGCTTTGCTTCTATTATTTTCAAAAGGTAAATTGTGCATTTTGTTTTCAATACATACTTTACACTTCATATATTCAGACTCTAAACTTTTAGGTAAACCAACCGCTAATTGATCTTTACACAAAGTATTTAAATAGTCAAAATTTACATGACCTAATGTGTGATGCCAACTCTCCTTTTTAGTCATAGAATCACTGTTACTCACAATATTTACATTAACATCTTTCTTAAAAATGCTACTTGTCATTTTATACAGATTACCTTCCTTCATAGCAATTACAATTAGCCTGTTATTTTTATCAAAAACTTTTGAAACATTTCCTACAGATACAATCTTGTGCTTGTCTGTTACTTTCGCATAACTAATCAAGTTTCTATTCATATCTTTAACATAAAATACATTTTCCTTATTAATTTGAATGATTTCATCATAAACTGAAAAATAACTAACTACATTTCCTATCTTAGATGCTTTCAAAATTTTCCCATCAGCAATCTTTACTTCTACAGGCTTTTCCAAAGTTACACACTCAGAAAAATACTCTTCATTATTTACAATATGATCTGTACAACCACTATCCAATAACCAATCAATTTTAATTTGTTCTTTATTACCTGTCATTTTATTTTGCGCCATCAAGCTCCTAACCTCTGTTAGAAAACTGCCCGTTGCACTTTCACTTTGCTGGTATTCTTGACCATGCCGATACTGGCTGTTTCTGGATCCCGTTGCACTTTCACTTTGCTGGTATTCTTGACCACGCCGATACTGGTCATTTCTGGATCTCGTTGCACTTCTTGACCACGCCGATACCGGTCGTATCGTGATCCATGCTGGTTACTTCCACTCCACGGTTGATCATTATTGTGATCTCTGAAGATTCCACGTGGATGGTTATTTCCTCTGCTGCTTCTTTGATACTGCATGCTGTGATTCCATGTGCCTCTTTCAATTACTTCATTTTGATGACAATCTCTCTTGAAATGTCCGCTTCTTCCGCATCCCCAACACAATTGTTCCTGACGACTCGTACCGGATTTTCTCATAGTATGGAATGCATTTGTTTTTACACATTCACTTTCACCTTTGTCTTTCAAGTCCATTAATCGAATTTTACTTTTAACAAATTCAACAGTTTGATCTTCTTTCAAAACATCGGCCAAATCACCAATGTAGCTCAAAGAATCCGGCAAAGTTCTTAACATGTATTTTAATTTTTCTTTCTCAGTCACTTTAGACCCAGCTGCTTTCAATTCGTTCACTGTCCTTTCAAAATCACTAAAGAATGTCGCTGTTTCATTGTAGTCTTTTAACTTCAATTTTTCCAGTTTGTTTCTACAAATTATTTGGCGTGCAGTCAATTCCTTGGAGTATAATTCGTCAAACTTAGTCATTATTTCATAAGCATTCACTTTATCACTCACAAACTCAAGTTGCTTAATCGTAATAGCACCATAAATGTAGTTTACTGCCTTCAGATTATCTTTTTCCCAAGTTTCTACATTATCCAGACTTATTTTCTCTCTTGAAGCCACTGTATAACATTTCTTCATCTTTAGATACATCGTTATTCTTTTCTTCCAAGTTCCATAGTACTCGCCGTTAAAAATTGGTATAACAATGTCCAACATTTTTACTTGAAATAAAACTTTCTTAAAAACTCGATAGCACTTTTCCTTTCGTAAGCCACAGACCTTCTGTCAACCACGCTCAGCTACCATGTTAAATACTATCTGCTACCATATTAAATTATGTTAACCACACTATAAGCTCTGTAATAATATGTTTATTGAGGCACACACACATTACATATCATATCTACATGTTCACTCTTCAACGGTTAGACAGAAACTCTTCCTAATGTACAATTCCAAAGATATATCTCCAAAGATACAGTGAGCACCACAACATTCCTCACAGATATAAATGTATTATACTCAACAGTTTCATTTTAACATGAATTCAAACTATTCTTACTAGCAAAATTCCAACTTACATAAACCATCAGAAGCACAAATAAATTTTTCTATGTGGTAAAGAATTAATTAAGTCATTTAAATCTAATTGTAGTCATGAATTCATTAGTGGAACATGGATTCCTTTCATCTGATACAAACATTCTAATTCTCAACCCCACCAATTGTCTAAAATTTGTATATCAGTTGAAAAAATATAATTTTTGTGACTGGAGATTCAATTGTTTGATCAGCTGCTTCACTCTTCTCCCACCCCATGAAAAGCAAATTTTTTTGTGAAATGAGAATATATTTCTGTTATATTCTTCAACTAATTTCACATGAAAGATAACAGATATTTAAAAAAATCATAATACCTTCTAGGAAGGCATGCTAACTGCATATTGTAATTGATATTGCATTCATCTTGCAACATCAGCCTTTATTTCTACTGTGTTTTCATTCATTTAATAGCAAGTAGTATTATAATGGAAAGGAATGTTACATACGGGTTACACAACCTGTTCCTAACATATTCACAACAAACATTCCACATATGTACAGATAAAAATTTCCCTCACAGAACAATTAGAAGTTGAAATAGACATATAACATCTGTTGCATTAATTGCAGTGAACAATTTGGAGTAGATTTAGTCCATATATGAGGGAGAGTTAAATACAAAACTTAAAAGTGTAGTATAAAATCAAAAGTGCATGTTAGTGATCTGTAAGTTGGTACGTGTGTTTTAAATAATGTGCCGGATGTCCAAACAGGTAGCAGCACAGTGAAGATGTGCAAGCACCAACACAGGAACAATATAAGAATGGCCACCCCACTAGTAACGTGCACCAGAGAAGAACAGTGTTTGATGATTAGATTTTTACAAAGTGAAGGTGTAAAACCTATATACATTTATTGCAGAATGAAGGTACAGTATGGGGATGCCTGTTTGTTTCAGCAGCAAGTGTATGAATGGTGTAGGAAGTTTGCAAATGATGTGATGTCTTTAGCTAAAGCTCCACACCCAGGACAGGCATATCATGTCACGACTCCGGAGACCACAGCAGCAGTTGAAGCCATCATATTGGAAAACTTTCAGGTGACACTGGATTACATAGCAACAGCTGTAGACATTAGTTGTGGTTCAGCACATCACATTAAGCAGGATGTGCTTGGGTTTCATGATGGATGCCCCAGCAGCTGACTTTGGAATTGAAACAGCAGCATGTTGATGTATGTGATGAAATTCTCTAGCACATTGAACATGATGGTGATGCCTTCCTTGCATGAATTGTCATCAGATACAAAACCCGGGTCCATTACCAGCAGCCTGAAATGAAGAGAGTGAGAAAAGAATGGCCCCATTTGACATCACAAAAACCAAATAAGTTTCAAATACAGTCATCCGCAGGGAAAGTTATGCTTACCCTCTTTTAGGAAAAAGAGGTGTCCTCTTGGAGCACTATACGCCACGAGGGACCACTGTTACCAGTAACACGTACAAAGACCTCCTCAAAAAATCAACTTTGGCCAGCCATTAAAACAAAATTACGTGGATTGCTATCGACAGGTGTTCTTCTGCAACATGACAATGCATGGCCCCATACGGCTCATGCAATTGTTATGACAGTCACTGACATGCGGTTTGAATGTCTGCCTCGTCCACCATAATCACCTGACCCTGCCCCAAGTGACCCATAAAAGAAGCACTTTCTGGGCCGAATTTTCAATCCAATGATGAGATGTGTCAGGCAGTGCAAGAGTGGTTGAGTCCTCTCCCAAAAGAATATTTTTATATGGTAATTTAGGCACTTCAGAAGTATTGGCTGGCATACATTGAGCTTGGAGGAGACTATATTGAAAATGATTCAGGTGACTTGTATGTGTGCACAATACATAAAGTTTTTAAAAAAATAATTAAGGTGTTCATTTGATTCTCCCTCACATATGATGTATATAACCTGTGTGACCTTGCAAATTAGCTATCTGGAGCTATATCTTAAATAGCGTTCGAAAATATGTCTCACCACTTATAAGACAGTAGTCTTATTTTGATTATTACAGTATTATAGAATCTACATACTAATATGTTTTTACATTTCAGCATTACCGTGATGTCTTAAAACTTCTGCAAACTGTGTTGCATAACTCAAAAGTCACTGATGAAGATTACCCAAATCTTTCAAAATTGGTTCATGATCTTCAGGTGAGTGTATTTGGTAACAGACATTCTTCATATATGAAAATATGAAATAAAATTTTGGTGCCTTTTCATGTAGTAATACTTGTAAAATTAATAACTAATGAAGTCCTCTTTTCATTAAAATCCGAAATGAATTCCTTCACATCACTATAACTTTTGCAGAGGGGTAAAGATGTCTCACACTCTCTTTCTATAGTCGATGCATAAGATAAAAGTTACCTTTAATAGTATGCTTCTTTCAGGATGTTCTAAGGGAAAACATGGGGAAAAAACTCATCAAGAAGTGTCACATGAACAATAGAATCCTTCATCACCACAGTTCTAAGCCTCTCCTGTTTTTCTTTTACAGCAGTTTTTGATGAAAAACAAAATAGTGGCTTTTATTCATCAACCACAAACATATGATTTAGCTCCATTTGAAAATATGAAAATATGAAAATATGAAAAATGGTAGTTGCAAGGCAGAAAATAGGTGAGAGGCAGGTGGGGGGGGGGGGGGGGAGGTGGAAGATGCAGAGTGATGCATCTAGGAATTTCTGTGTCTATGTAAGAAAACTGATGGAAAGGGAAGCTATACAGACAATTGTGGTTAAGGGTGCTGAAGAAGTCATTGTATGTTTGGAAAAGGCAGAGGTACTATGTAAATGGTTTAATGAGGCCATTAGGGAATATCATTCTGGTACAGGACAGAAAATAAACAGACCAAGAACTACGTAGTAATGAATAGACTTAAAAACTGGGGAAAAAATTAACAGAATATTATTGGGGAGCTAAGATACATTAAAAAAAAAAAAAAAAAGCATAAAGGACCTGGCGTGAGTAATATTACTACATATTATTAAATATAGTGAATACTAGCTTTGTCCAGCATGTGTTGCAATGCCTATTTTTTTTTCTTAAGTGGGTATGCATATAGAAAACATACACATTAACATGTACAAAATAACTAAAAGACAATGATTTTTATCCATTAACTTAAAATTGAAAAAGTTTATACTGGTGCTTTGTGTTATGCAATATTTCCAGTCTTCTATTTTCTGCAAAAGCATAGTATGCAGTGTTGCTCGGTGGGTTGATATGAAAGTTCAGAATCATATAGAAACTATACCTTTGTATAAAGAATATTGACAAACATTAATGGGGTAGAAAGAGTGAGCGCGGTTAGGTTTCGGAAAATCAAATTAACACAGTACTTTTCTGTTTGTTTTAATGTATACATGTGCAAAGAATTTTTGAAATCGTCTGAAATCTGTGGGTATGTATAAAGAACATTTACAAAAATAAGGTGTGGAAGGGGGGAGAGGGGTAGTGTTTCTGAAAATCAAATCTAGACAGTATTTTTCTGTTGGTTTTAAAGTATACATATACAAAGTTCCATCACCAGGTGATAAAAACTGTGGGTATGTGTAAAGAATATTGACAAAATAAAATAATTGTTTAAAAAACATAAAACTGCCTTCAAAAAAGCACATTAAAAATTTTAAAATAACTTTATACCTTGCTTAGAAAAAAGTAAATCTAAATCAACAATATTTTACATTACTGTTATTGAAATTTTTACATTAATTAGTTATTTCTGGAGTTGGTGCCAGCTGTCAGATCGCACAGATCGATTTACTGATCATTATTTGGTGTTCGAGGCGAACCGAGAGTATGAACATAAATTCCAAATATTTTACAGCATGTCGTGAGGAAGATAGTTTTATTGCGGGCAACAGCTTAGGGAAACAAATGAATGGTATGTTATCTGAGGCTCGGCCTTGTTGGTCATCCAGGCATATCTCTGGTGCTACAGTGTCATTTGGTAGGCTGCATCATGCAGTAAACACTTTATAGTTAGCATAATATCTGTGTATCATCTATATGTTTCAGTTTTGTTGAAACATGTTTCTAGAATTAATTGTAGGTAAGTAGTAACATGATTTTTTTATGTATTATTGTTATTTATTATTATTTTTATCTTTTTGTTTTTCTCGCTTTGGCTGGCACCGACTCCAAAAATAATTAATTAATGTAAAAATTTTAATAACAGTAATGTAAAATATTGTTCATTTAGATTTACTTATTTTAAAATTTTTAGTGTGCTTTTTAGAAGGCAGTTTTTATGTTTTTAAACAATTATTTTATTTTTAAATTTTTAGTGGTATCATGGTTTGTTTTGTATTTTAAATATGCTGCAGCAGTTCTCATTTTGCGAACTTCCTGGTAGCTCAGTGGTTAAAGCTAATGTTTTAAAAAAAGAAAAATCTGTCTTTACAACAACTTTCTGAATGGGGTGAATTGGATGGTGTGTTAAGAAATGTCAGTTTACATTTTGTTCCAGGCTTTGTTTCGATCTAATCATAACATTTGTTAAAGCTGCTGCTCGATAATCGAAACATGTAAAATCTGGACATTAATACATACCAAATACACAAATCTGTCTCTGGAATTTATCTGTTCGTTCCGGTATTACACAGAAAATATAGATATTTAATTCGTTTTCACAACGTAAAAGCTCAGGGTACAAGTTGAAATCTGAAGCACATGTTGAGACATTAGGACACATATATTTTAAAAATATTATGCAATGACTTAAAAATAGCTAAATTGATTTTGACGGTTCTTAAAACTGTGGATTTTGTAAAGAACATTGGAAATTATAAATGATGGGGGTAAAGGAGTAGAGGGATTGGGCTTTTGTATAGCAAATGTAGACTGTCTTTTCTAACTTTATTTAAAGTATACATTTGTAAATTTTTATTGATATCATATAAAAACTATAGGTATGTATAAAAAAATAATTAAGGGGTGTGGAGGTGAAGAGTAGTTTGGTTTTTGTTAAGGTAGTGTGGACAGTATTTTTCTCTTTGTTTTAAAGTATACATGTGAAAAGTTCCATTGAAAACAGATAAAAACTGTAGCTTTGTGTAAAGAACATTTACAAAAATAAATTGGGTTAAGGGTGTGAGCGGTTGGGTTTTGTAAACAGAATGTTTCTCTTTCTTAAGTATACATTTGTAGTGTTCCATCGAAATCTGATAAAAACGGTAGGTCTCTATAAAGAACATTGGAAATTAGGAGGGGTAGGGGTACAAGGGAGGAGGGGTTGGGCTTGTGCAACCTAATTTAAATACAATTGTTATGTATTTTTTAAAGTATATGTGTGCAAATTTTCTTCAGAATCAGATAGAAACTGTGCTTTGTGTAGATTATAGGGGTGGAAAGGATGAGAGAGGTTTGGCTTCTCTAAACCAAATGCAGACAGGATTTTTCTGTGTGTTTTGAAGTATAAATGTGCATACATCCTTCAAAATCAGATAGAAATGGTAGGTTTATATAATGAACATTGTCAGTAATTAAAGGGGTAGAAAGGGGAATGGGGTTTGTGTTTTTGTCAAAGTAATGTGAGTAGTATGTTTCTTTTTCTATTTGCTTTAAAGTATACACATGCGTAGTTCCACCGAAATCGGATTAAAATGTGGGTTTGTACAAACATTAAAGGATGTAAAAGGGGAGATAGGGTAGTTTTTTTTTATTTTTTGGTCAGAAGTCTTCTCCATAAAGAAATACATGTATGTGCCAACTTTCATAAAGATCGGTCAAATGGTGTCAACTGTAGCTTTCCAAAAAGAAAATTGACAAAAGTCAAGGGGCAGAAATGGGGAAAGGGGTTCAAACCAAAAACTGACATTATTTTTCTCTTTGTTTTACATTAAAAGTTTGCTAAGTTCTATCTAAATTGGATGAAAACTGTGGGTTTGTATAAAAATTAAACGGTTTAATGAATAGTGGAGGTTGTTTTTTGATTTTTTTGTCAGAAACCTTTCTCGTGAAAAAATACATATAAGCTCCAACTTTCATGGTAATCAGTCAAACGGTGGTGACTGTAGCTTTTCATAAAAAAAACATTGACAAAAATTAAGGGTTCGGTAGGAGGCAGACCAAATGTTGACAAGATTTTTCTGTTTGTTTGAAAGTATACATTGGCAAAGTGCAATGAAAATCAGATATGAAATATAGGTTTCTATAAAATTAAGGGGGAGATGGGGTGGCTTTTTTTATTTATTTTTTTGGTCCCACCTTCTCCACAAAATATTACATGTATATGACAACTTTAATGGAAATCAGTTAAATCATGTCGACTATAGTTAAGTATAAAGAACATTGGCAAAAATTAAGGGGTGTATAGGGTGAGAGGGGTGCAGTTTTTTCAAATCAAAATTGTTGACAGCATTTTTCTCTTTATTTTTGACTATACATGTCCTAAGTTGCATTGAAATCAGATAAAAAATGTGGGTTTGTATAAAAATTGAGGGGTGTAAAGGGAGAGAGGGGTGTTTTTTTAGGGGTCAGAAACCTTTTCCATGAAAAATGACATGTATATGCCAACTTTAATGGAGATCAGTTAAATGGTGTCGACTTCAACTTTGTATAAAGAACATTGGCAAAAATTAAGGGGTAGATAGGGGGAGAGGGGTTCGGTTCTTCAAACCAAAAGTTGACAGTATTTTTCTGTTTATTTTTTACTATACACTTCCAAAGTTCCATCAAAATCGGATAAAAAGTGTGGGTTTTGTATAAATGTTAAGGGGTGTAAAGTGGTAGAAGGGGTCGTTTCTCAATGATATTCATATTGGACCACTTTGGAGGTAAACTCTGTACACTATAAAAATTTCATTTAAATCGGTTCAAAATTGGCGAAGATATCGCTGAACTTACATATATATATATATATATATATATATAAAAATAAAAAAATAATAATAAAAAAAATCTGATGAATTGAGAACCTCCTCCTTTTTTGAAGTCGGTTAATTAAGGTATGGAAAGGGTGAGAGTGATTGATTTTTCACAAATCAAATGTATACAGTATTTTTCTTTTTGTTTTAAAGTATATGTGTGAAAAGTTCTGTCAATATTGGATAAAAATTGTGGGTATGTATAAAAAACATAGGCACAAATTATGGGCGTTGAAAGGGAGTTGGTTTTGGGTTTCTGAAAACCAAATGCTGACAGTATTTTTCTGTTTATTTTAAATTGTACATGTGCAAAGTTCCATCAAATCGGATAAAGAATGTGGGTTCGTATTAAATTAAGGGTTGCAAAATGGGAGAGGGGGTGAATTTTTTTTGGTCAGTTACCTTCGCACACATGCTTACATGCAATAACTCACTAAGTTTCATCATAATCAGATGAATGGTATAGGAACGCATAGAAGATGAACATAGAAACAAACAAACATTAATTTTTATATGTAAGATTAGTTTATACTTATCTAGTAATCTTATTTAGATTGAGATTGGAGACTTGATACTTAGCAGAAGACTGGAAAAGTGCCATAGGTACAAAAAGGAGATGAGACAAATAGAGTTGAAAATTATATTCCACTTAGTTTGACATCAATGGTGGGAAAGTTGATGTAGAGATTGGTATGCAACCACATCAGGAATGCCTGTAAGGGAAGGAACTGGTTTGAAAAATAGCAACATGGATTTAGGAAATGACACTAATGCGAATCTCAGTTACTGGGCCAAGGTATTGCAAATGAATGGGCTAGGGAAGCCACATTGGAAGTGTAGCACTGGATCTCTCCAAAGCATTTGACAGAGTGAGTCATAGAATGGTGGTAGATAAGATAAAAATGGTTAGATTATGATACATTTCTGTCAATAGAGTTTTGGTATTGATAATGTTTTGGAGTCGAGTGCTGAGTATGTTGCCAATGCTGTGCTTCTCGCAGGTATATATTTCCATGAACGTGACACCTCCATTCAGTTAGTCTGCTGTTGTTGTCAAGTTGTCATCTGCTATTGCTGGTGGTTCCAGAAGTTGTTGTCAAGATGATATTGTAGTTGTTGCTTAGTTGCTCAGAAGAAGAATGAAGTATATGCTTTGTGTGTAGTGCAAACTGTAATATTTTTAATATGGTACTTGAATAAACCTTTAACTTTAACATGGTAGCAGAGTGTGGTTAATCAAAAGGGAAAACAGTACTGTCAATTATTCTAGAAAGTTTTATTTTGAAAGTTAACATGACATTCATTAATATACTGGTGTTTGATGGTGAGGATTATGGCAACTAGAAAAAACGAATTATAATGTATCTGAAGATGAAGTAATGTTGTACTATGGTCTCAGGATAGAAAACGAGTATGGATAATGTGTAAACTTGGGTTGAAGAAAATCTCAAGCTGATAAATTACATTTATAGTGCAATTTTGAATAAGCAACTTTAATTTGTGAGTGATAGGAAACTGCATATACCATAATGTCAAAATTCGATGATTTATACACCAAGAAATCAATGGCACTACAAATAATTTATAGAAATAATTTGTCAAATTGATATTAAATACTACAGTGATATTGCAATTTTTTTAGTGAATTTGGAAAGAATTGTGTGCCCCATGTCATCTTGTTTAGTGCCTTTCACATAGTTTATGGCCACATGCTAGAATGGGAAGTTTAAGTGCTAGCTAACATTTAAAAGATCAAACTGGCATAATCTGTTGCAAGGAAGCTCTTCTTGAACGTAATAGTAGAAGGGTTTCATGTAACTGACTGGCCTCATTAGTGTGTGTTGTCCCAAATAGTAATGAAGAAATAGGATTGCCAATTGTATATAATTCAAGATCTATCATCATGTAAAGAACTGTCAGTGAAGGTAAGAAGTAAAATTAAGAAACAGTAGCATAATATAACCCTCAAACATGATTAAATACAATGGCAAATAAATAAAAAATGAGAAAATATATAATAAAAGAAATTATTTATAGCACAAAAGTTTGTATTTTCGGATGAGAGATTTGGAGAAAGAGAGAGATAGGAAGTAATCAAGATTTTTCAGAAAAAGTAATCAAAGAGGTGTCTGATGACTTCAATGTGATCTTTGTTGAAACATACTTTTGAAGAGAAGTTTTTAGTTTGGCTGAAGGTCATTATTGCATTAAAACAAGCCCATGGTTTGTTTCTCAATGATAATATAAGTACTTCAGGACAGGGAAAAAGTAGAAGCATGTGATTTATCAATATTTGTCTGATTTAAACATTATATAATATATGAAGTGGGATATCAACCTGTGGAATTGCTTTGTGTCAATCTATGACTTCCAGACACATATTAGTTCCATAATAATTAATGTTCTGAAATTATTCATGAACTATATTTACATTTTGGGTAAGCTGATTCTAGGTTTTGTTCGACGAAGTTATGAAATAATGCCAAACTTGAAGAAGTATTTAAGTGAAAGTTTCAGCAAATCGAAGGATAGCACAGTGGAGTCAAGGTTGGAACTAATAATAATAAAAAAGGGTAAAGAAATATTTATTCATAAACAGAAAATAATGAGAGATACAGAACTTACATACTACAATAGGGAGGTGAGGTGGTTAAAGAGGTTGTTAAGAAGAGAACATAATAGCACTAAGAGACAGCAGGGTATTAGAGAATATTTGAAACAACTAAATGAGAAATTAATAATAGCAAAGAAGGTGGCTTGAGATTGGTATATGAAGAGTATTATTCGTGCAGGCTGGCCACTGACTGAGGCATCTAGAAATTTCTATGGCTATGCTAGAAAACTGAGGGGAAGGGAGGGTGTTCAGACAGTTATAGATAAGAGTTGAGAAGAAGTTACTGAGGATTTGAAAAAGGCAGACAACTGGTTTAGTGAGACCATTAGGAACTATGATTCAGAAACAGGAGGGTGTAAATCGGAGAATGAGCTTAATTACACAATTAGAAATGAGCAGACTAAAAAATTTGAAATTCATTCTGAGAATATCATGAAGGAACTAAGAAAGCTAAAAAAAACATAAATGGGTTGGTTTAGATAATATTACTACTAATGTCTTAAAGATAGCATGATATGACCATATCCTTAAACATTATTTAAATTGAGTCTAGATACTTGCTGCTAACCAGAGGGCTGAAAATGTGACAGTAGTACTGGTAGGTAAAGGAGGCACAAACAGAGTTGAAAACTTTAGTCCAATCAGTTTGAAATCAGTGGTAGGTAAATTAACGGAGAGACTGATCAGAAAGATAAGTGAGGAACTTAAGTGGTTTTCAAGTCATTAACATGGCATTACGCAAGGATTCTCCTGTGAATCTAATTTAGTAAGCTACATGCAAGATATTTCGGTTGTAATGGACAATGGAGGCCAAACTGATAGTGTAGCACTAGGATTTTTAATGTTTTTTTTTGACAGAGTGAGCCATAAAATGATGGTAAATACCGTAAAGTCTATTGGCGTGGATGAAAAAGTGATTTGCTGATTAGAACACTTAAAAGGTAGAAAGCTGAATGTTAGTGTAGGAAATTCAGTATCAAAAGAAGTGGAAGTGAAAATGGGAGTGCTAAAGGGAAGCATATTGGGACCATTGCTATTCATTATTCTAATGAATGATTATGCTGATTGTTTACTATTAGAAATTAGATTGTTTGCAGATGATATAATGCTATATAATATGATCAAAATGGTAGAGATCTGTAAACAGCTGCAGGGTGATGCAGAGAGGGTATCTAGCTGTTTTGGTAAATATGGGATGAAGATAAATGCAAAGATGAGTCAACTTATTGGGTATACAGATAAAAAACTAAAGGTTCATTTTGATAATAAGATGGGGAAAGAATTTCTTGTTGAAGACTAGAAATGTAATTATCTTGGCATAACATTTGATAACAAGCTCAATTGGGCAGGACACACTAAACAGGCATTAGGAAAAGTTTTCAAAACCTTTCACTTGTTGGAGAGAGTGATGAGGGGATGTACGACAGAAGTAAAGGAACTGGGTTACAAAACTTTGATCAGACCATTCCTTGAATATTGTAATGTAGTATTAGACACACATTTTGGGCATCAAATAAAGGAGTTGGAGAGGTGCAAAGAAGGGCTGCTAGATTTGTCTCTGAAAATTACCACAGAACACAATCAGTAACTGATATGATAAAAGGGCTGGAATAGGAATCATCAGTAGACAGGAGGAGTGTGACTAGAGTCATGGGAGGGTACAAGGTGTATAATGGTGATGTGGCATGGAAAGATATTGGTGCAAGAATTAGAAATAGAGCATGGAAAGAAAAAGATGACCATGACCATAAGCTGGCATTCATTTTGAGGTTTGGGATGATTTTCTTTCATAGGTAAGGGGATCAGGGACTGGAATAAGTTCCAAAGAGAAATGATGAATAATTTACTAGAAATGTTGAAATAATTTGAAATTTATAAATTGCAAAAGAAGGTGTGTATACGAAAGGGAAAAAGTGGGTATGTAGAGAAAATGCCACTGGAGCTTGAGCCCCAACGCAATTAAATTAAATAAGTACTCAGATTAACAATATACCTGTACTTGAAACACTTTACATTAGTTCCAATATTCTATACCAGTTAAGATATTGTGATTATATCTGTTTGTGAAACAATAAATGTTAAATTTGTTGTTATCAGGAAACTTCTATTTTCGCACACCATAATTTTCTGCATACTTACTTCTTCCTTAAATGCTGAAATATTGTTTAGGCATTAATGTATAACTTAAGCCTTCCCTCATTTCTCAGAGATTAATTCATAGGGACTTAAAAGTGACAAAAGTTCAACACAATTTGCTATCTAAAATTTATTACTAAATTTTCCATCAAAATAATAAAAAAGAAGATAATAATTTTTAAAATTAGTTTCCACGTAAGATTTTCAATAGCTTTCATGCTTCAAATCAACATAACTGCAAACTATTTGTTTATTTTGCACAGATGACTTATCGAGATGTGGCTGTTGGCTCTGGTTTGATGGAACCTGATGGCGAAGGTAGACCTCTATTATCACTTCAAGATCTGGAAAGCCGTGTTGTCTTCACACGCTGTAAGGTATGCAATAAATGTAGTGAATGATTGCTGTTATGATTCACCATTAAGTGTACATGCTAAGTCATCGAGCATGGTGGTCTAACGGTTAGTGTTCTGGCCTCGCATTCGGGAGGACGGCGGTTCGGAAACCCGTCCAGGCATCGAGATTTGGGTTTTCCATGGTTTCCCAAATCACTCCAGGCAAATGCTGGGATGCTTCCTTCAAAAGGACATGGCTGAATTCCCTTCCCATTCCTTGCCCCCCATCCTTTCCCGTCTCTAAAGACCTTAAGACCTTGCTGTTTAGAGATGTTAAGCCGTTTTAAAAAAAAAAAAAAAGAAGATGTTAATCTACCCCTAACAAGAAAACAAAGGAAGCCAAGAGTCTGGAATTTTCATTAACATAATAAATTGTATTGTGTATTTATATATAGTTGCTTTATATAATTTTTATAAATTTTCTTCCATAAAAAGTAATCCCTTATTTTCATTGCCTGCTTTTGAGTGAAACCCTTAACTCCAGTCTACATTTTTCTGTATACTTTTTGTAAGCAACAGATCATTCAAAGGAGCTGCAAACCTTTTATCCTTAATAACTTCTTACATCAATTTACTTCATTTAGAACAATTACAGTTGTTTACTATCATTTGTCTCTGCTATACCACTTCTAGTTCAAATGGACCCACTGCAGGGACAATAGGGTAATTGACCAGGTACAATAGGGTACTTGACACTAACAATGAAATCTTAATTTACACTGATAGAGTAAGTTGTAAGGATACCAAAAATCAACTTGATTTGTTGTATACGTGTTAAAAACATACTATTTTTAATAAGAAAAAAAAAAGACAGCTGTTAGTCATCAGATACAAAACACCAATTGGAGCTCATGATGTCAGTTATCAGCTCCCGCCAGTTTTGCTCCCATGTATTTACGTTCCCTAACTTTAGATTTTTAAGGTTCAATGCTGGTTGTAAAACAATTTCTCTAGTTATACTCGAAATTGAAGTTTGTTTTATCAAGGCAAATAGCTTTAATTTCCCAGAATTTGCATGATGATACTGGGATTTTTTTGATTTTTTTTTTTTTGCATCAAACAGTAAATTCTGCCCAGCAGAATTCTGTAATGTCAAAATGTCCAAGTAAGTAAATCTGTTACGTTATACATAATACCATATTACAATAAAATGTTAGAATATGAGGTATATTAGAAGCGTGTGTGTTAGTGGAGCGTTTTACTTAATACAAATCTTAATATGTAATCAGTGGGTCTCTTTCGAATATTTCATTGTAGTATCTTTTAAAATGTGTTTAATATGATTGTTTCTTCACAGAAGCATGTGTAGTTGTTAATTATTAATGTAATTACTATTTAAAAATGCTTGAGTGATTTCTTCAAATATTTTTTTTTGCTACGCCGGGTTAGTTAAGTCTAAAAGTCTGTTTACATTCATTCGACACTATTTTGCCGGCAGTAATGTTGTGAATATAAAGCTTTTTCTTTCTGTATTAGAGGTTATAAAAGTTATTGTATAGCTAGAAATTTATTTTGATCATATTTTCTAAGAAAGTCGTATACTATCATCATATTCAAGTCGAACTATTTTTCGGTACTCGCTGAAGCGGGGATTCATTGATAACTATAACGCCACAATTTGGTGATAGATTCTTATGTAACTCAATGAGACAAATTGAAAGTAAGGAATAAATTGTTTCGGCATCTCACTTAGTTCTTGAGATATACTGCCTCAAAAGTAAGGTGGTTAGGTTGCAATGCGGCCTGGACCAGAAGAAAATTTTCTCCAAATCCAAATTCGATGATGCATTTTTCTCTAACACGAAGAGACAAATCAAATGTAAAGAATATTTTTTTATATATATATTTTGCTTATTTCATGAGATACTGTATCTCTAAATTAAGGTAGTTTGAATGCAGCCTGGATAAGATAAAAAAAATTCGCCAAAGTCACAAGGAACTATACACTGGACATGCACAATAGATGTTCTATTATCCCCCCAGTGGTTGTGATTATTTTGAAATACAGCCTGGACCACAAGAAAAATATCACCAAATGACAACAAACTATACCTATAACTGATTTTTGACATTTGATATTACGAGAACTAAGTGAGATATCAAAAAATGTTAATCTATACTTTTGGTTTGTTTCATGGAGTTACATAAGAATTGATCATCAATTTGCATCACCACGGTTGTTATAGTGCTGCCTATGATAGGCCTACTTGATGTAATTTTCCATAGCATTTGACAACTGTACTAATAAAAAATTTTCATGCATTTACAACGAACTATGTTTTAATGACTGAAGTTGTAATTTATTTATGAATAAAATTTTAAGTTTTGCACTTAACAAAACATTAAGGTACATAGCTTATTAAACATAATAAAATATTAAGTCAAAACATACGTGAAAGTAGACTTCACAAAAAAATATTGAAGACTTTGTTGGCAAATATTCCAAGTCGCGTCGTGCAAGCTTTATACAATTTTTTGGCTTTTTTTTCATGTGTGGAAATAAAAAGACAATTTATTTGTTGTCTTAAATGTTGTGTTTACACACTGAGGCACTACACATCACTTGAAAACTGTAGAACTCATTTTATCCACGAAATAAGCAAACCACCCATATGTTTACACCGGCACGTGCAGAGATGTGACATCACAAGCGACGCCATGACAGCTGTGAGTGTTTTGGTGCCAATATTCAAATCAGCGCAATATTTTACATTTTCCCATTTGTTTTTTCAAGAAATATTTTTTTTGGGGGTTATAGTAGATGCTTAGCTACAATACTAACTACTTTCCCAAAATTAGTCAAGTACCCCATTCCCCACTAGCTTAACATTTGTTTGAGGTACATTAGTTGTTTTTTTGGGTTGATATTGAAAGCAGCAACCAGTCACAATTTGTTGTTATGTTTATTTAACCATTACCAGTTTCGAGCAAGATGCTCATCATCAGATGATTTGCATTTTTAATTTTTATCCTGTCATCATTAAGAAGAGTTCAATTTCAAAAATATTTGCATCTGCATATTTAAATACATTAAAAATGCAATCCATCTGATGGTGAGCATCTTGATTGAAACTGATAATGGTTAAATAAACATAATAACAACAAATTGTGACTGGTTGCTGCTTTCAATATCAACCCAAATTTGATATCATAATCGCGGATTTCCACCATTCTATCATGGGCAAAATATTATTACATTATTTGCTCTTTTAAAACATCATACCTCTGGAAGTTGGTACACATTCCTGCTTCTCAAAGTAAATTCAAGAGCTGCTTAAGTTTTTTATGTGTTCTGCTTAAGTCTTTCCTGAAACAAGAATGTCATCTATGTAGTTACTGATCATTTGGATTCTAGTGATTATTGAATCAAGGAAATGTAGAAAAATCACTGCTATTAATGTTATGCTTAATGGTAAATGGTTATATTGAAGTAGACCGCAAGGTGTGTTATTGATAATCACCTTACTTGCCTCTTGATCTAATGGTATCTGTAAGTAATCATGTTTCAGATCAATCATTTTTAACTTCTGTCTACTGGCTAGGTTATTAAAATCTCCTCCAGGCACAGGATGGAATTCTGATCAACAATAACATGAACATTCACAGTTAATTTGAAATCACCTGTTTTATATTTACTTCACTTACTATTACTTTTGAAGTGGATCATGCAATGAAATCAGCTGGTGCTGTTACACTTATATCAGCCAATCTGTGTAGTTCCTACTTCACTCCATCCCTCAGAACTAATGGTATCATAGTGACCCTAGAAAATCTTAGTAGTTCATTAGACTTCAAATGTGAGACTGCTTGAAAGTTTTTTGTTACTCCTCTGCCTTCATTAAACACATCCTCATAACTCCACACTAATCTTTGTATATCTTCTCTCCAAGATTCTTCATCTTGTGTTACAGTGATCAAGTCTTGGACCATGAATCTGAATTCACAGTTTGTGCTTGTCTACTGCTACAAAATTTTAATGCTTTTTCACACCACTGTGTGTTGTTGCTACATTCAGTTTCCTTGTGCCAAAACCAAAATATTTATTACTTCTCATTGACATCGTGATGAGCCTAGCCTCCTATAATCATCTTAATTAATTAGGGTCATTGCCTCTTAGCTGTCAATCTGGAAAGGTACATCCTGCTTGCCAATCAACAGATCTACCATTATTTTGATTTTGGCACCTTGTTTAAGAGCCTCCCTAGTAGCTTCCTGCATACATGTGATGACTTTGTGCCTTCCCTAACACAGTACTTGAATATGGCCTTTCTTATCACAGTTGTAATATCATGCTGCCCTGAAGCTACAATGTTCCTTCCTCTTGGGTCTGCCACAGCATTTGCATGATTGCCTATTTGGCCTACTATGGACAGCTTCCTGCTGCAGCCTGGGCTTGCTTGGTGCATCTTCCTTTTGAACTTTATTTAGTTGACAAAGCTTCTGACATGTGATTTGACACACGCTCTGTGAATTCTGCCTTGATCATAACATCCAGTGAAGGATATCTCTCCTTTAGCATTTCACTGTGTTTCTATTCATTTGGAGTATATAAATCTAGGATATCTGTTAGCAGAAATGTTCATAACCAATATACCTATCAACAGAGAGTCTGCCTAGCTATAGCCATAGCCTTCCTTCAAACATAAAGTTGCAGGTTCTAACCCTGTCACTTCCATAAGCCATTCCAGTTCTGACAGTCGTAGTAGTAAATATTTGTACCTGGTAGCAATGATATATGGTGCCTTTTGGCAGTATATTGACAGGCTCTCTTACAACAGTGTATATGCCACATCTTTCACAAACATTTAACGGCTTAGTTTTTAAATCAAACTGCAAGTCTTTGACCCTATGTTACTCAAGAAAAATACCATTTTGGCAGTCTCATTCACTATCCCATAGCATTTTAAAGGCTATCGTAGACATGGCAGATAATCTTGTTAATGCTCTTAATCGCTCAGGAACTTGCCAAATGGAGGAGATGGAGCTGGTCTTTGAAGTTGATGGATCAGCTTAAGGGCATCCATCACCATCTGAGATTGCTGAAGCATATGTTGCTGGTATTGTTGTTCCTGTTGCTGTGGCAGCAGTATTTGCTGTAAGTGCTGCAGTTCTTGCATGCCTGTAATTGGAGAACTTGCTATTTTAATGCTTAAATGGCTTGCTTCAGTTTTTCAATGCCCTTGTTTGCCATTCTTAATTTGAGTTATCAATATAATGTTCCAAAAATTCTTGTCTTTCTCAGTTCGACCATAGCTTATTTTTCTTCTTGTTTGCTATGGATTTCCTGCTTACTTCTATACTCTTATAAGAACGAAGACTTTACCGGCGTACGACTGCAATGAATTCTTCACGAGTGTACCGCTGGATTGTGTTGTGAAAACACAATATTTCGACGACTAGCTCCACTGTCTTCTTCAGGTGTGGAGACATAAGCCTGGTCGGCTGACCCACAGATACTGAGAGAGCTCGGGTGTCGTATTTCCTTATATGCATGTCCGTATCCGGTGGCTGGCTGCCAGTGGGCGTGACCATAGTTCTCATTGTGGCCTGAACTAATATGGAGCCTTCTGTGCCAGCAGCAGGTCAGAGGTACAACGTTCTCTGTGGATTCTTGCCAAGGCTGATTTCCATGCCTCACTAAGGCATAGACCACTGTCTCTATTAAATGTGTTGCCCAGTCGAATTTTGATTGCTTCTCGCCACCTCCGCCTAGGACAATACAGCAAATCAGCTATCGCCGAGCACGTGTATGACCATGGGCACAGAGTAGAGTTTGATAACGTTAGGATACTGGCTAGAACTTCACATTTTTGGCAATCTGTTAGCAAAGAAGCAATTGAAATTCGACTGGGCAACACAGACAGTGGTTTATGACTTAGTGAGGCAACCAGCCTTGGCAAGAATCCGCAGAGAACGTTGTACCTCTGTCCAGCTGCTGGCATAGAGGGCTCCATTTTAGTTTGGGCCACAACTAGAACTATAGCCACGCCCACTGGCAACCAGCTGCCAGGTGCGAACATGTATATAAGGAAGTGCAGCACCCGAGCTCTCTCAGTATCTGTGCAGATGTCTCCACACCTGAAGAAGACGATGGACCTAGTCGTCGAAATATTGTGTTTTCACAACACAAACTGGTGGTACACCCATGAAGACTTCATTCTATACTCTTGTCATCACTTGTCCTTAAAGATGACACCACACTCTTCTGTATCTTCTTGCAATTAATTTGATATGACTGTGCTATTTCATAGTGTCGTTACCCTTTCCGGTAAATGTTGTGGTGACACCGTTGCTTGTGCTGCGTATTGTCTGTGTGGAATCATATCACTCCTGCTGCACTATGACCTTCATCACAGTACCCAATCTATGGAAACCCTCACTGCATGTTAGTACCACTTTACAACTTACTGGTACTGACACTCCAGCCATCAGGTGATATATTGTTATCATCTGTGTGAACTTGTACTAAGGGGGTTTTATTATTCGTACTCCCTTTATCTTTGACATGGATAACATATTACTTCATGTACTGTTAGTGCGGCCGGTACCTTTGTTAGTGCAGCATCATGTCACTTCAATCTTATTGGGCAAACACACTGCTTTGGCATAGTCTTGTATCACTTTTTCCTAGTGGGACTGACACGTTACTATAACATAACTTCATATTACTTTAGTCTTTGTCAGGCTAACAGCTTCAAAGCCAGTTGTTATGTCCTTTCTTTTCCCCATCACCAAAAGTAAAATCTTTAAAAATTCCTCATCACCAATAACTACATCCTAATAGACTTTCCTTCCAGTGTGCCATACAGGTTCACCAGCAATCTTTGTTATGGTGATGGTATATTGTTATATAAAGCTTCAGCAATGTTTTATAATCACTCTTTCTTTATTACATCATGTAAAAACATTGAGAACTATGGTCATTAATTTGAAAAATCCTAAGTACACAATAGTAGTTCCCTGCACCATATTGCGAGGATGGATGTACCTACCAGCACTGGCACTTGTGCTAGTGTTCACTAGATTACTCTGCTTGGGTCCACTGGAGGGCTATTGACTGTATCCAGGAGTCACCCTTATATTGAGCTTTTATAAGGATGGGAAGTAAGGGGGACTGTGCATCCATATGTGGCTGTATAATTAATGACACTCTGTAATTCAGTAGTGCAGTATGTTGGTAACATTCCATGATGTTTCAGGGGCAATTCAGACTGCTTTGAGGTATAGCCATATGGTATACCAGTTCACCTGCAAATCGTACAGTGCTCTTAGTCATACAGTTACTTAGGAGGGAAAGGATGCTCATTGGCATAATCATTTTAAGCACAGAAAGAGAAGCAATCACTTGTAGTTGTGGAGGAGTTTGTGGTATGGATCCATACAAAATTATTTGGCAAAGGTCTTAAAGAATGTAAGGGGGTGGTCTCTTGGCTGACCAGGTGACTCCACATCGCTGTGTAAAATGCTACAGCCTTCTTCCTGCCAGAGAAGAAGAGAAGAGCACAGAATCACATCTGTTATCCTGATAGCGCAGAATCCACTGACTCCTGCCTCAGTGCCCTACCATTGCAATAAGAATGGTGTTTGTATGACTTGGTACTGTCAACACTGAGAAGATATAATTGGGAGACATTTGGAGGTTTTCAGGTGGTGAAAATCATTCAGGCCTTTCCTTCAATATTAACACCATAATTACTGATGAATGGTTTTCACCATCCACAGCCCCACTGACGTCACCTCTTTATACCTGCTCAGTGCTGATTATACTGTACCCATGTAAACATCATCTTTCCTTTCCCACTGATGAAATCTTCAGTTTTTGTATCATGACCTATTCTGTGTGTCTACGACGGCTTCTTACTCTGTTCTCAAAATTATTAGTTAGTTTTTTTAATTTATTACTGGATGTAGCATTTTGTATGTATTCCTATCTTCAAGCTGAAATCAATCTGTTCTAATCAATTCATGAAATTATTTATGAAAGCTTTTTACTGTGTAAATGAAACATAGGAAATTAAATAACAGAAATAATAAAATGGAAAATACTTTAAGATAATAACAAACCAAATGATGGCAATTTGTAGAAACTACAAATAAATCACTATTTGAAATTTGCTTGATAGGTAACATAAAAACTATGGAAAACTGTTTAAAAACCTACTTCTCAAGTATTATTAAGAACATCCTGAAAATGCTAACCCCCACCACAGTTGGGAATCCCTTACAAAATAAAGTTCCCAGCAACCAAAACTTTCCTGTAAGAAAATAATTACAGATTATAATAAAAAATTCTGCTGAACTACACAGGAGCTTATCAAATATATATCAACAATCTGGAGTAATGATCTGAGAATCTGAAGATCTGAAAATAGAAGCTTCCCATAAACAAAGATAATGACAATCTATTACAAAATTAAATAGCTAATTTTCATGTATATTTAGAATAATAATACTTATACTGATACGGAATTCAAACTATCTTTGGCTTAGTAAAATATTGTTTATGAAACCCTTTTGAAGTATGTCTTGATTAGCTGTGTCAGCACATCCATATTTATCATGACTGAAATATTAAAACAGGAAATGAGCTATTGAAGCCATGCAGTTGATGGAAAGATTTGTCGTGTTTTGAGTGTATGTATATAGTATCACTAGATTTTCCTGTGAGTGCGTCCATTATGACCAGTGAAGCTCACGGTCATTATTTTGTTAAAATGTTAAGTATCATAATTAATTTACTTCCTCCCATTACAAGGGTTATTGACCTGTTCCACCTTCGGGTCTATTACCACCTATTTTTTTTTTTTTACTTATGCCATTTCAGCTTTCAAGTCTATGTGAGGTTAATGCTTTCAGGAATCACACAGTATTCATACTGTATGGGTGGTTTCTCAAGCTGTTCTTAGGTTCCTTTACTTTGTCATTTATATTGTGTAATTTCCTCCCATATCATCTGATTTTTTTTAAGTCTAATTTTGCATATACTTTAATTAGACCTTAGGAACTTCCGCTCCACTGTTTGTGTGATGATTTTATCTTTTCTCATCATTATCCATGAGTCACTTCCATACAGAAGCATAGGAACTGTCATACGTTCGTAAAATTTTAATTCTGAATCTCTAAACATCTTGTTTCCTAAAATTTTAATTATTTTCCCACACACCAGCTGTTACTAATTCCCTTTACTATTTATATACCTGTTTACTGTGTGTGTGACATTACAACAAAGGTAGTTACAATGGGAATTTTATTCAATTAGTTGGCTATTTAAAACAATTTTTCAGATTATGTCCACAGAACGCCATTATTTTTGTTTTGTTGATGAATATATTCTAGTTGTAGTGCTTTAAAAATATTTGTTATTTGTTAAACTTTGTAATAATTTTTCAGTATCCTCTCTTAACAGCTGATTATCAGCATCAGCAAATAAAAGCACATTATGAAATCTACCTCATCTTCAGTTTATAACCCTCATTAATATTCATTTCACCACATACAGATGGGATCAGCCTAAAATATGTTAATTAGTGTCAATTAAAGATTGCACCCCTGTCTTCAGGCTTTGTTAATTGTTAGTATTTGCTGTTAATTTCTTATTATGTAGAGTATCACTCTATTAAAATATAGACTCTTCAATGATTCTATAATATGTTTTAGATATCCATTTCTTTGAAGAATTTCCCACATCATGATTCCATCACCCTTGAGAAAAGCTTTTCCAACTCATAAAATGTAATGTATTCAGCTAGGTCATATTCTTACCTATTCTCTATAATTTTATAAATAGTATGTATTCTGAGATAGATAAGGAACTACAGGATTCAAAGTAAATAGATCACTATATAATTTGTTATTGATGTGTCAGTCAAAAGAGAAGAGCTACAGCTATAGTAACTCTGTACATAGAAAAACGCAATAATATAATATATGTATATTGAAGCTGTAGTGAAAAAATTTTAATGGTAGACTTAGAAGTTGACAAAGATTACGTAACAGTCTACTCATTATGCTTAAGATCATGGACAAAAAGAAGGGGAAAAACAATTTTTTCAGCGTGTGTGGTATGGGTTCCCAAAGTATATCTTACCATTCCCCATTCCTGTCATACCCCCCTCTTTCCCTGCCACAATTTTGTTTTTAAAAAGGTAAATGCTTACTTCTTGGTACTAACAATGACATCTCAGAGGAAACTCACTAAGTATGTGATGTCAAAATAAAGTTATTTAAGAGGCAATGGAGGAAACATAGTACTTCTGGCTGTGTAGAGCTAGGGTATTGTCCACATGGGTGGTGAAGGCACCTCGCAATCGGCCCTCCCCCCTTTTACTTGTCTTCATGCCCCTGACTTTGGGAACCTATACAGAAAATAATACATGAAACAAATGAGAATGGTTAAATTATTTATTAGCTAAAAACTATAATGAAAGTGTAGGGAATGAACCAATTCAAAACACTGTCAGTACATATGGCACCTCAAAATGGGAACAATTTAATTGCATTTGCTTTGTGTAGGCACTTAGAGATTTTAAATACATATTTGAATTACAAGTACATACTTGGACAAAAGGAGGATTGAGGTCCTTAAATGATTATGTATAGACAAATAAAAATATTTCAAATCAAACATATGATTTTGTAGTATATAGAGGCAATATCATATATTCTCACCATTCCTTAGTTTTAGCAAAATTTATAATTTTCTCAATATGGACAAAAGCCCAATTAACAAATATATTGACTAAAATAAAATCAAGGTTCATCTACATAGGGAAGACAGCATACAACGTCTATAGCACAAGAAGCTTGATAGACAATTGGGAGATGGAGAAATAAATCATAATATTAACCATGAATCTGAAAATTTAGTTGATATTGTGAAAAAAATTGTAATGAAGTTCTAAGCAGGCACAGAATGAAATAAAAAAGAAAGGTTGGAACGAAGAGTTAGAAAAATTGGTGAAAAAAAAGAAGCATAATTTGGTTTCTAGCTAATTCAAACCCAGCTAACAGAATGGAGTGAAACGGAAGAAAGATAGTCAGATTTTAAAAAGAGTAATAAGGAAAATCAGTAGACAACAATGTGGAAAATACATCTCCAATCTTGAGCATGTGGTTCATGGTAAGCATGATAAGACATAAAAATCAATAAAAGATCTCATTAGAACAGAAAAAAATAAGGTGATGATAAACACAATAAATATAAAGAAGTGGGGAAAGTATAATAGGAATTTGTGGACTGAGTATGTAGAAAGGAAATGTGGCTTGCTAAAATGATTTAAATAGTGACCCATTTCGCACTGAGGAACTTCAAACAGCAGTCAGTAGTTTTAAAAATAAGAAGACCACTGAAATGGATTAGATAAACATATAATTAATAAGTTATGGCCTACATTCCTTGCATGTAAGAATATTAAAATTATTTAATCAGTGCTGGAGAAAGAATAGTATATCTGAAAACTGAATAGAAACAATTATCATCCCCTGTCTTTAATAAAGGTTCCATCAGTTCCTGTGAAAATTGCTTTGCAATAAGCCTGCTTAGTATATGTTACAAAATATATATTAAAATATTAGACAACCATGTAACAGATGTCATGGAGATATGAAGTTAAGTCCTGCATGGATTTAGAAAAGAAATAGCTTGTCCTGATCATATTTTCATATCGCACAGTTACTTGAAAAAATGAAAGAATCTGATCTTCCAACTTATACAACTTTAATTGACCTTATATAAGCAACTGATTAAATTCAAAATGCTCTGGGACATCATGGTACAGAGTTGTTACCAAACCACATTATAAGAGATTGAAGCCTTTAAATGGAAACAATGTTTAGAGCCATAAGTGTCAATAAATTGTCCATTGCTTATCTATAAATTAACCACCGTGTAAGACAATGGTGCCCTTGTCTACCAACTCTTTTCAACATATGCAGAGACGGTGTCACTGAGAAATTTTAAAATAGGACTCTCGGATTGGAATGCACTTCTTTTGCTGATAACCAGGCCAATTTATCTTAGGATGAAGATACTGTACCTTGCAAGCAGTATTGCATGGTTTAAACTTAATAGCCAGCACATACAATTCTGAGAAATCAGAAAGCAAAACAAAAATCATGTCTTTCTATGGGAAATAAACCAGATGAAATAAAAATAATTATTAATAACAAAACTGTGGATAAGGTAATGAACTTCATTTATTTAGGAGTCTGGGTAGAGTAGGATATAACAAAGTATATAAGTAATAAATTGAATTTCTTCCAGATCATTTGAGATACAATAAAAATGTAAATATCGAAGAATAAAAGGAAAGAAACTTATCTGGAATTTGAAGTTCAGGTGGTGCCAATGCTGTTGTATGGTTTAAAATGTCGAAACATAATGAATCTCTTATAAAATGAACATAGGTGGCAAAGATTAAATTATTAAAATTTGTGGCAGGGTTTACCTTTGCTGTATAAAATGAAAAAAAAAAAAAAAAAATTCAGATAATTACAGATATTCAAGCTAACTGAAAAAATCGAGACATGTAGAATCAATTGGTACCAACATGTTTCCAGAATGGACAATGAATGGATCCATCAAAATATTTTAAACTATAAACCATAGGATCTCTAGGTAAACCCACAATAACACAAAATCAACAGTTATATTGGTAATGTGGAGCCAGAACAGGCCACGAAGGACTTATTGCAGTTGGATGATAGTGATGAATATGTATATTGTCTGAGCAAGATTGTCCTGTCCTAAATCCAATCTGATAGTTCAGCTTGGTCACAGTCTAGTATTGGATTTTGTAACTTTCTTTAAAAATTCTTATTACTATTACTATTGTCTGTGTCATTACGGTCTCCTTTCTTGAAAAGAGAAGTTATTGCTGCTATTTACCACTTTTAATGTGTTTTACCTTTAAGCAAACACCTTTTTTTCAAAAGTAGCTAATGATATACTTCAATGACATTCTTCCATATTTTAGTAATTCTATTGCTATTCCTCCAGATTCACCCATTTTTCTGATTTTTTTTTAGCACTTCAATTAACTCATCTATGGTTATGTGATCTGATCCTTCTGTTTCTTGAATAACATCTTTTTGTGCCATCAATTTGTCATTTTATCAGAGGTTACTAGTATTTTTATAGGACAATTCCAGGTGTCCACATACATCATTTTCTCTTAGACTGTCAAATTAATTCCTATTTTTCACCATGTGCTTTCCTTACTACAGACTTTGCTATATTTCATTTTTGTCTGTAATATTCTCTTGTCGCATCCCTGCCATTCTTTTAAATGACAAGTGGCCCTTTTATTTTTGATCCAAAGCTGCTTTTATTTCTTTATTCCATATGTTAAGACACTTCTTCTGGTTACTATCAGTTTATCCAGGACTTCTGCTGCTATTTTAGTAATATATTCATTTATATTATTCCTTTCTGGTAGAGATCTTTAACATTGTCTTCCTGCAACAGCCCATTTTAAACCTTTCAAAATATTGGACTTCTTTCTTTTTGTGTCTCTTTCCTTCAATTTTCTTCACAGTCAAGGTTTGCATACTAGAAGAAAATGGTCTGTAGTTATGCCACTACCTCTGAAAATCCTTCTGTCCTGTATGATTGATTTTATTATATAATTCACTATGATATAATCAATTGAGGATCTCAGTCCTATGGCACTCCATGCATATTTTTTGAATTAGTTTAATCTTCCAACCAAATTTCCAGTTCTCTGTCTACTCCATCTCTTGTCAAAATTAGATGGTCTGATTTACACTGAAGAGCCAAAGAAACTGGTACACCTGCCTAATATCATGTAAGGAACCCGTGAGCACGCAGAAGTGCCGCAACACGACGTGGCATAGACTCGACTAATGTCTGAAGTAGTGCTGGAGGGAATTGACACCATGCATCCTGCAGGGCTGTCCATAAATCTGTAAGAGTATGAGGGTGTGGGAATGGCACATTGCAAGGCATCCCACATATGCTCAATAATGTTCATGTCTAGGAAGTTTGGTGGCCAGCTAAGGTGTTTAAACTTAGAATATTGTTCCTGGGGCCATTCTGTAGGAGTTCTGGACATGTGGGGTGTTGCATTGTCCTGCTGAAATTGCCTAAGATCGTCAGGTAGCACAATGGACATGAATGGATGCAGGTGATCAGCTAGGATGTGTACGTACATGTCACCTATCAAAGTCATATATAGGCGTATCAGGGGTCCCATCTTCCTCCAACTGCACATGCCCCTCACCATAATAGGCCTCCACCAGCTCGAACAGTCCCCTGCTGATGGGCAGGGTCCATGAGTTCATGAGGTTCTTTCCATACCTGTGCATGTCCATCCACCTCGATACAATTGGAAACGAGACTAGTCAGACCAAACAACATGTTTCCAATCTTCAACAGTCCATCGTCGGTGTTGACGGGCCCAGGTGAGGCATAAAGATTTGTGTTGTGCACTCAGCAAGGATACATGAGTGGGCCTATGGCTTCAAATCCCCATATTGATGATGTTTTGTTGAATGGTTCACAATCTGACATTTGTTGATGGCCCAGCGTTGCAATCAACAACAATTTGAGTAAGGGTTGCACTTCTGTCATCTTGAACAATTCTCTTCAGTCGTCGTTGGTCCAATTCTTGCAGGATCTTTTACCAGTTGCAGTGATGTTGGAGATTTGATGTTTTACCGGATTCCCGATATTCACGGTGCACTCATGAAATGGTCGTACATGAAAAACCCCACCTCATCACTACCTCGGAGATGCTGTGTCCTATCTCTCGTGTGCTGACTATAACACCAGGTTCAAACTCACTTAAATTGTGATAAGCCGCCATTGTAGCAGCAGTAACTGATCTAACACATGCGCCAGACACCTGTTGTCTAGTATAGGTGTTGCCGACCACACCACCATACTCTGAGTGTTAACATAGCTCTATGTTTGCATACATATCCCTATACCAGTTTCTTTGCCTCTTCAGTGTATTAATTTGCATTATCTCCATCTGAGGATATGATATATTTCTTCTGTTTCACTGCTTCTTGTTTCCTCCAGTGTATATAGACATTTCAGTATAAAACATTCTCTCAATATCATGCACCAACTGTTGTTTCATTAACATTTTTGTAGGATACTCCACTTTTAATCAATTAGTATTCCCAATCCTATGACACTCTTTCTTCCTGTCAAGGCCTACTCTAAATCTGAAAGCATTTATTTAAATCTTTGATCCATGTAATTTTTTTCTTGATCTTGCAGGTTATTTCCAGATTTAAATGTTTGACTCTGAGCTATTTCTTTAATTCCAACTCTTTCAAGCTAAGACCTCTTACATTCCAGGTGGCAATCATCACTATATTGGCTTTTGCTAAACCTATTCTTTTTCAAGTTTTCATTAGCTGGTTGTTTCCAGCAGAGCCACGAAGGCTTCTCTTTTGAAGCTTATGAATATATAACGAATCGACAGCTTAGCTGGAGTTATAACTACCAAATGGTCAACAAAACAACACACTGATACAAACAACATATTAATGAAACTATGGAACCAAATACAATTATAGATATCTTTATATTTTTGCTATCAATGAATATATGTTTCTGGTTTATTCACTTACATATATATACTGCATATACTGGGTGCCCAGTGAGGAACTTCAAATTTCAAGCATGTAGCAACAGTTTATATGGGGAAGAGGGGTGAGGACTTTATCAAAATGCCTTGCATTTGGGTTTAGTAGTCACAATGGAGCCTGGGATAGGAATGCAATGTGCTTTTGCCATTGGAGATTATTTCTAGATTTGAGAATCTGACATTATTGTTCTCAATTCAGTATTAGCAAACCAAGAGATGCCCAAAGCACTGGCTTGTAAAACAGTAGATTAAGGTCTGTAAAATGGGTAGTACCATCAACCAACCCATTCCAGCACTCACACTGAAGTGAACTACACTTAATGGTTCCTTGAGGTTTATTACTATGTACACAAAACACTGGTAAACAATAACAAATGTGGTACAGTTAGCGGATGACCGTCGAGAAATTTAGCCTGGTCCTGATCCGGGGTAGAGAGACGGCTTCTACTTCTCGCGAACTTCCGGTGGTCTTCTGTAGTTGAAGATGGTTCCGCGGTCAGGCCGGAACTGGCGGTGGAGCGGCCGGCTACGCTTATATAGGCGGCCTGGCGCAGGAATTCCGTTGTGTGGTAGTACGGCGACCTCTGTAAGAAATAGTCCCACTTAGCTTCTAGATGTTTCTATTTGTTTTCCTGGTTTGTTTTGATGTCTCTGCGCCTGTTTGGAGTCGTATATGTATCCCGGCGTGCAGGCGCGTTGTGTGTGAGGTCTGCCTGGCAGGGGCCTTTACTGGCAGACTGAACATACCTCCCTCCCGGGGGGGAGGGGGGAAGCGATGTCTGCGACGTCTGCGAGGTCGTCTGCCGCGGCGCCCTGGAGCAGACTATGAAGGCTACCTCCAGGGGAGTACGGAGCTGTTCCCCTGGCGATGCGTGCCGACCTGCGTCGTGGTGCAGGTTGTGGTGGAGGTACTTGTGGAGCTAACGGCATCGGTTCGTCGGCGTCGATGGCCGGGGGCTGTACGGGGGGCGCTGAAGATGGTCCCCGCAGGTGGTCGAGAGGCTGCGGCTGAAGGGTGTCGGAGCGACCGACAGGTTGTGGCGTCGTTGGTGGCGCTGTAACTGTCCCTGAGCAACGGTTAGACGGCAGGAGTGGTGGAGGTGGCAGGGAAGGAGAGGAAGAAGTGGATGGCCGTGCCGTGGTGGAAGAGGACGGTGCCGTGGGGTAGCGGGGACGTAGTTGGTTTCGATGGCGTCGCACTATCCGGCCATCCAGGCTGACGTCGAACAGTTGGCGGCCCCGGGGCCGCTGGATGACCCCCGGAAGCCAACCGGCCCGGGAGCCAAACCCGCGGGCCCAGACTAGGGAGCCCGGGGTGAAACGGAATGGGCCCGAAGGTACCTGTACTTTGGGCGGGGGTAAGAGGAGATGGAGGAGAGTGCGAGGTTGGCGGCCATGTAGCAATTTCCGCCGGGCTTTTGGCCCCCACTGGAGTGGTTCGATAGGAACTGAGGAAGAGTGTCAATGTCCTCTTCGAGTTTGTGACTTGTGGTGTATTTGGTCATTTGGGTTTTGAATGTTCTGACTAGCCGTTCCGCCTCCCCGTTAGATTGGGGGTGGAAGGGCGGGGTGAGGAGGTGTTGGATATTGTTGGCGGTACAGAAGGATAGGAATTCCCGACTTCGAAATTGCGGTCCGTTATCTGTGACGATAGCGTATGGTAATCCTTCGATGGAAAAGATCTTCGTGAGGGCTGAAATGGTGACCTCTGTGGTGATTGTGGAGCAACGGACGACATATGGGAAGTGGGAAAAGGCATCCGTCACTAGGAGCCACTGGTGGCCTAGGAATGGGCCAGCGAAGTCGAGGTGAATGCGTTCCCAGGGTCCGGACGGTGCCGGCCAGGAAAGGAACTTTTGAGGGGGGCGGGGCAGTTGTTGGGCACAGATGGTACAGCGCCGCACCATCTTCGTGACATCCGTGGTAAGGCCGATCCAGAATACATGGCGTCTGGCAAGGGATTTGGTGCGGGCAATTCCCCAGTGTCCTTGGTGGAGAGTTTGGAGGATTGTCGGTTGTAGGGATCTCGGAACGACGACCCTCGGGGTGGAATTTGGTTCTGTGCGGAGGAGCACTCCCTCTACTACTGAGAGCTGGTGGCGGATGGAGTAGTAGAACTTGAGGTCTTGATGATGGCGTGGAGGGGAACGTGTTTGCCACCCGTGTTGGATGTGGTGTCGGATGACACGGAGGAGGGGGTCCTCCCCTGTGGCTGCCGCGACTTTTGAGGCCGTGACTGGAAATGTCTTCAGTGCTTCTTGTATGTCATCGTCGATCTGGAACACCAGAAGTTCCGACTTGTCGAAGGCGAGGTCTGGTCCCTGCGGTAGTCTGGATAAGGCGTCTGCATTGGCATGCCTGGAGGTGGTACGGAAATGCATGGTATATCTGAACTGGGACAGGAATAGTGCCCAACGCTGGATGCGGTGGGATGTTTTGGTAGGCAGACGTGTGGACGGATCAAATAGTGATAGGAGTGGCTTGTGGTCGGTAATGAGATGAAAAGAAATCCCATATAAAAGGGAATAGAATTTGGAGCAGGCAAAAACAATAGCTAGCGCCTCTTTCTCGATTTGAGAATATTTAAGCTGAGCAGCCGATAGGGCTTTGGAGATGTAAGCTACGGGGCGTTCCGTGCCATCTGGTAATTTATGAGACAGAACTGCCCCCACACCGTAATCGGATGCATCTGTGGCAAGTATCAAGGGGAGGTTTGGAGTGTATGGCATGAGGCATGCTGCGGACTTGAGCTGCTGTTTAAGGGTGTGGAATGCGGTCTCGCAAGCTGGGGTCCAACGGAACGGGACATTCTTGCGACAGAGGTGGTACAGGGGTGCTGCCACTTGTGCTGCTGAGGGTATAAATTTTCTGTAGTATGAAATCTTGCCTAAAAAAGATTTCAACTGATGTAGATCCTGAGGCCGAGGTAAGTTGGAAATAGCGTCCACATAGGAAAATGCTGGGGAGATGCCTTCCTGAGCGATGATGTGACCCTAGGTAGGAAATGGATTGTTGAAAAAATTGACACTTGGAAAGGTTGCATTTTAATCCTGCTGCACGGAGGCGGAGGAAGAGTAGGCGGAGGTTGGTCATGTGTTCGGCAGCGGAGGGTCCCGTGACGACTATGTCGTCGAGATAGTTGATGCATCCCGGAATATCCTGGAGAAGTTGTTCGAGATACCGTTGAAAAATCGCTGGAGCACTGGTCCAAGCCGAACATGAGCCGGTTGAGTTGGAAGAGGCCAGAGGGAGTGTTGATGACTGTGTATTGTCGGGACTGGATATCCAAAGGGATTTGAAGGTATGCTTCTGCCAGGTCAATTTTTGTAAAGTAGGTACCTCCTGCTAGTTTACGGAAGAGGTCGTCCGGTCTCGGAAGTGGATAGTCGTCTACCAGCAGATGCGGGTTGACGGTGGTCTTAAAGTCACCACAGAGACGTAAGCGGCGTCCTGGCTTCTGAACTATGACCAACGGCGTGGCCCAGGGGCTGAACCGCACCGGCTGGAGGATCCCTTCGTCTTGGAGACGTTGAAGTTCTTCCTGAAGTGGTTGTTGAAGCGCTACGGGTACCTGGCGTGCCCGGAAGTATCGAGGCCGTACGTCCGGCCGGAGTTGGAGTGATGCTTCGAAGTCCTTTGCACAGCCGACGCCTGGTGAGAACAGGTCCTGAAACTCGGTGCAAAGGGCGTCCACTTCAGGAAAAGGAACATGCTGAGATACGAGGTGTATGTTATCCTCAATTGAAAATCCGAATAAGCGGAAAGCGTCCAGTCCAAATAAGTCTGCTGTGAGAGAACTGTTAACTACTAAAAAGGGGACTGAACGATGTACAGACTTATACATGACGTTTGCTGTGAACTGTCCCAGGAGTGCTATTTCCTGTTTGTTGTATGTCAGGAGGCGCTTGGGGGCCGGCGAGAGGGGGGGCGAGCCAATTTGCACATAAGTAGTATAATTAAGCAATGAGACTGCTGCTCCTGTGTTGACTTGTAGGCGCAGGGGCTTGCCATTGACCGTAACGTCAATAAAAAGTTTGGATGCTGTGGAAGTGTCTACCTGATTGATATCCATAGGTGCGCCGCTCAACCTGTCTTGGTAAGACCCTGGGCGGCGAGAGCCGGGATTGGCATTGGTGGTGTTGGTGCGGCAGACGGACGCCAGGTGTCCTTCTTTGCCGCAACGTGAGCATTCAGCCCAACGATCCGGACAATTTTCCCTCTCATGTGCTGAATAACAGGCGGGGCAGGAGGGTAGGCGGAGCGGGCTGCGGCGTCGGCGCTGCGGGATCCGCTGCTGCTGCCGAGACTTGGTGCCCCTGCCGGAACGGGCCGGTTCGATGTCCTTCTGAGGAAGCGGTCCCCGGTTGTGGTGTCGGGAGGAGCGCGACTGGGAGCTCTGGATGGCGGCGACGTCCTGTGTGTCCTCTACGTCGGTTCGGATTGCGGCCACATCCGCCCAGGACTCCAGGCGGCGATCTGCGGCCGTAGATATTTCGAATTTGTAGGCAAGTTCGATGACCTGCTCCAGGGATGGGTCCTCTAACTTGAGGGCGTCATGCCGGAGTGCGGCATCTGGTGCAGCCTGTATGATGTGATCACGCACCATGTCGTCGGCGTAGGATTCGTGGGAACAACGAGTTTGAAACTTACATTTTCTGCTAAGGCCTTGGAGTTCGGCCGCCCACTGGCGATACGTCTGATCGGGCTTCTTCCGGCATTGATAGAATTCGACGCGGGCCGCGACGACATGGTACCGGCGTCTGTAGTATGCATTCAGTGTCGTACAGATGGTCGTGAAGGCGAGGGTGTCGGGGTCTTGTGGCTGAAGTTTGGTGAGCAAGACATACATCTTTGATTGGTTCCAGGAAAGGAAATATGCACGCTGGTCTTCTTCTTTGGATATGTGATGAATTGCGAAGTGTTGTTTTATGCGCTTCTCGTAGGTCTCCCATTCTTCGACGTCGTCGTTGAATGCTGGGAACGGAGGCGGGGCCGTGGGTTGGCGGAGATTCCTGACTTCCGCAATCAGTTGTCTCTGAGATTCGAAGAACTGATGTAGAAGTCCTTGGAGGAACTGTTGCCATTCCGTAGGTGCTGCTGGCGTAGCCATGATGGTCGAGAGTTCTTATCCCAACCTTGTCGCCACTGAAGTGAACTACACTTAATGGTTCCTTGAGGTTTATTACTATGTACACAAAACACTGGTAAACAATAACAAATGTGGTACAGTTAGCGGATGACCGTCGAGAAATTTAGCCTGGTCCTGATCCGGGGTAGAGAGACGGCTTCTACTTCTCGCGAACTTCCGGTGGTCTTCTGTAGTTGAAGATGGTTCCGCGGTCAGGCCGGAACTGGCGGTGGAGCGGCCGGCTACGCTTATATAGGCGGCCTGGCGCAGGAATTCCGTTGTGTGGTAGTACGGCGACCTCTGTAAGAAATAGTCCCACTTAGCTTCTAGATGATTCTATTTGTTTTCCTGGTTTGTTTTGATGTCTCTGCGCCTGTTTGGAGTCGTATATGTATCCCGGCGTGCAGGCGCGTTGTGTGTGAGGTCTGCCTGGCAGGGGCCTTTACTGGCAGACTGAACACACACCTACTGTTTCAACTGAAGAAAACATGCATTGAGTGAGTGATTGAGTCCTTGCAGATCCACGGTGTTCTTCTTCTTATTATTATTATTACTCCGCGATTCACTAAAAGTGTGCAGCGGAAGGTGCCTTACACCTATCCAAAAGGGTAATAGTTTGGAAGGGATATACTGGATGTGGCAGGAAGTGCCCATGGGCTAATGTGAGGAACCATCCCAGTATTCACCTGTAGTGATCTGGGAAAACCATGGATCATAATGGCCGGAGTGCTTTATCGAAAGCTACTACTGTCAGATTTTAAGTTTACTCGCCCACTGAAACTTTTGTTTTCCATTCCCTAATTTTTCATTGGAAAAATGAATACATATATGAATTGGTTCTGGCATTAATTTCTCTTATCTTATTTTTGTGGTCATTCTGAGATATGAATGTTGGTGGTAGCAATATTTGTTTGCTGTCGTTCCGAAATACATCAGTCATGAATTTTTCAATTAGCTTCTGTCAAGAGCAACGCCTTTGGTGTTCCAGGTCTTCCCAGCCTAACTCCTTCAACATCGCACTTTCGCTTTCCTTCCAAATATATATATCTGTCACGAATTAGGCAGCTCTTCTTTGCACCTTCTCTAATGCCTCCATTAACCCATTTTGATGGGGACCCCATACAGAACAACAATATTCTAAGTGAGGATGCACTAGTGCCTTGTATGCAATCAATTTAACTTCTGGTGTGCATTGTTTTAAATTACGACCTAGAAATCAGAGCAATGATTTGCTTTCCTAATTACATTCTCGATATGCTCATTCCATGACAAATTAACAAATTGTGACCCCTAGGTATTTAGTGGAATTTACCATTCTAAGGACAGTACCACTAATTGTATATTCAGTGCTAAATGGTGTCACCTTTTTACTTACACACATGACTTGGCACTTTTTAGTGTTTAACTCCATCTGCCAGACTTTACACCACACAATTATTTCCATAATATCATCTTGTAACAAAGCACAGTCATCCTGGGTTTTAATTTCACAATAAATAATAGCCTTTTCAACGAATAATCTTTTCATCTCCTTTATTATGTCGCAGAAATCATTAATGTTTATATGAAACAACAGAAGCCCTATCATGCTTCCCAGGGGTACCCCAGACCACACCTCAGTAAGTGATGAATGCTCACCGTGGAGAACTACACACTATGTTCTGCCCTTCAGAAAGTCTTGAACCCAGTCGCATATTTGACTAGATATGCCGTAACCACAAAGTTTCCTAAGTAACCTAGTGTGAGGCACAGTGTCGAAAGCTTTTTTAAAATCTAATAGAACAAAATCAACCTGAGATTGCTCATCTATAATATGGCACAAGTCGTGAATTAGAAGTGCAAGTTGTATTTCACAGCATCGGCCATTTCTGAAGCCATGTTGATTTTGATTTAAAAGCTCACCTAAATCCAAAAACTGCATGAAATTTGAATAGATGATATGTTCTCAAATCCTACTAAATATTGAGGTTAACGAGCTCAGCCTATAATTTAGAGGATCATTAACTTCCCCATTTTTAAACACTGGACTTATGATAGCGGTCTTCCATTGGCTGGTATTTTTCATTGATCCAAGGAGGCGGTATATAATTTCATCACGTACAGCACAATTTCCTTTGCATACATAGAGTAGAATCCTGTAGGAATACCATCTGATCTGGGAGCCTTATTGGTTTTTACATTCATAAGCAGTTTAGTTAATCCCTCGACATCAAGAATGAGATCAGTCATAATTTTTTTGGTATAGTTCTTAAATATCAGAATCTTCTCTGAGTTTTCTGTTGTGAAAGCATTTTTAAATATATTATTCAAACTTTCTGCTTTCTCTACACTTGTTTCTGATAATTCCCCATTTTCCTTAATCAGGGATGGCATAATTTTGACATATGACCAGAAATTTTTGGATTAGTAATCAGATCTTCGGATAAGTTCCTGGCTTGGAATTCTTTAAAACACATCGCACATTGCCTTACGCACTTCCACTTGCAACTAGACTAATTTAGCACAATTAGATGAGTTCCCTGATTTCTTCATTGTGGCGTCTAAATGCCTTTGCCTCCTGAGCAAATGTTTTCACTTCTCTATTGAACCAAGGGAAGTTCTTACTAACCTTAATAAACTTCTAAGGAACAAACTGATTTAAACCAGTCCATATTATTTCTTTCAAATTAAACCAAAGTTCCTCAACATTTGTATTTAGCGAGTACATTTCAAAATTTTTTGCCAACTGACCAGCCATACCTGCATCATTCGCCTTATCGAAGCAATATAGGAAGTTGGTATTTTTCAAGCTTCAAATTCAGACTAGATTTTAAAATTACCACAACTGCCTTGTGATCACTTATACCGTCTTCTATACAAACTGTATCTACAATATCAGGATTGCTAACAAGAAAAAGATCTAGAATGGATGAGGAATCTTTGTCACTACATTTGGCTCTTTGACCATCTGTTCAAGAAATCTTTCTACAAACGATTCTAGGAACAATTCGGTTATTAACCTATCTCTTCCACCCAACCTGAACATGCATATATGTCCCTGAAGTTTTTTTGTAAATATTATTAAGAGACTCTCTGAAGTATTCCACATTTGCCATATCAATATCTGGAGCTCGATAAAATGACCCATTATAAACTTTACATTTTTACCTTGACCCATATTTACTAGCAAAAAATTGCTGTTTCAGTTATGACAGAGCAATTAACAGTTTTGTTTACAGCCACAAACACACCCCCGCTCATTGAGACAGTTCTGTCTTTCCAAAAAAACATTGAAATGAGGGCCAAATACTTCGCTAGATTCAACCTCTGGCGTCAACCAGTTCTCGGCCCCTAGTATTATATCAACATTATTAGTCACAACTGTGGCGTGAAAATCCGCTACTTTCCCTCTATTACTCTGACAATTTATTACCATTATCCTTAGCTGCTTTGTATTGTTATTTGTGGAGTCTAAATTTGCATTTTTCATATTTGTATTCTGATGGGAAATGGGTGAAGTATTTGGAGCTGTAATATTAAAATTGTTCATGCCATTGCTACCAGAACCAACATCTAGCTTATCATCATATCCTCTTCGATGAACATGAAGGATCCTCGGGGCCTCATGGTGTTCCTAAAAAATAATCCGTATCAAGACGGTTCCATATTTTAGCAGCCGCTTTGTTCACAATTCTCAGTGTGTAGTGGACGCCCGACCTGTCAGATGCATTAGCACTCAGTAATTTTAGGTATTTCTAAGTCTAGTATTCACATAAACATGAGGAAAAAATGCATTTCCATCCATACAAAATACAACCACTGCGAGCACTGAAGGAAAATGACTACATTTTTAACAAAAACTTGTGTTGAAAGGTTGTTGGAAGTTTTTCCTAAACAGTGATGAGGCTCAGAAGGCTATTTAATAAGCAAAAGCTGCATGTACTGGGCCACAACAAAATCAAAAGAGAGACATGAAAAACAATTACATAGTCCAAGTGATTGTTTGGTGTGACATATCTGCCAGCTGCATAAACTGGTCCCCACTTCTTTGTAAATCAAAATGGTTAAACAGTAAACTGATACTCTGAACAATACAGGAACATTATTAAAACTTTTATTGTGCCTATGTTTAAAGTGCCCCCAAATTAACAGAAGCACATGATTTGAAATGATGTGGCCACTGTTCATACTGTCAGGGAATCAATGGACATGGTGTGAACACATTTCCAACAAAGTATTTTGGGACATACACTGGCCTTCCAAGTCACCTGACCTCACCCCATGTGATATTTATTTGTAGATCTATATAAAATCCAAAATATATTTCAACAAAACCACAAATAATAAGAGACCTGAAAGGAAATAACACGCAAATTCAAAAACATTCCACAAAAATCTTCAAGAATATTTTCTTGAGTTTGATGCTTGACTAGGGGAATGAGTATGTATGGAAGGAGAACATTAGGAGGAATAATATTCAGAAAATGAAACCCAATAATTCATGAATGTTTTGATGTAAATAAATACTTTTAATTGATTCACTTTTTAGTTAAATAATATGTTAACTTTACCACTGCACACCATGTATAAGCCCACTTCGTACTCTTGTTTATTTTCAGAAAATTAAGTCTTATGAAACTATACTATAATATAAAGCAATTATTGGTAGACCTGTAAAATTAAGTTTGATGTTTGTTAAATGACTAACATTATCATCACAAATGGATGCTAGAAAACAATGTCTAATTTTTTGTGATCAAACATTACTTTATCTGCCTTCAATGCCTGAAATACTGTTAAAAAATATGTTGAGTCCAACTACAAATATGCACTTCTTCACTATGACTATGGATCAGTTAAGAGGCTAAATATACAATACTTGTAGAAAAGAACCAATAGATGGTGTTAGATTTCCTTATTTCAATCAGTTACTATTTTTTTGCTTTATCCCCATTTAAGCAACCATAATGATTCACCAAATAAAATTTGGATCTTTATATCCCCAGCTAAGCATCATAACAATACAATGAATTTTAGGCCAGCCCCTTACATTCAGTCCATGAAAACCTTCAAATTTAATCAATAGTTTTCTAAGTTGTGTTAGTTTAGTAAAATAAATTTCATGTCAGAAGATATTTTGATTTCTTGCTCCATGGCAGGTAATGTAGCATGATGAAACATGCCTTTAGTTATAGGTCAAAATCAAAATTTCAGACAGTGAAATGCTGTGAAAGTTGGTTTAGTGAGTTTTTCAAGTTATGGCAGGTAAAATATTAAATTTTGAAAACAGATTTTACTGTCCTGCTTGGTGCAGTTGATATAGCATCATAGGACATACCTCAGATTTAAATCAGACACTATAGCTTTCAAAATCCCTTCAGTATTTTATGTGTGATGCTAGAACAAGCAGACAAACAGACACACATCTGCCACAGATTTGTAATAGTCTATCATCCATCTTTTTACGGAATTTTTCCAACTTTTGTGGTCAGTTAATAGACGTCCTCTTTCCATAGGCCTATGCTTATTTTGAAAGCATATTTTTCAGTTAACTACCATATTGCTAGGCCTGTGTAGTCTTGTGAGGAAGCAGAAGTGCTGCCATCTGCAAAACATGTTAAAACTTTGTTCTGTGTGTGATAAGTGTTTTTTTTTTTTTTTTTTTGTTATTTGCACTGTGTAGCTTATGAGATTTAGCTTGGAGACTGCCTCAACATTTTGTAAGGCGCTTCCAAAGCAGAGTAATTCAGAGCACTTAATATAATAAATTGGTAATATAAACAGTATATTCAGAGAGCATCCATATAATTATGTGGCTTGGTCTGGGGGGGGGGGGAGGGGGGTAGAAAGGTACCTGTGTGAGGTGGGGATTCCGTGCCAGGTCACATAGCTTCTCATTCATATTATTAGTCACAGTTGAAATAACATACCAAACAGACACAGCATATGAATATTAATGTACGATAATCTGAAAAGGGTAAACAGTACACCATGTCTTCCGAAATCAATAGAGAAAAAGCTATGTTCCATGCGGGGGGTTGGGGGTGGGAGGCAAAAGCCACGTTAGGCTACGTGGGGGGAGGAGGGGGGGCAACAGTGTCAAAATCAAGCTGCATAGATTATGGACCTCCCTACTGACAAAGCAAATTTCAACTCGGAATTAAACCGATGTTGTAAGGAAATAATAAAACTAAATGTCGAAATTTCAAAGTGTTTAACTAAGAATGGAGGAGAAACAAGCATTCTGATAGTGTTGTATAGTTAGGAATTTTTACAGTATGAGATGGAGCAATTTGAAAGGTTATTGCAACCATGTGTTTAACATAAAATCAACAAACAATGGAAATCTGAGGGAACAATAGAAAGTAATTGATGTAATAGAGATTAATCCAAATTAACCATTACATTATGTTGTCAACATCAAGAATAATTAGGAAGTCAAAAAAATATGTTCAAAAGATAAGGAAAATATCATATAACAATAATATAACAACAGTTTGACAGTGAGTTTGAAATTTAAGGGTAAAAAGTAGGATTTTTGAATTTGGATTTTTAAATATAAATATCATTGTTCATAAATCATACATCATTTCCCTGGTACATGTAGAATTTAGAATGAAAAAGAATGATTTGCATAAAAAAAAATAGCTACCAGAAGATAGAGCAGAGAATTATAAAGAAACAGAGTAAATTTCATTTAAAAGTAAAAATATAGCAAGTAAGATATTATTTTTCTAAGTTTTGATGGTAATCATGGGAGCAGAAATAAGAATAAATATGAAATGCAATACTAGTTAATGAAGATTACACCCGAACAAAAATAGATACAGAATCCTGTGATGTAAAAATCTCCACGAGAACTAAATATTTAAAAGATAAACTCAAATAATAACTAAAATGAAACTTCTAAAATTAATAGTGACTACATGAAGCAATTTGAGACCAAATTTATAATAACATAAAGTATTCAGTATAAATAATGGTCTATCAAAAGACAGTTTCATAGAGATCAGAATAAAAATCGAAATCAGGAAATGTTTATTTCCACGCTTTGAGCAGATAAATAGCCAGCTTTTCCCCCTCATTATACAACTTGAAAATTGAGCATTCACTGTGCTGGTTTTTCGTGACTTGTAAGAGGCGCTGGGAGTTGTAGTTTTTATAAA